>OU015496.1:203363026-203398026 GCA_907164885.2 Dolomedes plantarius | reverse complement strand
CAGACGGTCTTACTCGTAAATAATTTTCTTTTGTCATGATAAACTACCCGACTGCCAAATTGACGGCCAGTCCAAAAGCTCTCTTTGGTGTTGAAGTTTCTATGAAAAGCAATGCATTTAAACAGAATTCAATTTCAGACTTGCAGAAACCATAAAAATTATCAATGATTCTATCCTAATTAAATATTATCTGAATTCAAGTGCATTGATTTCGGTAAATATTTACTTAGCAATTTCAAGCAAAGAAGGATGTGTTATGTGTAGTGTAAAAGTCGATAAAGCGACGATATCTCATGAAAAATTTTTTTAGCATCAAAGCACTAACTGGAAGAAAAAATCTGATCTGTAAAAGAGGCATATAATTCTCAACCTCAGAAAAAATTATTTTTAAGATGAGCCTTTTAATTAAAACTCTTCGGGGAAGAAAGTGTTTTAAAATCGCTCAATGACATAAAAAAGCAACCAATATATAAAGAATGTTTTTGCCCGCCTTGCTTGAAGGAGTTCATTCAAATGGCCTCCAATCAGTAAATCTAGGAAAAAAGTTAATGGATGGTATTTATACAATTAATCACTTTGCACTTTTCTTTTCTTTCGGTTGTTTATATAGAAAGCGATGGTAAAAAATAAAAGCTATTTATAAAATATAATTTTCTTTTTTAGACATCGCTCTGTCGATTAAATGTTCCTTTAGATTAATACAACTTAAATGGCTTAGTTTATAGCAAACATCCCTGATTAGAAAAAATCTACGTAAACGATGAAAGCGTTGAATGAAGAAAAAAAATTTTAAATTCCTTATTTAATCTTTATTCCACAAAGAAGTTATAAACCCTGACTATGCATTAAAAATCAACATACGATAATTTTGATACTAGTTATTGCACTTTGGGAATTTCTGCATACATGTATAAAGCTCAAATGGGGTAAGTATGCACATTATAACTTATTTTCGCATACCGTTAATAACAATGGTTTTCGAGAAAAGTTTTTTAATTTGATCCTATATCTATATTTCTTTCAGAGAACTGCTATATTTTATTAAGTATATAAAATTAGTCTGTACATTAATTCTTTATTAATTTCATTCAAACAGTATCTATATTCCTTTTTGAGAAGAGTGTTTTTTTTTACTAAGTGTATAAAATTAGGCACTACAGTAATTCTTTATTAATTTGATTCAAACAGTATTTATTTTCCTTTCAACGAAAAGTGTTTCTTTTTACTAAGAGTATAAAATTAGGTATATTAATTCTTTATTAATTTGAATCAAATAGTATCTATATTCTTCTCAAAGAAAAGTGTTATCTTTTACAAAGAGTATAAAATTAGGCAGGGTATTAATTCTTTATTAATTTGATTCAAACAGTATTTATTTTCCTTTCAAAGAAAAGTGTTTTATTTTACTAAGTGTATAAAATTACGTAGTACATTAATTCTTTATTAATTTGATTCAAACAGTATGTATATTCTTTACAAAGAAAAGTGTTATATTTTACTAAGTGTATAAAATTAGGCAGGACATTAATTTATTATTAATTTGATTCAAACAGTATTTATTATCCTTTCAAAGAAAAGTGTTATCTTTTACTAAGTGTATAAAATTAGGCAGGACATTAATTTATTATTAATTTGATTCAAACAGTATTTATTATCCTTTCAAAGGAAAGTGCTATCTTTTACTAAGTGTATAAAATTAGACAGTACATTAACTCTTTATTAATTTGATTCAAAGCACTGCGTAAGCTTTAATTTGAGGAAGATTTATTCCAAGTTACGCGCGGCTGACTACATATTTTTTCCCCCAACACCTGTCTCCGAAGTGCCAATGGTTCTCTTTCAATGAATTCACATTGCGAAGAAGCCGCGGGTTGATTTGCATGTGTTTGGAACTTCCGACGGCTTCCGTGAAGGCAAGAGGGATCAACCGAGCTTTGAATAAAGTTTTCTCGCTTTGGCATGCATTGTCTGGACAACTTTGTTCGAGCAGCTTCATAGAACTTTTTGGGAAAAGAATAGCTCGGAACTATAGCTGGTAATTCATTTCATTCCCTATTTTTTTTTGCAGCTTGTTCGGTAGTATTCAACCGAGAAACGGGTGCAGAGTTGGAATAAAAAAACAGAAGACGTTTGTGAGTTTTAAATGGTTGGGCTTGAAATTTGAAAAGACTTTTAAATGTTTCAAAAATGTTTAACATAACGCATTTTCAGATCTTTGGTATTCCTCACTTGATAATTTCGCATAAACTGTGTAAGTACATTCATGTATGCGATATATGGAGACAGCTGCTACGTACATCGCATACATAAGATGTATTTAAGGCGACAATGGACCATAAAAAACTTTTTTTTTTATTTATCAACCAATTGCTATTAAATTTTGTATACTTATATAGTGTTACTTAGAGATGAAAATGGCAAATGTAAAAAAAAAATAATGTAATTAATTAAGATATTAATTAAAATCAGTTTGTTAATTTCTCTATTTAAAAATGCTCCTTTCGCATCCATTTTTGTCTCAGATATCTAATTTTCTTTCTCAAGCTAGCTTTATATAGTTATCATATCATAAAAGTTAGTAGCAAAATTTTATTTACAGTCATATTTATAAAAACTAGAAAATAAATCTATAAAAATAGGTCATTTTATGCAAAGTTTTATCAAAAACTTTTTTTGATTGAAAAAATTTTAAGGTGTTTTAAAATAGTATAATGAATTTATTACTAAGTTTTATTCTAACATATATAAATAATCATTTTATGAAATTTTATGAAAATTCAAGGAAAATTATGACGCATGGAACATTTTTAACTTACCGAAACGACATGAAAACTTATTTTCAGAAAATGGAATTTAAAGCTTCAATTTAACGTAGCATTTCCATGTTTACGTTTGAAAAAATGCTTATAAATAGGATAATAATGATCGAATCAACATACTTTTTTTTAATTTAAAGCTGATGAGTTGCAGAATCATTTTCTGAAAGAAAAAAATCGTTTTGGGAATATATTTTTGCCAATCTGAAGGTCCATTGTCACCTTAAATATTTTCAGAAGAAAGGTTTACAGTTTTGAAAAGTACATTCTATGCGTCGGCACTCTTTGTTTGGTACGTATTGAAGCTGAATTTGGCTTTTAACAGTAAAAAAAGTTGAACTACCAAGGTTTTTATGTATGTATTTAAAAGTATTTTAATATACTGAATACTTTCAAAGAGAATTTAATTCAAGAAAAAAAACCTAAAATTGGTCAATGTGTAAGTCGACACATACATAGCGACTAGCTGAAAACCCGCACTTCGCTACGGAGTACATTCAAATTAAATACAACGGTCAATGTATGCAATTAATGCCAAAAAAAAACAAATTTATATATTTATAATAAATGCGACGATCAATACAGTATATACAATTGATGTAGAAAAAAATATATATATTTATAAAAAAAATCGTAAGGGGTATTTTTATAGACAAAATAATGTCCAATCGTCTGCCGCATTAGGAAAGAAAAAATATTTTTTTGTCTATTTAGTTGTTATGCTCGTGACGATAAATTTATTTAAAGTACCAGAAAAAGAAATCACGTGATCGGCATTTAATAAATTAAATTCTAAAAATTAATCTTTATAAATTCACCAAAAATCAGAAAATAGAGGTAAAAATTCGAAAAAGATCTCATTTTAAAGGTATTTTTATGATCTTTATCGTGATATAAATTTTATAATCCTCAAATTATTATTTTAAATGCAAACTTAAAAAAAGTTACTAAAACAGCTTAAAAATTTAATTTTAAAAAATCTAAGAAGAATTTTTGAAAAATCTTTCTTAGTGCACCCCTACACTATTAGAAGAATCGCCATGCAAAATTTCAGCCCTTTAGGTCCAGTGGTTTGGTCTGTGCGTTGTATGTCAGTCAGTGAGTCAGTTACGGAACTGTTTTATATATTATATATAGATATGCTTAATATACGAGCGATAAGCATTTATAAACCTTTTTTTCAATGTACTCGTGTGGTATGTACTAACTCATTCTATATATCTACGTTACTTGAAAAAAAAACTTTTTTCCAGTGAAAAGAGCTTTTCAGTAACCCATAAGAGTTAATCCTCTGATGTTTACATACATTATTGATAGTATTCCAGATATACTGGAAAATTAAAATGGCAAAATCTTTAATTTACCTTATTGTTCCAAATTACAAAATTTAAAATCCTAATAAAAATACAAATTCACTTTATAGCATTTTCGTAGAAGAACATGTTAACCAAGTATACCCAACTTGACTGCTAAAGTTTATTAGGCAAAAATCAATCAGAGGATTCATAAAAAGGGTATACACATACAGGGGACGATGGAGAACGATGGGTAATGAACAATTGGCCCAAACGTAGACAAAGAAATTCGGCGTTCGGCACTTCATAAGCCGTTCATTCACTTTCGTGTAGATAATTGGTAAAACTTAATGAATTCCAGCTATAGAGAGCTGCTCCAATCCATACTGTATTGTGGAACTTAGTTACGGATACCAACAAAGAAATTAAATTTCCAACAAGAAATGAAATTATCAAGCTAAATGTGAAAAGATTTCAAGGTGAACTGTAGGCTCGGTACACATACAGCGAGTGACATAAAAGAAGAATACCTTTGTTGTTGCTTACGCCCCTTGACCGACATCAGATCAAGTCCCGAAGGCTATGAACGATGAAGGTGCGGCTCATGTTTTGAATTAGCACCACAAGGGTCGGAGTTCGACTTGGCTAAATGACTGGTCCCGTAATTTTGAACCGAGTCAAGTGACGAGACCGGGACACTTGACCCCGCACCTCAAGAGGTAAATTTGAGAACTTGGAGGACATTGTAGCCACGCCCTATTTTACGTGCCCCGCCCACCATTGGTGAACACGGCGGTACATTTGCAGCGACGAGCATCGAACCAGGTCCCTGTCGAATCCCTGGTTCGACGAGCATCGAACCAGGGACGTTCAGATCACTGGCCCGCTGCTCTTGCCAACTGGGCTACCGCGCCCACTAGTACATTTGTTGTACCGCCTAGTGAGCGAAACGAAGCAAAGGCCCTTCATAGTATGTATACGCGCCTTACACTAAAATTAGGATAATTATAACTATTGGGAACGATTAGAACTGAACAAATCTGCTTTCTTGATAAGTTTCGTTGAACAAGAAGAGTTGGACTTGTTGATATGCATTGCCACCGAGACACAAGAGTGTTAACACCAAAAAATGAGTAGCCTAATGTTCCATTAAAATTACGTATAATGCATTAGCTATTGCGTTCGAGGTCTGGGTGTAGTTTTATACAGTCACAGTTACATATATACAGCTAAACTGCAGTAGGAAGTTATTACGTAAAATATTTTAACTCAGGAATATCTCACATCAGTTAGCTACTTTCATGCTTTTAGTTCTAAGTAGATTACTTAAATTTTTGTTAAATATACTGGAGTCTAAATGAGTTTTTTTTAAAAATTGTTAGCATATGGTAACAGCCATTAGTGTTGACAGAAAAATGGTGTCATAACGCCAATTATGGGCACTTTAACCGACTTTCATATCTTTTTCTGCAGCTATTATTTTCTTTATAAAGCTATGAATTTGTTGGATATTACTACAAGAAAGATTTTTCCTCTAATATGAAAAAAAGTTTAGTAGAATATGTTATGACAGACATCAGACAAAAATTAGTCGAATAAAAGGTTAAACAGTAGTTATTGACTAAATAAAGCGATAAAAGTTACTATTTTTTTTATTAAATTATTCATTTGAATGTTGCAATTAAAAATCTCAGTAAGTTTTTAATTTTTAAGTTAAATGTTTGGAAAGGCTTTCACTACATAAGAGAACAAACACAAAACGCTCTTCTACCATACAAACATTTCAATAGGTTATTCATATCTTTCTGAATTTCAAAAGAAAACCAAAAAACTTAATTTTATAAATTGCATTTCTCATAAGCGTTTTTGAAACTCATTCTGAAGCATCCACTTATTCAAACAACAACCAGCGAATTGTTCAATAAATTTCCTACCATCAAAAGTAAAAAAAACGTTTTCACGTCAAATTTAATAATAATTTTTCAAAAGCGTTTTAACTGCTAAACATTCAGGAAATTTTGTTGGTTTAGAATGTTCTTTGTTTATCTTCCATGCTTTTAAAACTTTATTTGTCCATAAATATTTATTAACTTACGCTACAAAGATATATTAAAAATTAATTTTAACGTGTATTTCCCTTTTTTTTATTTTATATATCAGGACAAAGAAAGACATGAAAGATTTATTTATTTTGCCGAAAATGGTATATTTGATTCTCTAGCAGAAAAGCGGGAAAAGCTTTAAAGGCTTCAGAAACAAGTCTTTTTTAGACATGTAAGTGTTTGCGCATAAGAAAGAATAAGTTGTACAAACAGAGGCTCTTGCAAGAAGTAAAATGTTAAATTGATTCGTAATCTGTTGTGGGTGCTATGGTCAACTTTGGAAACCCGAGGGGAAAAAAGGCTGAGAATATTCCTGGTAACAGTGGGACTTGAACCCACAGGTTCTAGTAACGAATGCAAGAAAAGAATTGTGTATCACCTGAAACCTGTTGTGAGCGCTACGGATTACTTTTGCAAAACGAGGGTTAATACTATGGCTGAGATCTAATGTTTGAAGTCCATTTCAAACGGTTACAATTATTCCTGGTAATAGTGGGATTTGAACCCATAGGTTCTAGTACCGAATGCAAGAAAAAATTGTTTATCAACTGTAATATGTCTTGATCACTACAGTTAGACTTTGCAAAACGAGGGTTAATACTATGGCTGAGATCTAATGTTTGAAGTCAATTGCAAAAAGCTACAAATATTCCTGGTAACAGTGGGACTTGAACCCATAGGTTCTTGTACCGAATGCAAGAAAAAATTGTTTATCAACTGTAATATGTCATGAGCACTACAGTAAGACTTTGCAAAACGAGGGTTAATACTATGGCTGAGATCTAATGTTTGAAGTCAATTGCAAAAAGCTACAAATATTCCTGGTAACAGTGGGACTTGAACCCATAGGTTATAGTACCGAATGCAAGAAAAAAATTGTGTATCATCTGTAATCTGTTGTGAGCGCTACGGATTACCTTTGCGAAACGAGGGTTAAAACAATGGCTGAGTTCAAATGTTTGAAGTCCATTGTAAGCGGCTACAAATATTCCTGGTGACACTGGGACTTGAACCCACAGGTTCTAGAACCGAATGCAAGAAATAAAATTTCGTATCAACTACAATCTGTGTGAGCACAACGGTCATCTTTAGTAACACGAGGTTAATAAGTCTCAGATCTAAATCTTGAAATCTATTGCAAGCGGCTACAAATATTCCTTGTAACAGGGATACTTGAACCCACATGTTCTAGTACGAATGCAAGAAAAAAAATTTGTATCAACTTTAATCTGTTGTGAGAGCTACGGTCATCTTTGCAAATCGACGTCTCATAAGGGTAATATATGAAGTCCATTGCAAACGGCAACAAATTTTCCTGCAAACAGTGGGACTCGAACCCATAGGTTCTAGTATTGAATGGCTGCGCTGTGAGTGCTTGAGTATTCTTCGGCATAAAATTTTAGGAGATCAGCAATTTTTCACAATGGTTCTAATGTTGAACTACCGTTGTATAGCATAGCGACCATTTTAATGTGAAAAATTTGAAAATTTTTAAATACTAGTTATTTGTTTATTACCTGGTACTTTAAACTGTACTACATCAATATGAAGCAACATCTTGCGTATTAAACTATGGCTTTTTTTAGAGAACATTAACGTAAGTTTTACATTTTTATTTAAAAAATCTTTTAAGACGTCAAATTGCAAAGACATTTTATTCCAACAAATCGTACTGTAGAGATTATAAATTAAATCAGCATACGTCTTATCAACATATTTCCCTCTAAAGACTCATCTTTTTGTTTCTTAATAATCAATAGAGCTATTTTATTTTCTAAAACCCAGAAAAAGCTGTTTCGCTGCTTATAACTTTACAAATGTTTTACCGGCATATGCTTGATAATTTTAAATTTACATGTTTAAAAAAAAATTGAAAAATTTGATGTTAAAATGATTTTACGAAACTGCTGTCTTCAGTTCTCTTTTTCTATAATTTGAAAGGTTTTTTTATTACGCATTAAATAAAAATTCAGAAAGAATAAATCTTCTGTTTCCGGAATAACAGGTAGCTTTTGATTGGTGATACAGCTTACAAATTATCTCAATATTTTCGAAGAAGTGAAAATTAAAATATAAAAACATTTTCATACAAGTAGGAACCGATGATTAAGGATTTACACACATCTACAAGTTTAGTGATTTAATTCCTTAGATGTAGACCGGTGTGGTTGGAAATCTTATGATGAAGTACTGTTCTAAAAATAAGAATGAGTTAAAGCATGTTTAACTCTCGGAATCCAAATAAAATAACAAACGGTGGGAAAACAACATGAAGATAGTGGAAAGAGAAAAAGCAGATATCGATGAACGAACTAGAAGGGAAAATATTTAAGTTCAAGTGATAGTACAAGAAACAAATTATAAGAAAACTTTTATTTGAGTTCGTTTAAAAGTATACGTGATAATGGCTACTCAAATACACTGGCGTTCAAAATTATCTTAACATACATTAAAATAGGTATATTTCATTCAATACCCAATCGATATCAATTATTTTTCTGAGAAACGAGAAAAAGGCGAACTGAATTATAATCATCTAATCCAATTCGATCAAATCGTTTCTGATATGCAAATAATGGCGTTTTGTCATGCACATGCTGGGCAAGTTCCGTGCGCTTTCCTGCGAACTTCTGAAATTCGGGATCCGATTTCGAGGTGTATCGACAAAAAACATTTTTGGATGGTTCCGAATTATCATTTAGACGAATCTTGTAGAGATCTATCAGCCTTTTTGAAGCTGGGCATTGATTGAAATGGAAAGATGGCTGAATGTTTCAAGACAGACAGTCTCTGCCCTCTGGAAACATTTCAAGACTCTGGTGCTATATTGCCTAGAAAAGGAGGCAGAAGTATAACAAGTGATTCTAAAGATAGCTATTTGTCCGTAACTGACTGTCGCAACTGAGAGTCGACTGCTAGGTACCTGATTTTATTGCTTGCAGTAGCCACTGGAACTTCAGTATCGTGACAAACTGTTTACAGATGGCTTAACGAAAACTGTCTTTATTCCAGAGAGCCAATGGTTTGTGTTCCTCTAATGTTGCAACAAAAGAGGGCCCTCTGGGATCAGTGCAGAGGACACCAGAGCTGGAGTCAACAACATGGCTTGTGTTCTCTCCAGTGACGAGTCAAGGTTCCGTTCAACCTCTGATTCTGTAGAGAGCCAGGAACTCGAAATATTTCCACAAACATTGGGGAATATGACGGTTACAGCGATTTAGGTTTGATAGTAGGGGGGCATGATGATTTACGGACGTACTCCCCTGCATGTTTTCGAGATATGATCTGGATTTGGCCATAGATATCGAGATGAAGGCTCAGAAGATTACGTACAGTTTTTCTGATGGTGCATTGTGTACGCTGAGAAGAACCGGGAACTAGCCTTTATATATATACACATATATATATATATACGGTTGGTGATCGGTTTGCGAACATAATCCGTTCCAAGACTATGTTCGTTAACCGATCATCGATTTACCATAGATTTTTTTGGGGACTTCGATAAATTCGTTCTGGAGGCCCTAAACATTAAATTAAAAGATATATATATATATTTATAATTTATTAGTAAGTTTATTTTTTTGCCAAAATAATACAGTCTTGCACATTAATCAATCTATTTTTTTAATGGGTCGTTAAAGAACATGTCCAATGTCGATGGCTTTTCTCTCTTCGTATGACGTAGCGAGCAGCGCCCCCACCGTTTTTAGAGTTTGACTAGATGGAACTTCACCATGTAAGCATGGCTCTTAGATTAGTGGCAATTTGTAGACCCCCTTTAAGGGTTGTACATGCATGTATAATAAATGTTTATAACTAAAATTATATCGTTTGTAGACCTCTTGATTACAATTATTAGATAAACTCACTGAACCAACCCTTGGTTGCTCTTGGACTACTAGAAACATCTTTCGACCTTTTGTCATAGAGGTGTTCGGTAGCATTCATTTTAGTTCGTTATCCGAACACATGTTTGTTGTCCGAACACAAAAATCTTTCGTGAAGATGTTCGTTAACCGAATTGTTCGCAGTCCGAACTGTTCGTTGACCGATCACCCACTGTATATATATATATATATATATATATATATATATATATATAAAATATGTGTGTGTGTGTGTGTGTGTGTGTGTGTGACATCAGCGGCGGTGACGCGTGTGGAAGGTGTTGATTGCCGGCCGTGCGTCACATAAAGTCTATTTCGTAGTTATTCTACATATTTCCCGCGAATAGTAGTCGTGTTGGCCGGTATGTCTCGCTGGTGGTTTGAGGCACTCAAAGGCCCTCATCAAGCTCTATTTTCAGGTCCCTCCAGCCACAGACACACAGGAACACGTGTCAAATCTCGACAAAACTTCATTTCTCTCAACTGGTACATCTTATTGTGACAGCAACAATTCCCAAAATCCTCGTCCAAAACCTTGGTGGGTCTTTTAAAAACTTCCTGAGGTTGCAATAACATGACCCTTGCACTCTTGCATTGATTGGACAGAGGGACCCAGGCCAGTTCTCTGGGATTTAGTCCCGTGGCAGTTATATAAGGTTTGGCGCCTACGAGGCTGGGAGTTAAAGGGAGGATATATTGATTACCTACTTTAGATTTTAGAAAAATTACAATTCCTTTGTGCTTAAAATGAAAACGAAATTAACTTTGCGTCCAAGGGAATTTAAAAGAATTTAGAAATTAGTTAAGGTTTGTATGTTATATATATATATATATATATATATATATAGAGGGTTTTGTATGTTATATATATATATATATATATATATATATATATACATATATATATATGTGTGTGTGTGTGTGTGTGTAATGCCTTAACTATGTTGAACAATCGTGGGAACCTTAAACGGGAGGTTTTGCTTAGGAATTAACAATTTAAAACTGTGAAATCACGAAATATCGGAAAAAAGAGAAAATGGGGATTTTAATAGCTAAAGTGTTCAATAGAGGCGGCCACCTGACGGTCCAGTTAGAAAGAAATCATTTAGACGGGAGATTCTAAAGTTTGATCAGGTCAGGTGATTCAGTTACATAAGTGGAAGCTTCTAGAATTTTCGAAAATAAGTGTCAGAAGATTTTTAGGCGGGAGAAAGACAAAAGAGCTGGGGCAGTCGGCACAGAGATCTGATGGGGAGAGGAGGTAATGTCTCGAGAGAGAGAGGTCTGGATGGAGTGGTTTTCGTAATTATGTCGGAACTCTGGTATATTAATAATTAAAATAAACGAATTTAATTGATCACTGTCGCCTCATCTACTCTTTTGGATCACGATTGCTTTAATTTAATAACAATATGGATACAAAGCCTGCCATATATATGTATATATATATATATATATATATATATATATATATATATATATATATATATATATATATATATATATATATATACATATATATATATATATATATATATATATATATATATATATACATATATACATATATATATATATATATATATACATATATACATATATATATATATATATATATTTATATATATATACATATATACATATATATATATATATATATATATATATATATATATATATATATATATATATATATATATATATATATATATATATATATATATATATATATATATATATATATATAGTTCGTTGATACGAAGTAGACATTATAACAGCAAATATTAATGACTAATTAAATTTATTTTCTTTTTTTGTATATCTATCACAGGAAGAAGTTATAACTCTATTTTCAAGATTCTTTTCAATTATCTTCCTTTGTTTTAAATCTATATTACATACAACAATATAACCATGATATTTATAATGCTTTATTCTGTTGTAGCACAAAGATATTATTTTCAAATTCCGCATGAAAAAACAAAGAAGAAGACCTTCTTGTTCTGGATTTGTACATTGTTAACACGTATATATTTTTATTTACATCTATACCAACAACACGGATCTACAAATAGAACATAACCATAGTTCATTACGACATATTTTTGTCTTCTTTGACCAAAATAACATTCCTCGCCAGTTTTCACACCGTACAATTACTTGAAAATTCAGAATCAGAAACTCTCAAAATAATTTCGTAATAAAATGAAAGAAATATTTTCCGTCGAACGTTCCCTTTTCTCTTTTCTTCTTTGAAATGCTAATTTTTGGAGTGAATATTTTTTCGTTTAATTCTTATCGCTCGTTGATATTTTACTTACCATGTGTGAGAAAAAAAAAGTCATCCAAAGTTCACATGTTTCATTGCAAATGCCTCCCACATTTGCATTTACATACGTTTTGAGATCACTGAACAATTTTGTTATGAAAAGAAGGATCAGAGAAACTTGAAATCGATTTTTCTTTCCGTTTCAATGCTGAATTTGAGACTTTGATTTTTGAATAATAAGTGGGGAGTCACCAGGATTTTTTTTTCCTAGAAAAGTTTGATTCACTTTTTAAAAAATGCATTGGATATGTGGAAAGATGCGGATGAAAAAGTTACTTGATATTAGATATTGTAAGACATTTATATACAGGGTGCCCAGCGAAGAAGTACCTGATTTCAAATTGAAAAATCTCGAGAACAAAGATCTGTAGAAGAATGCAACAAACGGTATTTTTATCGTGAAAGCTGTAAGAATTTTATACACTAATTTTCGAAATAGTTACAAAAGCTGCTAACAGATGGCGCTGTGCAACTCGTGTCAGCATGCTTATATAAACTTGTAGTCTTTGCAATCACTACATCACAATCTTTTCAAAATGTCCACCCTTCGCTCTATGGAGGTGGCGCAATAAAATTTGCCATCATACCCTGTAGTTTCAACTGAAATTGATTCAGCTGCCACATAGATCGCCGATTGAAGCTCGCCCAGCGTGATGGGATGGTTCCTGTAGACAGTATCTTTTAATGTGCCCCACAAAAAATAGTCACAAGGACTCAGGTCCGGGGAGTATGGAGTTCAATCCATGCCTGCGGTTCTATTGCTAAAAGCTGCTAACAGCGCCCTCTGTTAGCAGCTTTTGTAACTATTTCGAAAATTAGTGTATAAAATTACCATTTGTTCGAAAATTAGTGTATAAAATTACCTATAAAAATACCATTTGTTGCATTCTTCTACAGATCTTTGTTCTCGAGATTTTTCCATTTGAAATCAGGTACTTCTTCTCTGGACACCCTGTATTTTGCATAAAAAAGTAAGTTACATGATATTATTAAAGATTATAAGTTCCTTTATAGTACTCTGGAACTGTACAACAGAGGAAAAAAATATCACATCTTAAGTCGTAAATTTCCCGTACTAATAGCGATTTTACTGCCGTTAAATGTGTATTTTCATATAGATATAAATTTTCAACGCAACAAAAAAAAATACTCAAGACAGCCAATAAAAATAAGTCTATAAAGTTATTCAATTTTGAAGCATAAATTCAATATGCAACTCTCTCACAATACAGAAAAGTAATTTTACTATTTTACGTACACTTTTCGGGTTTTATTATTTTACATATTGAATTTTAATTTTCAGTTTTTTCGAGGATGTTAGGATTTATATAAAGATTATTAACCATGTAAAAATGATTTGAAACTATTTAAAAAAAATGAAATTGAAAACTGAAACTAATTTTTGTTTTTGATATGTCTTCCAACCCAATTGCTGTGTTTGCATAATTTATTTTTGTGCATAAAATGGCTTCAAAGCAGTCTATCTTCAGGATTTGAAAAAATTTCAATTAGAAAATTTCTAATTACTTTCAAAGGCATAAATGTCCTTTTTTTAAAGAAAATTCTGTCTTAGGGAAAATATTATGAAATTTTACTCTTGAAAAATTTTGAACAAAATCTCTTAAAGAACTAATCAAAAGAGAGAGAGGGTTACCGATCTACATTTGATACGAGCAGATAGCACAGCAATTAAATTCTATATCTAGTTAACATTTCTAGTACCAAATTTTTTTTGTAACACTGAGTACCATTAGGGTCATCAGTGACCCCATTAGTTTTTTTTAAAATTCTAATGCTTGTAATTTATGACAAACATATTATTTACAATAAATTTATTAATTAACAGACACAATTTATACAGTTATCAATATTGTGGCATCACGACAAGGCCAAACTATCTGAGGCATTTTGAAAAAATTTCACAACTATTGGATCCATACTAACTAAAATCATAGTCCTAAAAAAATGCAAAGCCAATTTTTAAAACAAAAACTTAATAATTTATTTACAAAAAAAATTAACATTAAACCATGGCAACATATTCGCCTAATTTACGTGCAGATTTACAATGCGCGCTCCAGGGCCCATCTCGGCCCCAAAAAACAGAAACCTAAAAAGCACGTCTGTTCGCTGGATGCCACAAGGCCGATCTCCTCCAATTCTCCAACTCTCTGCCTATATCTTGTGGCGTTTCTTTGTCAGCGACTCTCCCAACTCCCCGAAAATGCGTCTGTTCGTCTTAACGCTGAACAACAGTTCGTCTTAACGCCGAAATTTTATTACATTCCAGTGACAAAGTCGCATAGCTACCGCTAGGAAAAGACAGCTTTACGACTATGGTGGGAGAAGTTTGCTTGAAAACCCGATATGCCTGGGCTTAACTTTCAGGCCAAAACTTTCAGGTACGTGTTTAAAAAACTGTGTGAACTGGAAAATTGTATTATCGAAACACATCCAGCTGGCCCGTGGTGCGTGAGAACCGCACAATACACGTGACGTTACAATATATTGAGCCTTTAAAAAATGTAATTAAGCATAGTTAGTTGAGGGTATTTTGAAATATGAATCATGCACAATTTGGACATAAAGTGTTTCAATGTTGCTTACATACAAAAACTGAACATTTACTGCACTTATCACTATATTTTCGATCCGCTAAACGTTCACAATTAAAACAACTACCCCTTTTTTCCCTTTCAAGCTCATGCCTGCTTCAAGTGTCTTTGTAACAGGTAACCGCTTCTGCAGTTGCCTTTCAACTAAAGACTTGTCTAATTCCAAAAGAAACACTCTTCTCTTATTGTTTGTTTTTCCTTCCCACTTTGGGTTAAGGTGTAACCAAATAATAAAGCCATTCAATGCACTTATATCTAACATATTTGTTAAAGATAACCTTTGGCTATCTTCTCGTAATTACCTTTTTTGTATATGTTCGCACTAGCTGATCCATCGTATCAACTCCTGATTTTGTGTTATTATAATCTTGAATCATAGCTGGTTTCGCTGCTTGTGTATTCTCAATATCGGGAGAAAATGCAATGTGCTCAAAAGAGTTACGACTTTTCCTTTCTTTGGACAATAGGATACAATTGAGGCGTTGAAAGGCAAAGTAGTGTAAGTCACATTTTCAACTTCTTTCATTTGGGGGCAAATATGTAATTTCCATGTTCAATTTATAGTGGAATTGTAAATAGTTATTGTTTGCAATATTGTGATAATTGTTATGAATTATAATTTGTTCAATTTATGATGAAATTTTTTGTAGTTTTTACAGTTAAACTCTTTTGACTTACACCACTTGACTTACTGACGTACACCACTTTGCCTTTGACCGCCTCAATTGTCGCTGACTTTTGAAATCCAAATATTGAAGAGTTGACCTGTCTTCCTTTGCATGGGACGAACTCCTGAGGTTAATTAGAATCGATTTTTTCTTCTCGTACCCAAAAGTGTAAAATTTTTATCTTTTGCTAGATTTAAGCTAATAAAAAAGTTGTCTGCTGTAATATTTCTTCCACTGTTCTCCATTCCTTTAACAATACTCAGAACTAGTCTCTTTCCTTGATTAACGTCTCTAGGCATATTTTGTCCTTTCCCTGTGTATACCTGAATATTGCATACATAAGAAGTTTTACTGCCACAAACAGCCCACAGCTTTATTCCATATTTCCCTGGATATGCCGGGATGTACTGTCTAAAATGGCATTTGCCCTTAAAGGTAACCTATTTTTCATCGACGTTGATATTCTCATGAGGAATGTAAGCATATTGTAATGTGACTGTCCAAAGCTCAAATATATTTCTGATTGGTGACAGCTTATCGTCAGATCGATTTTTGCGCCTATTCTCAAAATCATCAAATCGAATGCAACGGGATATTTCTGTAAATTTATTTTTAGCCACAGATTTATTGAAAATTGGGTGACCACCATTTTCATCCCACAGGTTCGTTATTGCTTCCTTACGTGCTTTATATACTCCAGCAAGTATAAGAAGTCAAAAAAAGCTCAAGATTTCGTCTTTTTCTGTGTTAGCCCAGCTATCCCCATGTACTGTTTTTTCTTCTTTATTTGTCATTTCATAATTTCTTCAACAATATTTGCTTTATGAAGAGTTCAAAAGTAGATTGTATAGTGTCTGCATTTCTTACTGTGTAACATGTAGGCCCTGGTGGCGTTTTCATCACATTCCGACATACCTTGTGTGTGTCTTTGTGGAGATTCATACCATATTTCATTTTTATTTCTTGACATATAAATAAGAATATATTTTTTATCTAAGATTTCTTAGTCAATTAGGATACAGAAAATTGTAAAAAATATATTTTCTACGAAGTTCTCAACAATGCGGTAAAGAATACAGATTTTTTAAATTTTAGATACTTTTAGATAATTTTTATATATTTTTAGATACATTTTATTTGAAATATTTTTACTAGAATTATATAATTATGCAAAAGAAATTCTTACTTACACAAAGCTATTCTTTTCAGCAACATCAGTTTCTTTTGTATTTGATGATGAGTCATCTGAGAGATCATTGTTATCGTCAATAAATTCAACAAAATCGACCGTTCCGTCATCATCTGAAACTTCGTTGGTGTCTAATGCATCGGCTGATAATTCAGAATTATTTTACTCATTCATAATTATCGAAATTTCTTCTTCAGTTAGATACACTCATGGACAAAAAAATTACCGCACCAAGAAGGAGTCGACAAAATGAAACGAAATTTTACATACGTAATGACTACTTTGATATAAGTAAATGATAAGAAAATCAAAGAAAAAGGATAATTTATTTCAGAGAAAAAGGCAAAAGAACGGAGGAGTTAATACTCCGTCGGACCCCCTCTAGCGCGAATGCACGATGCGATACGATCGGGCATTGAGTCATACAAGTTCTGTATGATGTCTTGAGACATTTCGTTCCATATTTACTGCAACCTTGCCTCTAGTTCGTTCAAACTTGTGGGATGCCCAACTCGTCGTCCCAAATGATCCCAGATATGCTCGATTGGAGACAAATCTGGGGATCGGGCAGGCCAAGGAAGGGTAGTAACAGTGCGGAGACAGTCTTGTGACACCCTTGCCGTATGAGGCCGAGCATTGACTTGTTGAAAATGGCTCCTGGGAGCCGTTGCATGAGTGGCAACACATGTGGTTGCAGGATTTCATGAACATACCGCTGGGCTGTCATGGTGCCACGGAACAATACTAGGGGTGACCGTGTATTGTAAGCAATGGCACCCCATACCATCACACCAGCTGTGGGAGCGATGTGTCGCTGTACAGCAAAGGCAGGATTGAAGCGTTCACCACGGGCTCTCCACACACGAACACGATTGTCATCACTGCCGAGATTGAATCTGGATTCGTCGCTAAAGACGACCTGGTTCCATTCTGCCGCAGTCCAGTTTCCTCGTGCGCTGCAAAACTCCAAACGGAGGCGTCGATGGGTGGGCGTCAAGGGCAGCACACGTAATGGGCGCCGCGATACCAACTGTCCTTCAGCCAGGCGCCTTCGTATGGTTCGAGAAGACACAGAGGCCCCTAGTGAAGGTGCTACCTGTGCCTGGATGGCGGCCGATGAAGCAGTTGGCTGTACGCGTGCATTTCTTACGATGTGGCGGTCTTCTCGACGACTGGTCTGTCGAGGGCGTCCTGAGCCTGGTCTTCGTGTACATGACATCTCTCGGGTCCACTGGTCCCAACACCTCCTCACAACACAATCAGAGCGGCCTAATTGACGAGCTACTCGCCTAGCTGACTACCCAGCTTCCATCATCCCGACGATTCTCCCCCTCTCAAACAGCGACAACTGCTTATATTGTCTTCGAACACGGCGTAATGGCATGTCTATCTCAGCTCTTCCTTTGTAAATGATTCAGCACACTCAAACAAGCTTTGATTACCTGTTTTATACTCCACAGAGTACGATGTTCAACGCCCTCTACCGGCTATACGTAATGCGCAATCAAGCTGCATTTCTAATCATTTGCATATCTCCCCGACATGTACCTTTATTGCAAGTTTCGTTACGATCCCGCAATTATTTCTTGGTGCGCTAATTTTTTTGTCCATGAGTGTATTTCTGCTTCATGCTTGTCATTTTGAAACACTTCTAACTGAGCATGCAATAAAACGTTCTATATTGATTGAAATTGTTTTTACCTGATTAGTGCTTCCATTTAGACAGAACCAGAAATCTTTTATAAATATCCCTTAATTATAATATTACTCTAAATAAATTTGGTTGTTTTTGAAATTCATACTAAATTTTTTGTTGGGTCACATGTGACCCCAATGGTACTCAGTGTATAAATTGGCAAAATTAATTAAAATTTATGAGCATAATGAAATTTTTTTGTATGTATGGGACGTTAGGGTCTAAATGAGAAAAGTCAAATTTTTTCAGAATTTTAGAAATAATTTATTAATTACAGCTGTTTGACAAAAGACACAATGGGGTCACTGGTGACCCCAATGGTACTCAGTGTATAAATTGGCAAAATTAATTAAAATTTATGAGCATAATGAAATTTTTTTGTATGTATGGGACGTTAGGGTCTATATGAGAAAAGTCAAATTTTTTCAGAATTTTAGAAATAATTTATTAATTACAGCTGTTTGACAAAAGACACAATGGGGTCACTGGTGACCCCATTGTGTCAAATTTTGGACACAAAGTTTTTGGACACAATTTAAATTTTGGACACAATTCTGTAAAAAGTCAATTTTTTCAGAATTTTATAAATCATTTATTAATTACAGCTGTTTGACAAAAGACACAATGGGGTCACTGGTGACCCCATTGTGTCAAATTTTGGACACAATTCTGAAAAAAGTTAAATTTTTTCAGAATTTTAGAAATCATTTATTAATTAAATCTGCTTGACAAAAGACACAATGGGGTCACTGGTGACCCCATTGTGTAAAATTTTGGACACAATTCTGAAAAAAGTCAATTTTTTCAGAATATTAGAAATCATTTATTAATTACAGCTGTTTGACAAAAGTCACAATGGGGTCACTGGTGACCCCATGGTATTAGAAGAGTTAAGAAATCTTCGGAGAAACATGAAATTTGCATTATTTCGTTCTTAACTTTCTATTGTAACAAAATGCATAGAGCTAGCCAAAGAAATGGAGTTTAAAGCAAAAAAATAAGTCTCCAGCATATAGGTAGACTTGCATCCAGGTTGCTCTTATTATCAGCTCCTTAGCAAGACATAACCAAGAGAGAGAGAAAGAGAGACGCCGCCATTATGGCTTTATTCAGATCCATAACGGCGGTACTGGAGTACCTTTGCCAAAGGCTTTAATTTCAGTGATGACAATGATTAATTTGAATAAGGGTGCTCATTAAACTGGTGAGTATAGGTTTTTAAGATACAGTTACTTTACAGTGGATAATTGTGTTGAGTTAAGAGAGGTTAAATTTAATTAAACTCTAAACTAGGAATAGTTAATTAAAAGTTAGAGAAACTTAAAAAGTTAGGAAACGTAGAAAATATTTTAATTAAGTTTTAATATATTTTAAAATTTTATATTACTTACATCTTCATAATGCACGTAAAATAATGCGTGGCTGCAATGTCCTCAGATTTACCTCTGGAGGTGCGGGTTCAAGTGTTCCGGTCTCGTCACTTGACTCGGTTCAAAATTACGGGACCGGACCATAGGGGAGTAATGCGGGTCCACCTATACGGTGCTCCCAGGAAAGTGACCAGCAAAACCGCGGTCTCATATGACGGTCAGGATAATGTCCAAGTAACCGTCTGCCGCATTGAAGAAGAATACATTTTTTTATAATTTTAATCTTAATTTTCATCTATTTATTTATTTTAATTAATATTTTAATTTTTCTTCTTATTTGTGTTAATTAATTAAGGGGACAAGGGACCGACAAACTCGAATTTTTTAATTTTCCATTTATTAACTCTATATACTAAATGACAATAATTAATTTTCTTTTTTACTACATTGAAAACCCTTAGAAATCAAAATAAGGATTTTTTTACAGAATAATGACTGTTTTAAAATTTTTTTTCAAAAATGCTAACGTTTTTCAAAATGCTCTATGCGCATTCTATATTAATTAAAGTCTTAACATTTTTTATTATAAGTTTACCATATGTATATAAATATAAATGTGCATTTAATTTTTTTTTTTGTAGGAATCTAAAGTCTTAAATATTTTTTTTTATTCTGCCTGCTATTTTTTATGTTTTTACTTTATTTTATGGTCTGTAAATTTGAAAAACATTTGTAATTTCAAAGAATTATGCACAGTTTTGTGACAAACACTTCAATTAATAATTCAGAGATATTTGGAAGATATCAGAAGAAAATGGATACACATGGAACCTTTTGGAAAATTCTAGCAATTTTGAAGAATTTTTTGATACATAGTTCTAACTCTTCCACAAAATACTTATTTTGAATTCTAAGTATCCTCAATGTAGAAGAAAAGAATATTAATTATACTCTTGTAAAATATTGAATATTAAAGAAGGACGAGATTGAAGGTCCCTTGTTCCCTTAAAAAGGCGTACCCACGCAGAAAAGATGAAAGACGTAACCGATGGAAAGGAATTCCTAAGGCAGGAATTTCCAAAATTTTACTGGTGACTGACAAAGGGAAGTCATCCATCCCACTTTGGAGAGAACCAGCGTCTATCTCGAATTTTGGTACAAAATTTACAGCACAAGAAGATGAAAAAATGCCTAAAGCGTGCCAAAGAGGTGGAACTTAAATTTTTTAATTAATTTTAAAGTACATTTTAAAATTAATTACCCCCTTTAGTAACTTTCAACTTAAAAGAAACTGGTGGTAAACGCATAACAGGAAATCATAATTTTGCTGTTGTTGATAAGGTCCCTGTAGCTAAGGCCCTTGAGAACCCAGTCTGGTGTACATGTAAAGATAAGACATGAAATTGAAACGTAAACAAACACAGAGAGAAGATTTTCTATTTACTAACGATGACACCGGCGATGGTTTGGTTTCGAGCGCTATGGTAATTTTTTGCTACACGAGGGCTAATTAGACCGGGCCTTAAGTTTAAAGCCGATTCCGAACGGCTACAAACATCCATGCCAAGAGTGGGGCTCGAACCCACAGACTTCGGTACCGAATGCCAGCGCCCTAGCCATTCAACCATTGTCCGGCAGCGCCGGCGATGGAAGGTAAATTATTGTAGCTTCTCTTTCGAGACGGGCATCTTCTGAAAATTGACTAGTACTCCAGATTACAACCATGCCTTACGCGGGATTAGATCCCGCGCCCCTATGGGGAGGCTGATGCCTTGACCACATAACCACTGGACGGCACTTAACTTTTCAATTTCCAGAATGTAAAAAAAAGTGACAACTAGTGGCGAAATTTTTTTCTGAATTGTCCATTTAGATAATGACACCTATTGATCTTCGACATAATAAAGAACTGTTTATTAGATCGAAACTAGTTTCCACCTTTTCATTTTGTAATGTGTGAAATATGAAGCCATGTGTTCTTCTTACTCTACAGTAAGTTAGAATCGAAGAAAGTAATTTTTTAATATATTTTTTAGACTTTTATGTCTTGAAATTCCTTAAACAAAGAGCAGCGTATTTTAAACTACATTCAAATAGAGTTTCGAGAATTATTTATAACCCTATAGCATTTTATGATTTGATTGATTTTTAGAAAAGATTGTGTTCCAAGAAGAGAAAAAAACTATCAGATTTTGCAATTTTAAAAATAAGTTTCTGGAAAACTTTAAATATTCTAGTCGTGTTTTTTTTCCCGAACGCATTCTCCGAAGATGCATTCTCTTGCTTGGATAAGAGCAGATGGTTTCGTTAGTTCCCATCTGAAAGAGCTCTCCCTTTAAAGCACCTCACAACACATCCCTCAGTACTCAACTTCTTTAAAGAATCTCCACTCGCTTTGGTAATGGAAATGGGGGTCTGTGGTATGTTTGAATTAAATTTTCTCGTTCTGCGAAGAAGTTGTTTTGGGTACCTTTGTTGCAGAAGAGAATGAAGAGGGGGAACTTTGCATCAGAACTTGCTTACGCGCAGAAAGATTAGTGGTTGAAAGGGAGAAAAAGAGTTGGTAAAAGAGTTCAGGTTTTCTTTTATTATTTATTCATTTTCTTACCAGCAGAATCGGAATTTAATACTAACTGTGAATTTCATAGTAACATGTTAATATATTAAAAAATCGATTCTTATAGAGACTAAAAAAAGTGCATAAAATTGAAATTTTTAGAAAACTCAATTTTTGTTTGAAATGGAACATATTTAGGAGTAAATGGAATTTGAAATTACTTGCCCCTCGTTCAAGTGTACTGGATTATCCATATTATACTAGTTAGATAACTCCTCTAGCTGAAATTATGGCAACGTATTTTTACAAACATGGAATGGTGGGTATTTGGAAAGTAAATACCGTTAGACTATTATGGGGTATAAAATGGTAATGAAACTTTAATTTCAATTTCCTCAAATTGCTGAATTTTGAGTTTGTGCGCAGTATTCCTCTTAAACTATCTATAGGAAACTGATAAAACTGCACTCATATGTATATTTCATGGTACTCTACATTTTAAAACCAGAAAATTGGTTAATTTTGGTATACTTTTTTTTCTATGTGGGAAAATTATGCAAATAATTGGGATATTTTTGGAAGTTTTCCAATTTTACACTCAATTTTAAATTTAAATAATATTTATTGCAATTTTCTGGTTTTACATTACATTATATATTTCATTACATCACATTATATATTACATTACATTATATATTTCAAGTGTATTCTGGCCATTAATTATTTTCTGTAAGCATATATTTCAATTTTATGATGCGCGCAGCACTTTATGATTTTTAATCAGCAGTTAATCATATAAAATTCTAAACTACTAATTTGAAAATTATTTATAGATTTATGATTTCTATTTTTATATATGACATATTTAAAGATATGTATTTTATATGTATAAAGAAAGAAAATTTCTGTTTCTAATATTATTTGAGTTTTTGTAGTTAGAATTTGACAATATTTATAGTCATTTTGTCGATCTTCAAGGTCCTGTGCGTGTAGAAGTGAAATGATATAATTCCCCACGGTGTGTGGCCAATAACGAATGTATTATAAAGGATGCAGAGGCAGGGGTAAATACAGGCTTGTAAACCAATAAAAAATAGAAGAATAGCTGTCGGTGTGGCCAGTGATAGCGATCTGAAGTCTAAATTTTACAAGATGGATGGTCATTATTTTATGGCCCACAGTAAAAACGTCAGATGAGAAGGGTCAAAGTTGTTTTGCAAAATAAAATTATGTTGGGGGAGGTACTTTATAGACTATGGACAGAGGCGACAGGGGTGGTTTAATAGAACCAATTGGGGCAGGAACCACTGAAAGAAAAACAGCCCACTGCCAAATGAAGGTGAGGGGCGGGCCAGAATGCCCCCCCCCTGTAAACGGACAACAGCTCCGCTAAGGACGGAAAGAATTGGCGAAGAAGCAGACGGATCTTGTATTTGGTTCCACAGAGTTAGATGTTAGACACTCTCGTCTGCCCCAGAGCCTTGGAGAAGTGCGAATATCCCGCCAAGGTGTTCCTACACTGGAGATGATTCTGGTTCCCGGTCGCCGATGCTACGATCATCGCCAGAGCCTGACTAAGGCAGGGGCATACGGGGCAGTTGCCCCGGGCCCCCACATCAGAGAGGGGCCCCGAAATCGAATAGAAAGTTTAGTATTAAGTATTAAGTTCTTCATTACTGAAGTAGTGAAGCAGAGGGGGGCCCCAAAGAAGTTTTTGCCCCGGGCCCCAATTAGGCTAAGTCGGGCCCTGATCATCGCTGCATACATCCGTTATAGTAAGTGCCTCCCCAATAGACACTAAAAATCATCTTTGACTAGATAGTTTGCCTCTGCTTCTGGGTTCTCTATGTTAAAATTGTTAATATGAAACGGATTGTAATATTAATAGCTATGACAAATTAATTGAAATTTGGGTTATCAAATAAATGTATGTTTAAGGTCAATGCGTTGTTTTCCTTGCTTGTTCCAACCCATGCATGCATCCATTTTTTCAAGATAATTAATACCCTACATCTGCCCCTTAATAAATAACGACAGATAAAAATAATGTAAATAATTCTATGCGAAATAAAACGTATAAAGAGGGCATAGACTCCCGAACAAATTGTCAGAAAACCTACCCTAGCGTTGAAAATTTCAACTTTTCAATAAAATATTTCGCAGCTCCAACAAATCCTCATACTGAAAAAGGGACAAATATAACTAAAACTAAATAATTCAGCAAGATAATTATTAGCATGAAGAATGTAGACAAAAATAAACAGAAATCACGCACTTAGGACTCAACGCATCATAATGCAAGATTCTGTAGCACTAACGGTACTAAACCATATATCGAGGCAACCGACTGGTCTCGTAATCAGGAGGTCTCACAAAATCAGTTACCTCAAGGGGGAATTTTCTGAATAGGATGCAGGTCTAACCAAAAGACATCCCAAGGCCACGAGATCCCCGTTGAAACAGACAATCAAATAATTATGTTGCTTGCTGCCAATAATTATCTTGCTTTGTTGAATTATTTAACCTATATATATGAAACAGTTCCGTAACTGACTAACTCACAGACTCACTGACATACAACGCACATACCAAACCGCTGGACCTAAAGGGCTGGAATTTTGCATGGCGATTCTTCTTATGGTGTACTGATGCACTAAGAGAGATTTTTGAAATATTCTTTTTAGATTTTTTAAAATTAAATTTTTATGCTGTTTTGGTAACTTTTTTTTGAGTTTGCATTTAAAATAATAATTTGAAGGTTATAAAATTTATATCACGAAAAGGATCATAAAAATTCCTTCAAAATGAGATCTTTTTCGAATCTTTACCTCCATTTCTGATTTTTGGTGAATTTTTGAAGATTCATTTTTAGAATTTAATTTATTAAATGCCGATCACGTGATTTGTTTTTCTGGTACTTTAAATAGGTTTTTCGTCACGTGCATAAAAACTAAATAGGCAAAAAAATATTTTTTTTCTTGCTAATGCGACAGACGATTGGACACTATTTTGTCTATAACAATATCCCTTACGATTTTTTTATAAATATATTTTTTTTACATCAATTGTATACATTGATCGTCGTATTTATTATAAATAAATAAATATATATATATATATATGTATATATTTGGCATTAATTGCATACATTGACCGTTGTATATAATTTGAATGTACTCCGTAGCGAAGTGCGGGTTTTCAGCTAGTTCTAGTTATAAATAACAACAGATTAGTTTTTAGCAAACTTGTTATTTACAAGGAATGGCATACCTTCCACTATTTTTCAACGGAATTTCCCCCAATATTTGACATTCATAATAGCGCGCGACCAATTTCAAAATACCACTTCATAAAATGAAGCACCAGCGAAGACAGCCAATGTTACATAGCTTGTTTGAGGTTTTCATCGTCGCCATAGCGCTGACCGGCAAGGAACCGTATATTCAGGAGTAGGTGAAAGTCACTTGGCACTAAGTCAGGGTTTTAAGGGCTAAGACGTTTGCGATGGTCGAAGGGGAAGAAAATTGTACTGTTATTTAAAACCTTATATCTCTTTAAAATATTTACATATTTTTTTATACATTAAATTAACGTTTGAGAGGGGCCCCTCCCCAAATGCTAAAACTTTTTGTAGGCTATCTACCCACAACAATCGCCCAGAGTGTATTGTGCAGTGAAAAGTGTTAATAGCATTATTGTTAGCCTTGCTATTCAAAATTTCTTACCGACACCTCCACGTGGTGGGCCCTGGGGGTTTAAGCTATGGCTGAACCGCTAACGTCGGAAGAGGGGGAGAGAATGTAGCCAACAAAAAGGGTTTTTAACCTTGATAATCTATTGGAAACTCATGCTGAACTAGAGAGTATTGTTTATGAAAGATATAACAGATTAAATGAAACTATTGGAATTGCAAGATGGACACCAGAGGTCAAGAAGAACTTGTACGATGATTTAACAGCTGTTAGAAGAGCAACAATGGATCAACAGTTGTTGATCTCCTACCTGATGGGACAACTTAGTGAACTGAGGCAAAAGTCGGCTAAGGTGACTTATGCCGAAGCTGTGACCAAGACGGTTAAGACGAAAACGAAGGTGAAAGGACAGGGCACCCATGTAGTTACGAGTTTTCCAAAAAAAGAAAAGGAGAATAGGACTGGTAGTCCGAAAGCAGATCTACAAGAACATATAAAGCCAGATAAACTCAAAATTGGGATTGCAACTTGTCGAAAAATTGCAAATCATGGAGTACTTATTGGTACGAGCAACGAGGAAGACATAGACAAGCTTATTGAAGAATTCAAGAAAGTTGATGAATTGAACGGGAAATACGATATTAAGAAAGCTAAACAGCGTGACCCACATATAATTATATTTGGAGTTGATGAAAAATTAGAAAAGAACGACATAAAGGAGAAACTAGTGGTCCAAAACGAAGAACTAGAGGGTGAAAATTTAAACGTGATCACTTGTTATAATGCTAAAAATGGGAAAAATTGGATCATAAACTTGAAGGGTTCAGCCTTCAAAAAGCTTGAAAAAATAAAAAGACTTAAGATTGGATGGTAGAGATTTCGCTTCAAGGAATACTTGAGGCCAATTATCTGCTTTAAATGCTGGTGTTATGGGCATGTTGCCAAACATTGTGACTATGAAAATAAAATGTGCAAAAAATGCAATAAGAGGGCACATGAGGGAGATTGCACTGGACCACTTAGGTGTGCCAACAGTGTGAACTACACTGCTGGCCACCCAAATTGCAACACCAAGAAAGACAAGAGATATCACAAAATTTATTTTATAGATAACATGTTGACCAAGTATCAAATGATTAAATTTATAGACTTCTGTGAAGTGTGGTTCCTGCCAAAATCAGTAGCCAGAGTAGCCGCCGTTGTTGGAGATCACCGCTGCCACATGCCTCGGCATTGATTCAAAGAGACTTTGGATGAGTTCTTGGGGTACAGCAGACCAAGCAGCTTCCATACGTTGCCAAAGTTGATCTGCTGTGGCAGCTGGGGATGGAATCTGGGTCAATCGTAGAGCAACCATGGACCACATGTTTTCTATCGGCGAAAGATCCGGAGAGCGAGCGGCCAGGGAAGCAATTCAATCTGGCGATTGACGAAGAAACGTTGGACAATGTGTGCCACGTGTGGTCGCGCATTATCCTGTTGAAATATGGCTGTGGGCAAGCCCTGAAGGTAAAGAAGGACAACTGACTCCAACACCTCGGAAATGTAGCTCTGGCTGTTTAAAGTACCGGCAATGCGTACTAGAGGTGTGCGAGAGTGATATCCAATACCGCCCCATACCATAATACCCGGTGCAGGACCAGTGTGGCGGTGCATAACGCAGCTGTTCAGCATCCTCTCTTCACGGTGTCTCCAGACACGAATGCGACCATCATGGTGTTGCAGACAGAAGCGTGACTCGCCAGTAAAGACAATTTCATTCCATTCTGCCGTCCACATCCTTCTGTCATCGCACCATTGGCGGCGGAGCCGTCTGTGGTTCTGCGTCAAGGGTAGACAAAGCAATGAAAGTCTTGCGGACAGACCACTCTGCTGTAAACGGCGTCGAATGGTACACGCAGACACTGGAGTATGCGTTACAGACTGCATGTGCTGTGCTATGGTTCGTGATGTGACTGAGCGATCCGTCACTGCCATACGCACAATTTGCCTGTCATCACGTGAAGTGGTGCGCTGAGGTGGATGCGATCAAACACGCCGGTCCGTCGTACCCTAATGCATCCAACAATCACATATCCGCATTACAGTTGTTTGGTTTTGTCCAACACGACTACCGATTTCCCTGAAAGATAATCCACAATCTCGGTAGGCCACTATCCTTCCTCTGTCGAACTCGGATACTTGATCAAAAGATGATCGCTGTTTTCGACGAGGCACAATTGATCGTTTTTTTGAAAAAACCACAAGAAAAACACAATTGCCGAACTTGAAATCGTCGAAATCTCCAAGCCTTAAATAGCGCTTTGAAGTTGGCTCCACAGGCACGCGTTATGTGCGTCTACGCTGAAATTCTAATCATTTGCATATCTCACCTCTGCTAATGCATGTTGTAAATTTCATGTTATTTGCATGTTTCCTTCAGGGTGTTGCATTTACAGTGGCCAGCAGTGTACTTCATCAAGATAGATAAAGAAGAGGAAATTCCAGCTGGTGTTGGACATCTACCAACGGATCCCAACTGCCCAAGGTTTAAGGCACAAGTGGATAGAATTGTTGAAAGGACTAACTATGGGGCGCGTAAAGCCATACGCTAACTTGTTTTTTGTTGTCTTGCTTCGCTTTTTGTTCTGTTGGGTTGTTTCTTGTCAGCTTTGATGTTTGCTTTTGTAATATTGTTTGAATATTAACTTATAATTGTTATTATTGTTATTAGTGGCTTTGGCGACTAGCATGGTTAATTATAGTCAGTTGACTAGTTTGTACAAGATGGTACAAGTTTTTATTCTCCGCTTTGTTTGTTTTGTTTGTTTGTTTCCTGTACGGGTGGTACAGTTGATGTAAAAGTTTCTTTTTAAATAAAAATAAAATTTTTTTGATGAGCGATGTAGAGAGCAGTATGGGGGCTCGGCATTAAAGATGAAACTAGCGTTGATTTAAATTGAACTTAAAGTACTTGGACACGGACGAATAAAATCTCGGATTTGTTCTGTTGATGCTCTGGCTCGCGGAGGCCGAGAGCGAACGGTGTTGAGGGCTGTACTTGGACCTGGATGGATTGGTATCATTGTTGCTCGCCCTGAGGCGCAAGTCGGATTGCTGTTGCGAGGCCAGTTATCAGATTTCCTTGGTCGATACTCCGTTAGGAGTGGGGGGCCGTTGGTGTTTTAGACTTAACGTTTGAGAATATTTTTATGCTAATTAAAATTTATATCGTTTATAAATCTTTTTAAAGGGCATATTAAACAAGATTTTTTTCTCGGAAAAATTTACTATTAAACTGTTAGGTACACTTTTTTAAAACACTCTATAAAATATCACCTTGAAATTTTGTTTGTTTATCAAAAACACTTTGTTTGATACTGTAAACCTGATTTTTTTAATTTTATTACTGGCTAGATATTTTTATGTTAGCCAATGATTATTGGAAATTATTTCCCTTTTTTGATTGGCAAAGTTTTTTTTTCAAATAATAAGGTACCAAATATAAAATAAAAAGAAATTCACGGTATAAAACCAAGCTTTTTTGATAACTAAGTAAAATTTCGAGGTGATATTTCATATGGTTTTTAAAAAAAATTATACTGTACTGTTCAATAGTAAATTTTTCCGTGAAAAAGTATCTTGTTAAAATGCCATTTAAAAAAAGGTTATAAACAATATAACTTTTAATTAGCATAAAACTATTCTCAAATGTTAATTTAATGCGTGAAAAAATTTATTATGTAAATAATGAAAATAGAACAAGGGTTTAAATAACAGTACACTGTTTTTCATTTCGACCGTCGAAAAACGTCTTAGTCCCCTTAAGGAGATAATCCATTCGTTTCCAGGCAAATGGATTGGCGCCCAATCGGAATAGTAGATAACGTCTTCATCTTAGGGATGCGACATCGATGTCGATGTTTTCAAAACATCGATGTTTTAAACATCGATTTATTGAAACCGATGTTTTTTAACATCGATGTTTTGTGATCGATGTTTTACGTTGTCTCGATGTTTCTTATTAATGAAAAAGTACCATAATAAAAAAAAATTACCATAATTTTCACACTCAGTAAATGTAAGTCTGAATTCTGAAAAGGACGACTACAAAAGGGGGAACGATTCCTTAGCAAACAGACAAATGGCAATCAACAACCAATGAACCAATCAGAGCGCTTGGAATGTTCGTGACACACCAGAACCTTCCATGGGGTTTTATTTTACAAATAGTATATACACGAGAGCAGCCATTTAAGTATTTGTTTTGTTCTGGTTTTATATAAGTTGACGTTAATATTATTAGTAAGATGCCTCCCAAAAGTACCGTTTGGAAATATTTTTGCAAAACCTTTGACAAATTGGCTAAATGCAATATTTGCCTTAAGTCCCTCAAAACGTCTGGCAATACCACGAATTTATCTGGACATTTGAAGGCAAAACATGGCGATATTTACAACGAGAATTTTGAGTCATCAATGTAGCCCAACGCGAAAGCAACCAAGTTTTTGTCATTTGTGTCAACCCAATCAGAGAGTAAAATTAAATAACCCCCCCCCTCCCACGACTAACCGAAGTAACATTAATGTTAGCGGTTACTAAACCATTTTTAAAAAATGGATGTTCTAAAACATCGATGTTTAAAAACATCGATGGTTTTTGGGCGATGTTTTATTAGCATCGATGTTTTAATATTGAATATCGATGTTTCAAAACATCGATGTTTTGCTATCGATGTCGCATCCCTACTTCATCTTCTACGTTGTGGGCTTCGGTTACATTCCGGAGAGTAAGGGGACGTCCATTAATAAAGTGAGGCTTTTAGGGGGGGGGGGGGCGGGAGTCAAGCCGAATCTATCCCAGTCTCACATAGGGGAGAGGGGGGTCTCGGCAAATATCACGTAATTTTTTTCCCGCAAGAAACAATATAAAAATTGCGAGAAAACTGGGTTATATTAAGTAAAACATGTTTCTACACTAAAATATGGCTAAATCCTACAAAATAGTTCCAGTAGTCACTCTGGAGACCACACATGAGTCCCCGAGGACTGAATTAGAATGAATATTCTTTTGCGAATTTTAGTACTTCCTATTTAAGTATTTTATTGTTAGATTTTCTCACTGTGACTAGACTACATTCTTAGTACATTCTAGACTACATTCTTAGTAGTCTTAAATACTAGTCTTAACTAGTCTTAAATAAAAATAATTTAGAAAATTCTGTTTTTTTAAATAAATCCAACGCAATCGCGTACAGATTAACGCATTTACACTAAAAATGCGCATTTTGAAAAATCTCACGTGAGATAAGGGGGGGAGGGTCGAGCCAAATCTCACGGCATCTCACCAGGGGGGGGAGGGGGTCGAAAAATCGCGAAAATCCCCTCACGTGATTAATGGATGCCCCCTAAGGCTTGGTTGTCATCAAGATGAAGTCCATTTTACGCCTTAAACCACTGTCCCTCGCCAAGTGGACGTCATCATCCATGTAAAAAAACAAATTACCTCTGTGTCTGTGTATTTCTTTCTGTACATTGACGTCTCTCTCTTCATATGTACTCCGAACTGGGGACGTTGTCTAGAGACCCCAGAGACATCAACAACTACACAAATGAAGTTAAGACCTCTTGGGTTAGTGCAGCAGTGTGTGGCCAAGCATGAGCGTGAAGCAACAGAACACCACGGCTCTGACCCAAGAACTCATAGTTTCCTTTGTCTGGAAACGAATGGATCATCCCCCCTTCAGCCCTGACTCGGCGCCAAGTGACTTTCAATTATGTCTGAATATTGTTAGGAGCCATGTTAAACTCATTCTATTAAAACAAGCCCTGCACATTAAAACAGGATCTTTTAAGGAGTTTTAAATAAGAAAGACATTAGAGGCTAAAGGAGGAAACTAGCTAAAAGGAGGAAGGTTTGGTTAGGTTTAGAGCACTACGGTCATCTTTTTTAGCTACACGAGGGCCCATTAGACCGGGACCTACAGTTTAAAGCTAATTCCGAACGGCTGCAAACATCCATGCCAACAGTGGGACTCGAACCCACAGGATATGAACCGAATGCCAGCACCCTAGCCATTCGGCCATCTCCTGGCCAAAAAGGAGGAAGGAAAAGAAAGTAAATGAAAATAATCTTCTTAAAGAAGATTTTGTTTTACTCATCGGAAGTCTCTTGAGCTATTTCAGTCCAATAAATAAAAGGTAAAAGTGATAGTGAAACTTTAAATTGAGTCTTCAAAAACAGCAAATTATGCGCACTGTTACTACCAAACTATTAATGCAATATTGATAAAAATTTAACCATATGTATATGTTGTGATAATCTATGACTTAAATAAAAAAAATTAGAATTTTTTAAAAAAATTAATTTTTTTTTAAGAAAAAAACTTGTAAATTTTTTTATATTGAGAAATTTCTCAATTTATGAGTATTTAAAAATTTATGAGTATTTAAAAATTAAATCAATACTTTTTACCAGTATTTTGGTTTTAAATTAAATATAGGTGTATTGTAAATGTATTACAAAGGCCATTTTATTACTCTATGTATATTTTTATGTTTTATGGTGCGCGCAGTGATTTAAGGCATTCCGTATCTTGGACTCATATACATTTTCTAAACATGTAATAAAATACTACTTTACAAAGAAAACCTTTCCTTTTTGCAGAGTATATAATATAAAAAGGGGTTAATCAAATACCAATTGAAAACGAAATTTCTTTTTGAAATTTTATTAAAGTTTGATTAGCTCGAACATGACTTTTTTTCCAGCAATTTCGACAAGCAAAGGTACTGTGCCACCTTAAATGCAAACAAATATTTATTTAACTTTAAACATTCCATGCTATATATTGGTTACGTATCAGCTACCTTTAGCATAAACAACAACAGCAAATTCTCAGATGCCAATGCTTGTCCTGCATTTTTGTATTCCGCATAAAATATCATTACAATTAGATTTACAGTTAACATGCCAGTTAAATCTGCATACAGCCGAAAAACAAGATATAACAAATTAGTGATACATCCATCAACATATCTCATGCGGTTCCTTGCCGATCAACGCTATGACAACGATGACAATCTCAAACAAGCTGTGCAACAACGGCTGTCCTCGCTGGCGACTTCCATTTAAGGTGACAATGGACCTTCAGAGTGACAAAAATGTGTTCCCAAAACGATTTTTTTTCTTTCAGAAAATGATTCTGAAACTCATCAGCTTTAAATTAAAAAAAAGTATGTTGATATGATCATTATTAACCGAGTTATAAGTATTTGTTTCAAACGTAAACAATGGAAATGTTATTCAAATTAAAATTTTCAATGTCATTTTTCTCAAAACAAGTTTTCATGTCGTTTTGGTAAGTTAAAAATGTTCCATGCGTCATAATTTTTCTTGAATTTTCATAATATTTCATAAAATGATTATTTATATATGTTAGAATAAAACTTAGTAATCAATCCATTATACTTATAGAGTATAGCTCACTTCTACCCAGACTTGGGTGTATATAATTTGAAGTGGCACTCTAAATGAATTTGATACAAACACAATTTATACATGAAACAATGTTTATTTAATTCGTTGCACATATAGAATTTGCTTTTACAGCAATAAGCATACGTACTACTTGTACGGAATATATATATTAACATTCAATAGAAATACACTTTGCAAATACTCACAAACCAGCAGAGAGTCAAACCAGCAGTACTGCCACGTAAACTTTGGGCCCCCGAAACACTAGCGCGAGATAGCTCTTGGAGCTGCTTACATCGTAGCTCCCTCTCGCTTATCTATCAACCTTAACAACCTTTTTCAACCTCTGTATTAATCAAGCTGCTTGGTATTTATACCAAGCGCGTATGCTGAAATCAGCATATCTCAAGCGGCTTCTTTAATTCATTCACTCAAAAGTTCGATTCTTGTGAATCGAATCTTATGTATACCTTACATACTATTTTAAAACAACTTAAAATTTTTACAATAAAAAAATTTTTTTGATAAAATTTTGCATAAAATGACCTATTTTTATCGATTTCTTTTCTAGTTTTTATAAAATATGACTGTAAATCAAATATTGCTACTAACTTTTATTACAACTATATAAAGCTAGCTTAAGAGAAAAAATTAGATATCTGAGCCAAAAATTTATGCGCATGGAGCATTTTTAAATAGAGTAATTAACAAACTGATTTTGATTAATATCTTAATTAATAACATTCTGATTTTTTTTAATTTAAAATTTTCATCTCTAAACAACACTGTATAAGTATACAAAATTTCATAGCAATTGTTTAATACATTAAAAAAATAGTTTTTCATGGTCCATTGTTGCCTTAAGAAGGGGGGATTTTTAAATTGGTCCCTCTCTATGCTAAATACAATGAAACTTCTCTAGCCTTCCATCTCGCTAAACGGCCATATTTTGTGCAGAACCGATTAAAGACTCCATATTGGCAATGTTATGGAAGAAACCTCTTTTTAGCGGTCATCCCTCTAAACGGTCACATTTTTCAGAACCCTGACTGGGTACCGTAGAAAAGTTTCATTGTATCTAAATCAGTGGTTCCCATCTGGTGGTCCGTGGACCACAGGCGGAGTGGTACGGTACTACATATAAAAAAGTTGCCAAATAGGTGTAAAAAAGTATGTCGTACTGCACACTGTACAATAGCAATAATAAATAATGTGTTCTAAAACACTGTTTTACTTAAGGCTGCTATGTATTAACCCCATTCGATACGCTCACCTCTATGGAGAAAATTTTTCTACGGATTGCCGACTTGGATTCAAAGATTT
>OU015496.1:203293026-203360526 GCA_907164885.2 Dolomedes plantarius | reverse complement strand
TTGCGGGGAAAAACTAATTTACCAGTGCTGCCACCTAGTGACAGCAAATGCTGCAGCAAATGTGACAGGAAATGCGTGGTGGTCCATATTTGAACCACCAGCATTGGAATTACTATAAAAAGACAAGAAATTATGCAGATAAATTAAACTTTTCTATTTAAAATAAATAAGTAACAGTCGTGAAATTAAATTCCAGAACTTCCATGCTTCTGTATACTAACAATTTAGAAAAACTGGAAAAACTTCAAACTACAAATATCTGGCTTGAAACAAAAAATTATCGTCTCTGGAAATATAGACCCGTAGAGTTCTGCCATCTGTTGTTTCTGAAGCACACTAATGTGTTAAATGTTTACAGGAATTTACAGAAAAATTTGCCGAATGATTAAGATGTTAGAAAATAAAGGAAATAGGTGGTTCAAAAATGAACCAACGCCCCTGACGGGGTTAAGAACAGATTGGTTGCTGTTAGAATGTTGCAAAAGAAAAAAAATCTCCCATTCTAATTAACATAGAAACATGATGCAAACGCCATTTTAAGCGGAAAAGAACACAAAAAATTTTAATGCAATAAATCTTTTTTGAAATTTTTAAGAATTTTGTGTCCTGTATCCCCTTATGTTTATATTTTTAGTGTATATACTGCATTCTTACAAAAGTTTTATTTCTAAACCAGTTCTAAAATAAAAAGTCAGAGTAAGCAAAATATTGAAATTATTATTTATTAGCACATGCAAATTTTTTAATTTTATGTTTAGGAGTAATATTAGATTACTGGAAACATCATTTATAAGTTCTATATTTGGAAATGGTATAAAATTTCCCAGCGAACTGGAATATGAATCCTAGATATTTAATAAATTTGCACTATTGATGTTCATGAAAACCTAATTTAAAGCAAAGCTAATCCCTTCAGTTCTTGTAGAAATGCATGAAATATAAAAACTGTAATTTTAAAGGATAAAAACTTCTCGACCGGAAAATCATATTTTCGTTACTGCAAAAAGCATTAAGTTATGCAATAGCAAAAGAGTTCCAATTTTTTTTTTAGTCATCAGAAACCCCTATGGTTTGAATCCCCTTTCAAATGTATCTATTTATAAGGGAATTCATTTAAAAGTTTTCATATAAGAAAACAGAAATTCGGCAAATTCTACCCCACTTAATTAAAGAAGCGTTCTTGGATTTCAAAAGCATGTAAATAAGCGAGGGGAACAGAAAAACGTGAAGGCGATCTTTTGAAAACTGGCTCCGAATATTGGCGAAATCAATGTGAAGAGCGCTTTCAGAAAAGTATTTCCTAAACACGGAGAGTTGATTTAATTGAAAACGCGTCTGGTTTCATTTAAAGGAAATTCAATATTTTTTTATATAAGAGGATGTTATCGTGCCTCTTAAGGAGTATCGGCTTTCAGAAAATTATCCCTACAATGAAAGAAATAGGGAATGTACGGGAAAACATCAATATTAGCATGATAAGAAAAAAATAAATTTAAAGTTATAGAAGCTTTAACAACTCCTAAATTTAGGCTGAAATTATTAGAGTACATGTTACTGGTCTCAGAAGTGCAGGGTGCTAATGGTATCTAAAAGTCATGACTTATTTTTACGGAACTATCCATTAAAATTTTTAAAAAATATATTTAAATATAAAGAACATCTCACCAAGTTTTAAAATCAATCATAGATTTACATCATGGTATCATAGATTTCGATGTGCGCACCTTTTGTAGCACGACTAACGTCTAAAAGGTAATGCAGTTCTTTCCAAGTGTTTCGTAGCATAACAGGCGTTATTAGAATTTTTTGCTTGGGGATTCATTAAATCCGCTGTTTATAAACCGAAAAATTGAAACTGTGGATGAGTTTAAGAAGCGTATCATTCAAGAAATTCGTGTTATAACTCCTGATATGCTACGAAGCACTTGGAGAGAACTGGATTACCATTTAGACGTTTGGCGTGCTACAAAAGATGCACACATCGAAATCTATGATACTATGATCGAAGTCTAAGATTGATATTAAAACTTGGTGGGAAGTTCTTTCTACTTAAATAAAATATTTTTTTAAATTCTAATGGGTAGTTCAGTAAAAATGATTCATGACTTTTGGATACCTTTAGCCCGGATGTCCTGTATAATTATACCAAATTACTATATTCAACGAATGTCCTGCCTGACGAGGAACTTACGTTAGATCTTTTAATATTTATAGGGAGCTCTACCTGTTGAGATATCACAGTGTTTTAAGACCAATCTTGTATTACCACGACATCGAATCGGCTTCAACTAATCTCTCAAAGGGTCGATATCCTGTTGAGATATCCCAGTGTTTTAAGACCAATCTTGTATTACCACGACTTCAAATCGGCTTCAACTAATCTCTCAAAGAGACGATTTCCTATTAAGTTATGCAAGTGTCGAGGAACAATTATTTCCTTTTAGCTATCTTTCATGTTTTATTTTCTGAACAACATTAATAACTGGAAACAAGCAAACGAAATAAGAAAAAAAATACAACAAAAACTATTTTATCGGTTTGCTTTGGAATATCGATAAAATTCCTTTTATTTTCGTAAATATGGGTGTGTTAGCACGATCGGCGTCGAACGGAGAGTACTCTGTTCAAATCCCGACGACAGCTATTAAATACCCTTGTGCACAGGGCGGTTATGGGCACTTCAATCTGTAGATCGGAAAATCCTTCCACGAGGTCAGTGGGTGGGGGAATACGCGAGCTCTCTAGATATCGCCCCTATGGGTGTTCCATGAAAATTGCGGTGGAACCAAGGAAGCAATGTTAACTGACAGGTATGTTGGTTCCTTATAAAAAGAAGTCAACAATTTCCACCCTATATATAGGGCGAATGTCTCAGGATAAGTGCCGCCGTATTAGCTACAATATTTTCATTAATATGATTAGACTAGCGTAGAAATAACATATCAAAATGCATGGATATTTACATTATACATAGATACAATGATCTCATATTTTTATGAAAATAACGGGCAAGGAAAATCCTTAAAAACAGTTCCTCATTTCACGGGGTTGGTTCAGTTGATGAAATATCAGTGACAAACTTTGGAGAGCCAGGTTTGAATCCCGGCTTAGACAATCAAGCGTTACAGGTGGGTGCCAAGCACTGTGAAGAACAATAGAGCACCATTAAGAATGATTTGATAAATATTCATAAGGATAAAATATTCAGCATTGCTAAGAAATTTAATAAGAATATATAATAATACAAACTATTAAAAAACTCGGTCTGATGTTTTAAGTACGCCGCTAGGTGTTATTCATTAAAATATTTTTGTCTGTTAGCTCTCCAAGACGTAGCCAAGTCAATGTGAAATCACACAGCCAAAAATAAACTTTTCTTAAAATAAATATGAGTAACAGATTGCTTGTTTCTACCCCATCATCAGTTAAACGTCGCCAAAGCATTAATGTATTACAAGTTTTATTGGAAATTTTGGCCACAGAAAGGCTAATATGCCAAAGTGATAACAATAACACATAATGCTAATAAAATATTTATTGTCCAGCATCATGTATCTTTGTCCTCAAAGGGAGAAACGAAATACAGGTGGGAAGATTATATATATATGTCGGACTTAAGCGGGAACGAAATTATTATTCTAAATTTAAAGGGGGCTTAGTAATTAATTTATTGTCGTGGCGTAATTCGCCACTATTCTCATATCTTGGTTCGAAATACATCGAGAGAAATCGGGGAAATTCCCTTTGGATTGATTGACATCTATGGCCACGCCTATGGTTCAACGCCGGTGTATGCGTCACAGAGATCATGTGGGCATGCGCGGTGGCTTTGGATGGCAGAAAAACAATAGCGTTTAATCAGACGGCGGGAAATTCTTGATGGAGATAGTCACGCGTCTCGCGGGAGCTTGATGACTGTTGGATTTAATTTATCAGATTGAATCAGGTAGCTTAAGATTTTGGAAATAAACGATGTTAGATATATTAATTGTAGTTCTTTGCCACCGGCCTTTTAATTCATTGACTGCCATAACTTGAATAATTAAGTAAAGATAGATTAAGAAGGAGTAAGTTTGGATGTAAGACGACGTACTGGGAAGGGTGTAAGTCGCGAGCTCGTCATATATATATATATATATATATATATATATATACTTGCAATATTTGATGGTAAATTATCTATACATAAGGAAGGAGATACGATACAAATAAGGTTTTTTACTCCACCATGGACTGATGGACAGTGGAGGTATTCCGATAAGGAAAGGTGGGTCGCCAGCTGAAAAAGGTTGGGAACCACTGGTCTACAGGATGTATTTATGAATAATCCGTGGTTCTCAAAGTCTACCTGCTTGAAACCTTTTATAATTATTTGTATCCCTCATACTAGCCACATATTTGCTAGCCATACAGTTGCTATTGTTTTCAATTTATACTCTGCGACTGTAAATAAGCGGGTGAATAATTACATTAAATTACAACGGAATAAAGAAGCGATTAATTATTGTGCATACATTTACATTCAAAACTTGGTTGGTTGAGGGTGATATGACCACCATTTGCTTCACAAGAGCTAATTAGACCGGGACCTACAGTTTTGAGTCGATTACGAGTGGTTACAAACACCCATGCTAGCAATGGAACTAGATCTCACGGACTCTGGAAACCAAACGGAAACACCCTAGGCGTTCGGTCCTCTTCCCTTCAAAACTCGGTAGATAGAATGAACTCAAGTTTATACATTTTAGAAAACTACATTACTGTTTCAAAATGTACCCATTTTCCCCTTTCTCAATTTTTATGCTAGTCCCCCATACTGATAACTAGAAAACTCAATTGTGTGTTCTATAATCAGTCTAGTCAGAAGTTTCCTCTGCGAAAATTATCCGTATAATACTAATTATTCAAAAGAGGTATGTACAGCTTTGCAGAACACCGAATGAATGACTTGGACGACGTATAACTGCTGAGTTAATGCCATGGAAGTACAATTGTACTTACCGTACTTTCCAGTCTATCACCTTGGGTAACACATAGAGGTTTCGAACTATGTTCAGAGACAAGAGCAAAAAAAAACCTTTACTTGCTTAATATGTTTGCCCTATTTTTGAGAGAAAACAGAAATAAACTAGAAAAATGAAGAAAAATAGTCTTTATGCAACTTTTTACAAAATTGAAGAGTTTTTGTCGAAAGTAATCAAGATTTCACATAAGCGGCTCTGGCTCTTAAAAAAAACAATCTATGTATGCAACATTAATATCTCTTTATCATGCGTACATAAAGCTCTCATGAGTGTAAGGACCCAAAAACCAATTTAAATTTTGGAATATAAAAGAAATATATGTCATTATATGCAATTAAATGTAAAATTTCAGCAATTTCTCGTGAATTTTTTTATAAATACAGAAATAAATCAACTAACCCTTTGCCTTCTTGAATTGACCCTGTACCTCCTTGAGCCAAATATATAGTTAATTACATTTTCTGTATTGTGTAAAACATACCTAAAGAGTTTTATAGACATATCACGATTATGTTTTGAGTTAACACAAAAGTCGTATACATATTTGATGAAAAATAAGTTCTTCATAAAACACAAACTTTTGAACTTGTATTGAAATTGACAGCTGCTGCTCTTCTTTAAATAATTTGCATGTTATTTGCAATGATCGTATAGAAAAAAATTAAAGCAGATTTAAAACCAAAATTTCATGATCTTTAAGAAACAGGTATAAAAAGAGTTCAGAATTTTCATAAAAATCGACGTTTTAAACGTAGTCTAATACTTTAAGAAACTACACTTCTTACTTATTGAGTAAGTAGCGTAGTACCTAAAACTATAATTAATACCCGATTTACCTAACTTTATGAAGTATTGCTTAATTGATCTACACTTTCTCGGAATTAAACAAAATTATCAACTATTTTTGTTTGTGATAACTCAAGTTAGCATACGTCTAATGTTTAGGAAAATGCATTGGTAGTGGAACACTTGCTTCTTTACCAATGGAAGTAATATTTATTTTGCAGTATGGGATTCGTGATCTTTGAACTTCTAACTTGACATATTTTATAGTCAGTAGAAACCAGGTTAGGTGATTTGCGTTTAAGGGAACGAGGGACCTTCAGCTTCGAATTTTTTAATTTACAATATTTTTAACTCTATATACAAAGTGAGAATAATTTGTATTCTTTTTTTATTACATTTGAAACCCTTAGAATCCAAAATAAGGATTTTTTGGCAGAAAAGTGCCTTTTTTCAAATTTTTTTTCAAAAATACAAGGATTTTTCAAAATGCTCCATGCGCATTGTAAATCATTTTAAATCTTAGATTTTTTAACATAAGCTTACCGTACATATATAAATGTAATTGTTCTATGGATTTTTTTTGTAGAAATCTAAAGCCATAAGAAATTATTTTTAAAATTTGGCTGTTGTTTTTTATGTTTTTTTTTTTACGTTTTTGCTTTATTTCATGGTCAACAAATTTGAAATATATTTTTTGTTTCAAAGAATTATGCACAGGTTTGTGGAAAACACTTCAGTTAACAATACTGGGAAATTTGAAAGAAATCAAACGAAAAGAAATGCGCATGTAGCATTTTGAGAAATGCTATAATTTTTGAAAACTTTTTTGATAAACAGGTCTTATTCTTAAAGAAAATACTTATTTGTGAATTCTAAGTGTCATAGTAAAGTAAAAAAGAATATTAATTATTCTCATTTAGTATAAAGAGTAAATTACTGAAAACTTAAAACAAACGAAGCTAAAGGTTCCTTGTTCCCTTAAGAATTACGTCATTCTATTGTTCAATTTACTTTGCCCATGGTCCACCTAGGGCGTGATATTAATTTCCAATTTGACTACTACTGTAACTAGAAATATTGTATGTCATCTTATAGAAAATTATCCATCTGTGTTGATAAAACAAGAGTTGCTTTGCGTTTACATTACTTTAAAATATTCATCTATTACAGTGTACCCCCTTCTACTGCCTTCTAAAGTTGTATATCGTTTTGAAACACTCTGTACTAAGTGAAAAATAAATGTTATATTTATTTCAATACAACTTTTTCAAGATAAAAAAATATTCAATGCTATCAGGAAATTTTATTCCTAAAAACTTAACTTTGTTTTTGAAGACAATAATCCTCTCCATAATCTTAATTCAACCTAATTTGGGGTATTTATTAAAATAAATGAAATTTTAAAAAATTCCTAGAAATTATTCATATCAAATCGCTTGTATTCATATCCAAACAACCAAGGTAAGGTTTTAAAAACGTTTGAAAAGTCTTATGATGTGACTAGCTGAATACCCGTACTTCGCTATGGAGTACATTCAATTTAAATACAACGGTCAATGTATGCAATTAATGCCAAAAAAAAAACAAAAAAATATATTTATAAAGAAATCGTAACGGATATTTTTATAGACAAAATAACGTAGAAGAAAATATTCAAATTAAATCTAATATAACATTCTAAAGAATATAGTACAGTTAATATAGTACAGGTTGAGGAACATTTCTTTTACTGTATTTTAATATTTTTTTGGATAATGTCCAATCGTCTGCCGCATTACAAAGAAAAAAAAATATTTTTTGTTAATTTATTTCTTTGTTATGCACGTGATGATAAATTAATATAAAGTATCACGAAAAGAAAAGAAACCACGTGATCAGCATTTAATAAATTAAATTCCAAAAATTTATTTTTAAAAATTCACCAAAAATCAGAAAATGAAGGTAAAGATTCGAAAAAGATTTTATTTTAAAGGACTTTTTAGGATCTTTCTCGGGATATAAATTTAATAACCCTCCAATTATTCAACCCTCCAAGGGAAGATGCGAGCCATCCATATATCACCCCTGGGAATGCTCTATCAAATTCAAATGGCACCAGGGGACCATTGTTGACTGTAGGGTGCTCTCAGATAGAAAGTAATCAACAATTTCCCCGGTTCTGTGCGAATATCTCTGACAAAGCCTCCTCGCTAGACAAGAAAAAAAATAATATTCATTTATCAATAAAGCTGTGAATAATCTCATTAAATTTAAATTACTCGGAGAAGAATGTGGCATGCTTTGTATAAGGCGCAAATAATTTTCTTTTATTGACGAAACTTAAAAAGAGAAAATTATAGAAATGTCCAGAAACTTTCAGGCGATCTAAAAATACTTTTTTTTTCGGGGGAGGATTATCACTATTCTATAAGAAAATATTGATTTCGAAAATGGAAGATTATCAAAGCATTTTCATCCCCACTGGAGGAGTTTCCTTCAAAATGTCAATCATCTGGGATAGGGGTGGAATTCTCGAACTGTCAACTCGACTGCTCCCAACCAAGAGTCAGAAAACCAGTGTGGAGCCGTACTACTTTTTTTTTTCTTTGCACTCAGCAAACTAAACAAAAGTCATTCTTTATTCCCAGTTTCTTTAAAGCTATGCGAAGTATCTCCATTTTTTTTAATGGACTCTTAAATAAAATCCATTTAGCACTTCATGTCCTATTTTGGACCTTGCGCCATTAAAAACCAACCAACCAAATAAAATTCAAGTATTATCTTAAATTTATGTTTTTTTAATAAATGAATATTCTCCATACAACAAACTTCTATTTAACGAAGTTTTCCTTTTAATACCCATTTCTGGAAATGTGAATGATATTTAGATTGAAGATTTTCTCCATATTACGGAACAGATTTCCATACTTCAAATTCAAGTTTCCATACACCAAACTTCTATTAAGAGAAGTTTCTTTTTAACGCACATTTCTCCAAGACCGTGAATGGGAAAAGCATTTAAACGCTTATTTCCATATTACTGAAGAAATTTTTATACTAGTGTCCTTAAATATATATGAAAAACTTCTATTCAACGAGGTTTCCTTTTTATCGCACATTTCTGCAACTCCCTGATTATGAATGACACTTTTACGAAAGTTTATCTCCCTAATAAAGAATACAATTTTATAGTAGGAGTTAGAGTCACCGTACAACACACTTTTATTAAATGGAGTTTCTTTTTAACGTCCATTTCTCCAAAACCGTGAATGGGAATGACATTTAAGTGAATTTTTTTTCTCCCTATTAAGCAATACATTTTCATACAATGAATTGAAGTCTCCAACAAACTTATATTAAAAGGAGTTTTTTTTTATTAACCTTTGCAGGGGCAACGACGTTCACCATTTCCACAGTGCAGATATATTATCCCCGACTTTTTTAACCTAAAGAATCTTGAAAAATTTTGCAATTAAAAGTTGCAAAATGTTTTTACTTCTTTAAACTGATAACAGATGGCAGTAGTAACCATTTTCCTGTTCATTTAACTGGAATACATTGAATGCAAGTGAAATAAAAACTAGATTTAGGCGTTTGCATTGTGCAAACAACGTCCCTCAAAGGGTTAACACACGTTTCTGCAAGACGGTGAATAGGAATGACATTTAAACGAAAGTTTTTCTCCATATTACGAAAAGAAGCTTTATACTACGAATTAGACTTTTCATACAACAAACTTCTTTTAAACGAAGTTTTTTTTTAATTCACATTTTTGAAAAACCTTGCCAGTGGATGGTATTCACACGTATAATCAATTTTAATATCAAAATTTTCGGTAATATCCCTATTACGGAACAAATTTTCGTAAAACGAATTTTTTTTTCGTATATGATACAATTCAGTATCCTTTACCTGGAATTACGGTAAAGGTACCAGTAGCTCACCATTTAAGGGAAGTGCTCCATATAAACTAATGGATTACACTGAATCACAAAAAAGCATATATTAACCTTATCTTACACCCTTCCTGAATCAGCATATTAACTGTAATTTTTTGAATGAAGCATTTAAATTTTTTATCCATTTTTGAAATTCAGTTTCTGCGTTAGAAGTTGACCATCAAAATTTAGAAGTTGTCTGCATTGTCTTAGTAGTTGACCGCTATTAAAAAATAACAATTAAAAGATTTGTGTAGTTAAAACTACATTACTTAAGTAGTAGTTATTATTATTTTATTTTAATAATTAATTTTAAAATAATTTATGCAGTTCACAATAAAATTTAAATGTGTAACAAAACATTTTGTTATTAAAACCTATTCCAGATAAAATCGATTTCAGGCACAGGTGTATATATTTCGAGTTTTATATTTTGCATATATATTTTGATCTTTTAGATTGCCTATCCAAATGTCGGATGAGGATTGAATTGTTTTCAGTTTTTCGGTAGGAATTTGTTTGAGCACTTGTGAACTATTGGAACTTATGCTGTAACCACGTTTCAGTAACTGACCCCCAAAGAAAGAACGGATTTTAACATTGTGGAATAAAACAAACCTATTTATCATTTATAACACCCTATTTAAAGATAAAAATTTAAAAAAGAGACTTAATCTAACACGTGGTAATAATTGTTACGAAAGTTTCACGTAGCCTCTTCTAAAGAAACTACCGCGGGTTATTAACGTAGGATTACTTGTCGTTGCTTACCTCTTTTGTATATATATATATATATATATATATATATATATATATATATGTATGTGTTACGTATATTATGTATATATATATAACATTAAAAACCCCTTTAGCCTTTTCAAATCCTACTTTATTCTAAATTTTCCCTTGGGCGTTCGAGCTAATTTCGCTTCTGATTCTAAGAACAAAGAATATGAGTAGCGTCACTTTAAAAAATATAATTTGTCGCGCATCTTTACGTAATATAATAGTTCACCTCTGGCACGAGAGTCAGAGTTAACCAATTAGTATTCCTTTTCAAGATCACATGACGATCCACTCCAAAATGTCTATAAAAGGCTCTGCGTCATGTAGATGTGGGCACTCCAGGGATTTCTGTCGTCATGTCAAGATGTAGCAGTTGATACGAAAATAAAAGTTTGTTGGAAGAAGCGGTCTTCTTTGTGTGTCCGGGTATTTGAGAGGTCTGAGGGGACATATTTGGATAACTACCTTTAAGAGGTCAAAAAGTTACACCGGCTGACGACGTTTAAGACAGAACTGATTGAAATTTCGTGACGCACGGACGTGGGGAAAATATCAACCGTTTTCACTGCTCATCCTATCCAGTAGTGTTACATATATATATATATATATATATATATATATATATATATATATATATAATTGTGTGTGTGTGTGTGTGTGTGTGCGTGTGTGCGTGCGTGTGTGTGCGTGTGTGTGTGTGTCAGTGAAAATTTTGACGTATTTTGGTACTTTTCTGTTTAAATCTGTTTAATCTGAAATTTTGCTTTCAGATTATGGAGCAAAGGATTCGGATTTCAGATTAGGAGCGTTATGGAGAAACGTAATCCTACGTTAAAAGTGTTGCTCAAAACATGCATATGAAGAAAATAAAAGAACACTGATTTACGCATGTATTAGCTCCAGAGAAACTGCCACCATTTCACCCTATGGTACATTGCAAATAGGATAGTTTCACAGTTTGACCACAGTGCGCATTATCGTCCGGTGTGTCCTATGGTCCGAAAAATACGGTATTTGTAAATTATCCCTTCTCGTTTTTAATGCCTTCTTTAGGCATGTGAATATTGTTGTTGTTGTTGTTGTTGTTGCCAATCCTCCAGTGTCTGACGAAGTCAGACGAGATTCCCTAGCCCTTTGACTCTCAGGAAGTCAAGTACGTACAAGATGATCGCGATAGTATCCTCTCTGGAGGAGCCAATGCAATCCATTATATGCTCTGCAGAAGTCTGTTGTTCGTGGCTCTTGGTGCAGGTGGCGAAGTCCATCCTGCCCTCATTAAATGAGAGGCACTTGATATGGTCTCTTGGAAGTATTGAGAGATCAGTCCGGGAGCCACTGTCACCCAGGTCTAGAAAAAATCCCGGCTTACCCATATACCAATAATGGGTAGGGGGCTCTCTCCACTCCACCAAAATTTTTGATTTTTCCCATGAATATAATTCCTGAAAAGTCAAGGCGGATAAGTAGGGGATGGAGTGACTGCAGCCCTCCTCAGCTAGTTTATCCGCCATTTCGTTCCCGTAAATGTCCACATGAGATGGGATCCACTGAAAATGGACATCGTGACTTAAGGCTGCTATGTACTAAGAAAAAAATCGTATTTCCCTTTTCCTCTTCTTGCAGACACTTTAGGTAGGAGGAGTCCAGTTGACAGTTCTAGAATTCCACCCCCCCTTAGGATTGACATTTTGAGGGATTGTAATGGCTCTTTCTCTATAGGGGGGTTAAGCGCTGCCCCCAAATTTTTTATTTAAAATATATTTTTGTCAACTATTTACAGGTACATAAATGCTAATAATCAAATAAAATTGGTATTGTCAGATAGCATGAACTTTTCTGCAAAGCGCTACAGGATTCATTTTATAAATTTTGTCCAACAAAAGAATTTATGAGAGTTTTAAACACACTATACCAGATTTTTCCCCGAATAATTTAAATTTTAAAATATTAATTGCATTTTTTTAAAACGAAAAATGTACACAAATGTAAAATTTCTTTCTCTATGACAGAGTACAATTTTTTTTTTAAATCTTTGAATCCAAGTCGGCAATCCGCAGACAAATTTTCTTTTTTATTAGTTTCAACACCTTATTCAAAAATTAGTTTTAATAATAAAGGGACTCTAAATAAAATGTTTTTGAAAATTTGTTATCTCATACGTACTAAGATATACTAGCAATGTATCGCCATTTGAGTGATGTAAGTGCTATATGGCACACATATGGCTCTTACAACCGCTCCAGAGAATAACCTTTTCTCCCGTAGTAAAAAGGAGTCGGTCAAATTTGTTGCGAATATCGTTCCATTCATGTATTTACATATTTCGCAGGGCTACCAATGAGAAAAGTTTAATAAATACAGATTGTGATAAAATAAACAGTTTTTTTTAAAAAAATATTTTTTATTAAAATTGATTAAAAAAGTATATAAATGAGATAATACATAAGATTATTTGAAGTCAAATTATTTTATTAAATTGTTTTGAAATTGAATTCATTTCATCATTCCCTACCTATTAATTATCTGAAGTTTTTTTTGTTTTTTTTATACATACTTTATATCGTCTATAACAGTTTCCAAGAGTATGTTCCGCGGAATCTTGGGGTTCCTTCAAAACATTTAGGGGTTCTGCCAGACAGTCTGACGGCCAAGCCATATTTCATTTATTCTCATATTTTTGTTTTTATAACCACTATTATTTGTTTTCATAAAGAATTTTTATAATGATTTTTTGTATAATTCAACAAAATCTGAGTATTAAAACAATATTTGTTTCATTCAATATCACATTAAATTTAGGGGACGAATGGGTATTGTTTAAAAAATGTGGAAGGTTCTGTGAACTTTGAAAAATGTTCTGGGGGTTCCGCGATCAAAAATGTTTGGAAATTACTGGTCTATAATATAGTCCTTCCATTACGTCTTTTACCATCTCTGTTTTGCAGTGGCTACCAAGCCACTGCAAAACAGAAGGTAACGAGAAAGCCGACTTCTTGGCAAAAAAAAGAAGATGGACTGGGATTCTCCAAACATCAAATGCAGAGATCCCATACACCACAATTAAATCAATCATTAAGAGAACGCTTCAAAACAGACACATCAGTGAACTTTTGTTATGAAAGCATCAACTTAAAACTACTTCCGGAACATCCGATTTAAAACTAGACGGAACTGGTTTGCCTTGTTCCCGCTCGCCCAATTGAAAGCGGTGGAGCGGCAATGAATGTGCGCGCATGGACATTCTCCAGAACTTCTTACAAAGTTTTTTTTTAAAAAGTTGACAACAAAAAAGGTGTGGCGAATAGGGCAGTGTCTCGCAGCATGTCACATCTCAACTATTGCAGATTTAACTTCTTTTTTGGCGAGGAGTGCAAAACATTGCATAATTTAACATGGCGTTCAATGAGCATTCTTACAGCTTGTTGAATAAAATGCTCTCAGATTACGCAAAGTCTTTTAATACGGTATCTAAACAAAGGTATATCACTAAATTAAACATTCAGGTACATTTTTATTAGATTCATTTTATTATCAGATCAGTTTAATTTTATTAGATTAAATTTTTAATTAATTTCTATTTCGCTAATGCTCTTTATAACGAAGCTATTAAAGGGAAACTTTTGAACTTCGTGCAATAGTTACTCGACTGTGTATAATTATTTCTTACTCCTTGTTAATCAAAGTTTTTCCAAAGAGTGAATAATTTTAAGTTTGTCTTTTTTTTACATATCCCATATTAACATCCCACTGCACTGTCGGTTAGACTGCAAGACGCTTTGAATTATTATTTAAAATGTCCCGATTTACAATTCAAAAGTTAATTAAATTCTAATACTTAACTCATAATTTGCTTCTTTAAACACATGTCAAGTCAGTTATGAACGAAAATTAAATTCTGCTTTACAATCTCCTTTAATCCTTTTGAGTTAATTCAAAAGGCACTTGCGCACGAATTCATTATACGCTTGGAGACGTTTTATATTTTCTTTCATGTTTACTAAAATTCTTCCTCAGAGCAGTCCCAAAATATCTGCACGCCTGGATTCTTAATGAATGGAAGTCCAGATCTTTCAAAGGCATCAATCCGCCGCTAACTTTAGCAAAACTTCTCACTCGAAATTCTTTTGAATTCTAACTGAGGTCTTGTCTTTTAGCACCTGCCACCTCCCTGAGTGAGAAAGTCTTTTGAAAGCAATAGCTTTTCATTGAGGGATGCAACATATGCGAAATACTCCTGGAATCGACGATCATTCTTTAGAAAAGGGGAAAAGTAGAATGCGTTGTTGTGGGTTGAAATTGAATTTTCCCTTTTCTGCAGAGAAAACCTGAGCATTGAAAGATTTAATATCGTGAGAACTAGAATGAAAGGCAGCGCTTGATGCTGACGCTTTTGCAGTTGTCGGAAAGAAAAGCTGAAGTAGAAGTTAATGAAGAAATACCGGGTTCTTAAAAATGAGGAACAAGTTTAGTTCTTCAGTGATGCTTCATGAACTGAAAGACAAATGTTTTTGTTTAATCACTTGCTGATTTCAGAAAGATAATTTTAGTTGGTTTAAAAATATCTTCGAAAAGTATTGAGATAAATATTCACTTGATTAGGCACATTTTTACGTAATTAAGTAATCTATTCTTCAACTCGGCATTTCATTTACTTTTAAATTTAAACACAAACATTATGTACTTACGTAATCCCAAAAATATTTGACAAAAATACCGATTAGGAAATTACGAAAGCTGATTCAGTTTAATTTCCTGAAGATCAGATTTGAAGAACGCATACCTAGTAAGCCCTAGGAGAGGCAAAATATGGTCTCTTACCTTGGTGTTGTCATGTTGTGCGGACATTCTCCTACCCTAACGAAACTTGCAAATGATCTTCTGCAGCTAGAATTTCCTTCCCAAGTGTTTGATAAACAACAGCTTAATAGTCACTCAATTACAAAGCACTGCAAAACAGCTGCATTTTTACCTTCTCCTGATCCTGTATAGCAGCTACTCTTGATGTTAAAACTTTAGACCCTAGGGATTTATCACGCCTAAAAGATCATATTGGATAAATTACTTTCAATAGAGATTACTGTGAGACTAATGTCTTCTATATTTATCAATATCTGTCTAAGATTGGTATTTAGGTTTAACTTAGACCCTAAAGTTACCAGTATGGTAGGTTTTTACGAGGTATATAGTCAGTTATGAAACACGAGGTACCAGTTTGAGATTCTTAGGAAAAGATACACAAGAAAGGGAATAGAAACAGTAGGCGTTAAAGTTTCATAGAGGGAAAGTGCATAAGACTAGAGAATATAACAAAAATGAAATTAAAAAAAGAAGGTAAGGGAAAAGTTTAAATTGAAAGGCAGCATGCAAAGGAAAAGAGATAAAATAAAAAAATTAATAATTGCAAGATAAAAAGAACGTTTTATATACCATGTTTTTAAATTTTCTTTTGAATCATATAAACTTGACAATTCTATGTATTAATAAATATTTAAAAAAAATTTTGATGAATTATCCCTTCAACTTGAAAGAAAATGATCAAATGGGTAATCAATTGCGTTTAACTTTTAGTTCCCGTCCCGGTCGATAGATGGCTGCACCATTCTACAAAGCAAGATTAACTGAAAATGAATTCAAATCTGCTTAAAGATGGCTAAAATTATTAAAATAATGCATTGCCATCGTGTTCTGAGCTATTCTAAAAGCTTCAAATGTCTAGCTAGTCGGGAAGTTAGTTAAAAACCGGTTCTAAGATTTGTACTGGACAAACAAACACACAAACAAACAAACAAGAAAACGAGTTAATAAAAACATGGTCAAAACGACGTATATAGTCAAAATTATATGGCATATAAGTTCTATAATTTTTAGTCCCTACAATTAAATATGAGTTTCTCTAAAAATGATAAAATAAAAAAAAGGAACTGATAAAGGGACTATTGGATTTATTTTGTTACCGATATTTATCGCAGACATCTCTAATATCGTACTTAATTTCAAGCACATAAATTCTATCACGAATTTTCACTGTGGAAGTCAAGCCTTCGATAACTGATCTGTACCGTAACAAAAAGGCAGGAATACGTTGCTAGGAGAAAGAAGATATTTCCTTCCAGAAATAAAAAAAGCAATTCTTAATGTTTCCTCAAATTCTAAATTAGATAAAAACTTATAAAATCCCCAACCAACGAATATAACCAACCGTCATACCTTGTCCGCTACTACGAATTTCTTGCTATCCCCAGCGCCGAATGAAACACGTGCCTTTCTGCAAACGATTATTCGAACAAATCAAACATGAATCTGTCTTCTGCCTCCCAAGGCGACGTCTCTTCAGGAATTACCCTAAAGACTCTGGAGAAAGAAATTTGTTCGTAAAATTCAGAATTCAGCGTATTTATTTGCAAGTCGGGAGCTCTCTGAGATGAATATAAAATCTTTAAAGAACGCATTAAATAAACTTCCTGATTTTATTTTGATTTGAAAGAATTTTTTTCTTGATAGGTATGTTTCTTAGGTTTGTTTTGATGGCATTATGTTTTATTGCCTCATAAATCAGCCGATGTATCGTAGCTGCAGGTTTTCGTCAAGAGATGGATGGTTCCGCCTCAGAAATAAAAGTATATGACTACATGATTTCAAACATCAGAACCTACCGTGTTCTTCCTCCGTTTTCCTCTCGACGTAAGTGGCGTGTTTCGAAATCACATCAACCAAGCTTCGTTTCGGGCTTGTATTTTTCCGTTTCATTATGTATAACTTAAAATTTTGCTCCGGGAGGAGCGGAAAAGAGATCTCATTCGGGCCCATTACCTACATTTATACATTTTGTTTCGGAAATGGTTAATCATTTGTGCATGTTGCAGTTTCAATGTAATTCAAAGAATAGGATTCTCCTAAAGAGAGTAGAAACTGAATGAAACGAGTTCTGTGGAATTCCGGGCCATGGGAATCCTGAGAAGTATTTTCGAGGATGCAAAAGCATTTGGCGATTGATTCAGACTTGCACAAATTTGTGTTCAATGCAGGATAGACATGGCAAATCGATAGCTATTAAAATATAAAATAAATAAAATCATATTTTATCAGTTTTAACGAGAAATCGGCCCCAAAAAAGACCAAAAAAATTTCAGGTAGTCTCTTCTAACGAAACTTCTACGGTTTATTAACGTAGGATTACTTATTGTTGCTTACCTCTTTTGGTTGTATATATGTATGCATGTGTTATGTATATATGTATCTCTATATATACACTCATGGACAAAAAAATTAGCGCACCAAGAAATAATTGCGGGATCGTAACGAAACTTGCAATGAAGGTACATGTCGGGGAGATATGCAAATGATAAGAAATGCAGCGTGATTGCGCATTACGTATAGCCGGTAGAGGGCGTTGAACATCGTACTCTGTGGAGTATAAAACAGGTAACCAAAGCTTGTTTGAGTGTGCTGAATCATTTACAAAGGAAGAGCTGAGATATACATACCATTACGCCGTGTTCGAAGACAATATAAGCAGTTGTCGCAGTTTGAGAGGGGGAGAATCGTCGGGATGATGGACGCTGGGTGGTCAGCTAGGCGAGTAGCTCGTCAATTAGGCCGCTCTGATTGTGTTGTGAGGAGGTTTTGGGACCAGTGGACCCGAGAGATGTCATGTACACGAAGACCAGGCTCAGGACGCCCTCCACAGACCAGTCGTCGAGAAGACCGCCACATCGTAAGAAATGCACGCGTACAGCCAACTGCTTCATCGGCCGCCATCCAGGCACAGGTAGCACCTTCACTAGGGGTCTCTGTGTCTTCTCGAACCATACGAAGGCGCCTTTTCTTAAGGACAGTTGGTATCGCGGCGCCCATTACGTGTGCTGCCCTTGACGCCCACCCATCGACGCCTCAGTTTGGAGTTTTGCCGCGCACGAGGAAACTGGACTGCAGCGGAATGGAACTAGGTCGTCTTTAGCGACGAATCCAGATTCAATCTCGGCAGTGATGACAATCGTGTTCGTGTGTGGAGAGCCCGTGGTGAACGCTTCAATCCTGCCTTTGCTGTACAGCGACACATCGCTCCCACAGCTGGTGTGATGGTATGGGGTGCCATTGCCTACAATACACGGTCACCCCTAGTATTGTTCCATGGCACCATGACAGCCCAGCGGTATGCTCACGAAATCCTGCAACCACATGTGTTGCCACTCATGCAACGGCTCCCAGGAGCCATTTTTCAACAAGACAATGCTCGGCCTCATACGGCAAGGGTGTCACAAGACTGTCTCCGCACTGTTACTACCCTTCCTTGGCCTGCCCGATCCCCAGATTTGTCTCCAATCGAGCATACCTGGGATCATTCTGGACGACGAGTTGGGCATCCCACGAGTTTGAACGAACATACTTATGTAGAATCGTCAAGGTTACAGCAAATATGGTACGAAATGTCTCAAGACATCATACAGAACTTGTATGTCTCAATGCTCGATCGTATCGCATCGTGCATTCGCGCTAGAGGGGGTCCAACGGAGTATTAACTCCTCCGTTCTTTTGCCTTTTTCTCTGAAATAAATTATCCTTTTTCTTTGATTTTCTTATCATTTACTTATATCAAAGTAGTCATTACGTATGTAAAATTTCGTTTCATTTTGACGACTCCTTCTTGGTGCACTAATTTTTTTGTCCATGAGTGTATATATATATATATATATATATATATGTCAAAACATTTATTGAGAAATTACAGGGGGCTTTAGAATAGCAAAACTTAACATTAAAATCATTTTCAAAACGCGTTGAAAAAAGGGTGTTTCCCCGTTTCGGGAAATGACCTCGACTTGCGAAACTAAGTTGAAGTTCCACCGAGGGAATCTATTTTAGATGTACAGGTTTAGCACGCGAAGATATTGCTGAAATAAACAAAAGACGATTCTGGAAGTTTCCATGTGGTGTTTTGAACATGTGCTATGGCATTAGACGATTTGAAACAAAGAGTTTTTAACGCAGAGAGGGATTGATTTCGATCGGTGTTGGTTACGCGTCGCGAGTTATGAGATGATGGCTTGGCAGATAATTAATATGGATTGAATGGAGGTAGTTAACATTCGGAAATAAATTATTAGATGTATTTAAATTGTAGTTCTTTGCCACAGGCCTTTATTCACTGACTGCTATATCATTAATAAATATATTAGGGAAAATGTAAGATGGAGTAACGTTAGATAAGGTACCATGTCACAAGCCGGTAATTAATAGTTGCGTGTCATATATATATATATATATATATATATATATTATATATATATATATATATATATATATATATATATATATATATATATATATATATATATATATATATAATATATATATATATAAATATATATATAAATATATATATATTTATATATATATATATATATATATATATATATATATATATATATATATATATATATATATATATATATATATATTATATATATATATATATATATATATATATATATATATATATATATATGTAACATACTGGACAACCCAAGGAAAGAATGGGCGTCCAGCACATCACAGGGAATGAAGATGTAATCGTGGCTCGAATAAACGACGCGGCAAGTTACGGCATTAAATTTTATTAGACGGAGAATACGTCTTTCCAAGACAGTTACACAATCAAAAAAGCGTACAGGTTTCCGTTTATGTGGTTTATATAAACTGTGTCATGTGATCAGGATAGCTATTAGGGATTTGCTGTTGTCGATAAGTCACATGTGGTTTTATATAATCTGCGCAGAGCTTATCTAAAATATTGGGGACGCCGCGCCTATTTGAAAAAGGAAGCCATTTAATATTTTCTCTCGAGGTTATCGGAACTTAGAATCAAAAGCGAAAATTAGCTCGTACGCCCAAGGGAATTTAGAATAATGTTAGATTTTAAAATGGTATGGGGTTTTTAATGTTATAGAATATCCCCCCCGTCCGATAAGAGGCTGACCAACAATGCCTGCATTGGAGGACAGACTCACCCGACCATGTGAGGAAAATGGGCGTCGATCACAAATTTGGAAAAGTTTGAAAAGGAACATATGTTTTAAGTTAATTTAGTATGATGATAACATGACAAGACATTGCACATTTCAATATTGAATACACAAAAATACACTAATGATTTACTAATTTATGAACACAATAAAAGTAAAAAAAATTATAGTAATTAATGATCAACTATAGAAAATTGTAAATTATGCAACTTTCTTCTTATATTGTTGCTTTGAAAAAAAAAATTAAATTTAAAAATGTACCCATCAAAAAACTGAAAATTGCTGAACAGGGCGTTAAAAAATTTGGAATAAGTTAACGAATAATTTTCAATTAAAGTTAAATTGCAAAAAAAAATTTTTAAACATCACGTGATGAGCTGACATAGCAACATTATCAAATTTACTGAAAAATATATATAAAATCACCAAAAAGAAGGACACATAATATTAAATTGAAGATTCTACATAAGTATGTATTTGAAACCTGTTGAATAGGGACGTCTCCCCACACAACAAAATCTCAAAAAAAAAAAAATCAATTAACATAACCAAAAATTTGTAAACTACCAAAAATTTTCACTGGAAACATACATTTAATACAATATCTACTATCATCTCGATTTGAATAATATAGAATAACAAAACATAGTAATAAAAATATAAAAAACAAACAAAAATTAAGTAAATGAAGTTGTCTTTGATAACAGGATGAAAAATTCAAAAATTCTTCCTCAACGTTCACTACTATGGAGTGAGTCCAAAAAAAATTTTTATTTACTTATCTTGTAATGATTATCTGTGCAACATTTTTAGTCCTTTCACAGTCATTAGTATGTTGAGGAAAAAACACCAATTAAAAAAAATCACAGTCTTTTTAGTGCTGTGTCATTTCTGCTTCACAAACGTAGAATGCATAAATATCACATTATCTCGACTTGTTTACATATAAAGAAAATTAGTTCTTTAGTTACATAATAAAAATCACAGTTTATAATAAAAATCACACTTTCAATAAAAATCACATTTCAAATATATAGATTGTATATAAAAATTACAGAACATATTTTATTTTTCAAATAACTCAATCGTGTACGAGTTCTCAGTATATCAATTCTGATTCGTTTTATCTAGTTTTTATATCTTTATTTATCTCACTATTTTTTCTTGATATCTATTATCTCCTTTATTTCAATATTACTTATTATCAAGAAAAAAAAAATCTCTTTTCAATATCATTTATATTTCTTATTATTCTTATTTCATCATTTCTTATATTCATTTTATTTCGACAATATTTATTCATTCCAAAATTCTATTCAATATTCTTTAATTATACTTATTCATATTTATTCTAACTTTATTTATTAATTCTCAATACTTTTCACTTTATTTTCAAATTATTTATCTACTATTCATTTTTGTATATTTATTATAAGTTTATGTGGATCTATTTCCTTGTTTTGAAGGTACCTTGTTGTATGTGTGTTCCCCAACTCTTAGTCTCAAATTCTTTAATTCTACCTCTAAGCAGTGAGGGTTGTGTTTATGTTTGTGTAACAAGTGGGTTTTCTTTCTCCATATTGTTCTCTGACTAATAAGGAGGAAGAGTCTTTTAGCCTTACAGTGGACTAACCGTAAATCTCCGACAGAATATGACTGCTTTGGAAAACAGCATCTTGCATAGTACACAGATGGAGAAAAAGGAAAAGGTGCAGTTGTCATACCTGTGGGAGTATAATATATAGAAATGGGAGGACAAAAGGAGTGGCCATCCCAGCCCTGTTTTAGTCATTACTCAAGCATATAATCTTCAGCACTTTAAGTGACTGAGTTGTTGAATTAAAAACAAATAGTAAAAAAAATTAAAAAAGATCTTAAACAGTTGGGACGACATCCAACGCGCTTGTAGAGTTGGGTGATAGGAAAGTGTATTCAAGAAATAGGAAATTTACTGAAAGGTTAAAGAAGTAGAGTTGTCATAGTCGGTGTTTAAATTGAGATCCAAAAAAAATTCACATATAATAGTATTCTTAAGAAGAAAGTTTAAGTTAGACAGTTTTTTTTTTTATATATATCATTAGTAGGACAACACATAATTAATTATATCAATTAAAAAATATATATAATGATGTTAAGCATCACATAGAAAAGAAAGAAAAATGGATCTAATGTTTGTCATTATTCGTGGTGTAGTTTTAAGTTCTCTGGTGCATTATAATATCTCAATCTGCAAGCATGGACAATTTCAGAATCTCGTTTAGTGTGAAAGTTTGGTCTATCAATTTTATATTCAATAGAATTCAAAATACACAACATATGAAAGTAATAAACACACACTAATAAAATATTTCTAATACTAATAATAATATCTCAATATTCTGTACCAATTGTCATAATTTAATGTTAACGTCCAAATTTCAATTTCGAAACTATTATTCTATCAATTGACACAAATAATCAAAATTCTTTTACCAATACCCATCTCAGTTTTATTAAGTTAATCATGAAATCGATAAACCAAAATGAATTTTTCTTTTCTTATATCACATTTCGGTATGAATCCTCGCTGTAGTTCCTAAATATTCATCATTTGTATTCAATATCTCACAACATATTTCTCATTATAATATTCTCTTTTCTATTTATTTATTTTTCTTCATTATTTCTATTTCGAGAATTTTCTGGGGCGGATGAACCAAATATAACATACAATGGTTTTTTCAATTATCCAATTGTGGTTTTTTGGCACCCTAAGTCATGTTATAAAGACGTTCCGTTTATATGAAAATCGTAACACGAATTTTAACGTCGACTGAACCTCCAGAAATCTCCTTTACTTAAATTCGTAGAACAATTTACGAGGTCTCAACATCAAATGTAATACGTCAAAGTATTTAAATTATAAAATTTTCTTGATGTCTGAAAATTACTATGTTATCCCTGCAGATATTTTCCAAAACCAAAACCACAAGCATCTGATGTTAGTTTTAGAAAAGCTCAATTTGAAAACCGTAATATTTATAGGTTAAATGAATCAAAACAAGTTTGGCTCTTTTCATGATTGTGTTTACAAAACTAATGCTGAGCATTTAAATTTATTGCGGAGGCGACCTTCGAAATGTAATACAACGCGCTCGAAAACGGAAATGATTTACGTTATTTTTTTTTCTTTTTCTCCGCGACGATTCAGAACTGCGTGCAAAATTAGATACTCATAACATTACTTTACTCATTTAATATTTCAGTTTAACGTAACCAAGGATCATTAATTATCTTAAAACACTAAAATATTCATTATCAGAAAAAGAACATGGAAATATTATAAAATTACACTAAAAACACACACTTATAATAAATTTATCACATATAAGTCTCAAAAATGTCTTTAAATTCAAATATCTTATAATATGAAACAATATACTCTTAAAATTCCTTCAAAATGCAAATCAAAATGAAACATTTTAAAATCAAAAACAAAATACACGTTTTAAACCAATGATTCTTATTTTCGTTTTACTTTTTATCGATTTATTTTTTATCATAGGTACTTAATTAAATCAATAATTTGAAAATACTTTCACCGAAACACATTTATAATAAATTTTTATCAGTATCTATTAATATTAAATTTTTTCACAATAATTTCTAAATTTTAGCTTACCAATTGAAGTGTCATTCACACTTTTTACCATTATCCTTATTTTCACTATTACATATCTTCATAATTTTAACATTTGTAGCTCGGTTCTGAATTTATCTTGGTGAGGTTCTTGGCTTAGTTAGTCCCAGTACACAGTATCCCAATTGGAACACTATGAAAGAGCACTTTAAAAGAAATTTTTTTTTCTTTTTCGGAAGTTGTAGAACCTTTCCTTTAGGTAACATTTTAAGAAGGCACTATTGCGTTGAACTGCTGGAACGAAGTTGTATCGCGAACACATTTTTCTGTTATGCACACAATTTCGATGACCTAATACTTTCACTGATGATTTTTAAATGGTGGGGATTACGCACTTTTTACATGATGACACTCGCGAAGAATTTAAATGGTGATCACACGAAGCAATGGGGAACACAAATCGTAAGTATACACATTCCGGCACAAGATTTCTGAAAAGGAAAATACACAATTTTTGAAGAAACACCGGACTTGGACGCCCACACGTTGAAACTGATCCAGGATGAATCTCACAGCAAGCCGAAGCACTTATTGACAATCACACTAGCACCGAAATGGGGTTGTTCACGCTGGCCTCCGATCGAAGGTCGCACATGGAGCTGATTCACCATCGTAAGGCAGAAATGCGCACTAATGCACCCAGCTAAAGCGCAAATTTCACACGCGGTGACGCTGAAACGAAAACGCCGAAATGCCTTGGAAAATCCAGTGGGATGTGGTCGCAGCAGGTGAAGTAAATCCTGGACGACTCTATGTAACATACTGGACAACCCAAGGAAAGAATGGGCGTCCAGCACATCACAGGGAATGAAGATGTAATCGTGGCTCGAATAAACGACGCGGCAAGTTACGGCATTAAATTTTATTAGACGGAGAATACGTCTTTCCAAGACAGTTACACAATCAAAAAAGCGTACAGGTTTCCGTTTATGTGGTTTATATAAACTTTGTCATGTGATCAGGATAGCTATTAGGCATTTGCTGTTGTCGATAAGTCACATGTGGTTTTATATAATCTGCGCAGAGCTTATCTAAAATATTGGGGACGCCGCGCCTATTTGAAAAAGGAAGCCATTTAATATTTTCTCTCGAGGTTATCGGAACTTAGAATCAAAAGCGAAAATTAGCTCGTACGCCCAAGGGAATTTAGAATAATGTTAGATTTTAAAATGGTATGGGGTTTTTAATGTTATATATATATATATATATATATATATATATATATATATATATATATATATATATATATATATATATATAAATTTTGACGTATTTTGGTACTTTTCTGTTTAATTGTTTACTGCTTGCCCAAGCGATACAGACTGGGTTTGGCACGCTGCCAAAATTATAACTCGTGACGACGGATGATTTTAGCTTCTGAAATATTGCTTTCCGGAGGATCGTTATGGAGGAACGTAATTCTATGTTAAAACATGAATAGTAGCTAATCGGAACTTGTATATCTTTTTTTAAAACATATTTCATAGGTTTTTTTTAATACGTTAGCAATGTAATCTTAGACACCATCATATGAACTCAGTTCTTTTCCTTCTCTCTGAATTGCTGTTGTATCAAAGATTTCTATCGGATGTCTCATTAAAAGCTACTATTGGCTCTCCCTCTGATCCTGTTTAAATTTATAAATACATGTGATGTTCTTTTAATTCAGCAAGTCTGTGTCTATCTGTGTTGTAGCTTGTACACTTTTGACCTACTGTAAATAGATGTCTATTTTCCTGGTCTATGGAGCTTTTTAACTTAGCGCAGTTGCCTCTTTTGTTCTAACATAATAAGTTAAGAAGAATTATAGATTCGTTAAAGATTTCCTTCTTTACACCTATTGGCTGAAATAGGAACATTTCGTTCACCTCCAAAGTAATCTATTTCAGGAAAACTTGCGCTTGTCAGTAATGACCTTTATTAAAGTTGAACTGAAATCTGGGAAAGGTGAATAAACAGGAATATATTTGTGGGAAAAATTAATTTTTAAAGTACTAGACCACCCGGGACCATTATTAGTAGGTCGGGAATAACTCTAGCTAATGTAAATATTTCCCCGAAATGAAAGTTTTTGAGATACTTCCATTTAGTTTACAAAGACTGCGATTAATTATTTTTTTATTTTTATGAGAACTAATTCTATATGTCGAAGAAAATTAGTGGATGGTCCAAGAGAGAATGTGTTTTATCCCAAAATATTTGGTTTACTTGCCTACTTACAATCAAACTCGAGTGTTTTCACCTCAGATTTCAACTTTAAGGCACGTTACCCAGTGCAAGTTTTTCGTAAGTAGAAGAGTTTTGCTTTACCCAATATATTACTTTTTCAGCCATTTGATGTCAAGAATAAAATCTAAAACGGACTTAGTGATTTGTTTTTAAATGTAAAATGTGTGTTAAAAAGAAAATTGTCAAATTTTCGAGTCAAATTTGACAATATGTACAATTCGTGTTTTTTCTTCGTTTGGGGGACGGTTTCCTAAAAAAGCTGACACAGTATTCTCTGGAGCGTATCCCAGTGTAAAAAGAAAATCGGGTATATATAGAAACAATTTTGTATACTTTTCTTCGATGTGATTATGAATGATTTTAATGTTTTACACGATTTTTCGTCTGTTTTTCTGATTAATAAACACATTTTTTGAGATTAAAGGCATATATATATATATATATATATATATATATATATATATATATATATATATATATATATATATATATATATATATATGTGTGTGTGTGTGTGTGTAAAATGATGCAGACAGAAGTGGGATATGGAGCATACTTGTCTACACTAGCATTATTTATTATCGACGAGTCACAGGACAAAACAGTTACAGAGAATAATAATGGAACATCATTTTCAAATACTTTACGGTAGCCATCTGCTACCACGATACGTCCTAACGTCTTATACTCTCAACGGCGTTTTTCTCTCTGCCTCGTTGTGCGTTCCTCGTAGCACACCGAAGCTCTCTGTCCGGCGGGAACGCTTCTGATTCGTCACGGGTGCTGTGGATGCTGTAGCCGACGCTCTGTATATCTCTCTCACACACACACACACAGACACACACGCATATATATATATATATATTATACACTGTCACAAAAAATTATATGCACCCATAAGAAATCGAGCTACCATCACGAAATTTGGCAGGAATGTAGTCTGGTAAGAAGTATGCAAATGATTAAAATTTCGACGCCAATGAGATAAGGGTAAGCGGGCTATGCTCATATGAGATGCGCAGCTGGGAGAGTTTGAAAGCATGATTGCTCGTGCCATAGGGTTATTCAAACAAATCAGTCTACTTGGATGGACGGTATTCTGACTAGAGATGCCTCTGGGATATAACCGGCGACAGTACGAACATTTTTCGGACTTTGAGAGGGGGCGTATATTAGGCCTCAGAGAAGCAGGTTGGTCGACCAGGCGTATCGGACGCCACCTCAGTCGGAGCGATATGGTAGTTGCTCGGTATTGACAACAATGGATCACGGAAGGGATAGTCTACCGTCGCGGTAGGGTCAGGGCGTCCCAGGAACACAAATGCGCGCGAGGATAGCGCAATCATGACAGCGGCCACGTCCGCACCAACAACGTCGCTAGAATCGGTTCAAGAATCAAGCTAGAATCAAGCTAGGTTGCTAGAATCAAGGGAAACCATACGGAGACGACTGGCCGACGCAGGTATAAGGATCCGGCATTTGTTGTCGGGAGGCATACGGCGATCACAAAAGGTGTGACAGTGTGGGGAAAGATTTGTTGGGACACACGATCACCTCTAGTCGTCCTTCAACGAACTTTGACGGCACGCAGTTACGTGGACGAGATTTTAACCCAGTTGTACTGCCTATGTTAACCATCCCAGGTGCCATTTATCAGCAAGACAACGCTCGTCTACATTCCGCGCGACACTCCCAACAATGTCTTCAAAAATATGACGTACTCCCATGGCCTCCCAGGTCACCAGACCTCTCGCCAATAGAGCACGTCGCAGACGTGCTCTATTGGCGGATTTACTACTTACTGATTTGTAACCATTTTCATGCCATATCTTCTTAATAAAACGGTCTGTTCTTCTGCATTTGTAATCATTTGCTTATCTCCTCATACACTACATACATGTGAAGTTTCGTGATAGTAACTCGTTTTCTACTGGGTGCTTATATTTTTTCGTGACAGAGTGCATATTATATATATATATATATATATATATATATATATATATATATATATATATATATATATATTATATATATATGTAATATAATCATTACATCTCGTTCTTAAAATGCAACCTGAAAAGGAAAACTAGCTCAAATTTACATGGCTGGAGCTAGACTCAGCCTGAAAGAAATTAAATTTTGAAGCAGTCGGGTCGAATCATTTTATTAGGAGCGATAGTAACATACGTCCTTTCATTTCAGATGCTCGGAGCGAAGTGCAATATCACCTTTCAACCTTACGCGCTAGAAGCGAGGTACATGTGGCTGTTGTTTTGAAATGTCAGAGGAATTTCGGGCTAGCGATGCGAACTCACGCCTTTCTCGGGACGTATACACGTGTAGAAATGCAACGTTTGCTGTTTTATGGGAAGTCCTGTTGCTATGGGTTTTTAAAGCGCTAAAGTAATGTTACTGGGGATTGGATTTAGGAAAGTGAATTTAACTGATAGAATGGAGGGCCTAATATTTAATTTATTACATATATATATATATATATATACTTTAAGAAAAATTGAGAGGTGTCTTATTCTCATGTTCTCTTAATATAAAACAAAAAAAAAGTAATTATCTTGTTCTCATTTGTTTACTACGGGTTGGGTTTCTTTATTAAAATAAAATATCTGTTCTGGCAGATAAAGCACAGACCTGAAAAAATCAACGCAAATGATTTTTTGAACATTTTTCATCTCACAATTTGTTTCCGAGAGCCATAAACTCCAACATATCTAATAAACAAACTAAAGAATCTAACAAAGAGAAATAGTTAAAACGAAGTAAAAGAAAGGCCAGAAAATTTAGCAGTTTGTAATAAGATCCGTTTTTTTTAGGAAGAGAAACCCAGCTTCACGCACTAGGTAGTTAGGAAAGATTTTTTAAAAAAATTTAAGAAAACCGTTTCTACTACCCCTTAGAGCTATTTCTAGAAAAGTTTTATCAAACAAAGCTTTGGTGGAAGATTTCCTTACATTACAGGACCACACAAAGTCTTCAAAGATATTCTTTGGTAAAAAAAGAAAAGATTCGATTTCACAATATCCCATCACACTTTCCATTACAAAAACAGTTCGTCTATTCGGAGCACGTGTAGATCCACGGCTTTTTTACTGAAATGTAAAGAAAGTTTATAACAAGGCACCTTAAATTTCCATATGCCAGGGCACCGGGAAACGCATTTAAGTATTCTGCTATCTTTTTATTTGGATATACCTGAGTGTATATACATAGAATCTGACAAATATATCAGTTTAATAGGAATATATTAATTGCATTTTTATATTAGTTTTCTCTTAACCTCACTCTGCACAGCGTTTAAATTTGGCTACAGGGAAATTTCATTATGGTGTTACTCTATAGAACCCTAAATCCTGTACGTGAAAACTATTTTATATACTTTTCTTCGATGTGATTATGAATGATTTTAATATTTTACAGGATTTTTCGTCTGTTTTTCTGATTAATAAACACTGTTTTGAGATTAAAGGAAAAAAATTTCAAACTTAAATTGTATTTATTTTTAAATAATGTAATCAAGATAAAATTTTCGTTCTAGATATACTCTAATTAAATAGACTTTTTTTTGTAGCTGTTAAAGTAAATTTATTACTTAATCATCTAATCTGGTTCTAATGGTTGTCAGCCTATAGACTTGGACTATAACCTTATTTTCGGTATTTAACCATTAGATCTCGTTTAAACTTTATTTTCTACAGCGATATCTAACAGTATTTGTGTATTAAGGAGGCTGTGTACTAAGCTTACGGGGCTCGCTCACCTCAGTGATAACCTACGGAGAAAATGTTTCAAAGGATAGCCGACTTGGATTTCGAGATTTTTTTAAAAAGCATTGTACTTTGTAATAGAGAAAGAAATTTTACACCTTGGGGCATTTTTCGTTTTTTTTAAATGCTAATCTATATATTTAAGTTGCTAAGCCGACTTTTTGGGCAGACCTTGAGAGAAAACTACTGCATCCATTTACTTCATTTTGGTCTTAAACGAAAGATTGTAATCCGTAGATTTGTCAAATTTGGTTTTTGTAACCGCAATTTCTATTAATTAGCGATAATTCACAATTTAAAATTGATTTCTGCGCATGCCCAGTGGCAGGTTTAAATCTGGCTTTAGTAACTGACTGTTTCTGCGCATGCTCAGTGACATGCTTTAATGATAAACACATTTATTCCGCGGAGTCTCTCTAGATCTCTCTCTGCCATTTTTATTTTTATGATAATTATGTTTGTGAAATATAAGATTAAACCTGATGGAAATTGTTTATTTCGCGCTGTTTACTTAGCGATAATTTACAATTTTTAAAAAAAATTGCTTTCTGCGCATGCCCAGTGACATTTTTAAATCCGACTTTAGATGCTCACTAAGCACGAGACCACTTAAACACATTAATTTGTTTTTGCGCATTATTATGATTTTAAACATTTGGCATAGTAGTGTTGAGTATAATTTGTGCATTAGTGCATTTATTTACTATCTAGCCGTCATGTTTTGACGGGAACCAAATAGTTAGTATTATTTTTATTTTTATTTATTATTTTTATTATTATTATTATTATTATTATTATTATTATTTTAATTATTATTATTATTATTTTGATTACGTCATGTTTTGACGGGTACCAACTAGTAATAGTTTAAAATTTAAATTATTCTGCGGAAAAATCTGGTCTAGTGTTATAAATGCTCCTAAATTCCTTTGGTGGACGAGATTTATAAAATGAACCCCGTTGAAATGTGCAGAAAAGTCCAGGCTATCTGAAAATACCATTTTTATTTGATTATCAGTATTTATGTAGCTGTAAATAGCAGACATAATTTCTTCGTACGTTGACATTGGGGTGACCGAATCCAGTAGGGTTAGTACACAGCAGCCTTAACAACAAAATGAATAAATACCGGGTGATTCAAAAGTCAGTAAACATTTTAAAAAGTCACATTTCAGTGAAAAATTAACATATGTTAACGCAATAAGTAAAGACTTAATGAAGATATAACGTCGAGTTTTATTTAAGACCTGAAAATAAATTCACATAATTAATTATAAATATGTTCATCAGATGGCGCTGACCCAAGTTAGATTACGTACAAATGTAACCACTCTGTAAGGAACTGCTAAGACAACAGCTGTGTACGACAAGATGTTTGCCATGTTGACCTTATCTGATAGGGCACTGTTGGTGAAGAATTATTGTATTAATTCTGGATCAGCAACTGATTTGCGATCGTTCTGCCATATTACGATCGCAATATTCTGCTATAATATGGCATATATAATATGAAATGCCATAGTATATTGCATAGTATATGGCAGAATATTGCCATATCTCAATATTCTGCCATATTCTGCCATAATATTGATGCAGTGTATGGTAAAGATCCAATCTCTTTTGCGGGTTTAAGATGAGTGCGAAATTCGCCGAAACTGGTTCTTAGCAGGATTTGTCACGAAGTGGAAAAAAACACAAATTCCGTTTCATCCTCGGCTGCATTTGCGGAATAAATGGATACTTTGCAGCGATATGGACACTTTATCAAGTCTACAGACGTCAGTCTTAGCGATTGGTGGTGGGGCTACCTTAAGTCCCATGTCTACAGAGATCGCCCAGTATTCTAAGTGACGTTGAGCTAAGAGATCGCTCAACGTCACTTAGAATATCGGGCGATCTCTGTAGACGTATGATTCGGTTGCACGTCCTCGTGGTACCCTCATAAATGTTGTATAATGCTGTCCATAACATAGTACCACATCTTCCGTTATTGTTAGCCCTACTGAACATTTTATCATGAGAAACATGGTCTTTTCTTTCAAATGGATCGCCATCTGGTGAATAAATTTCTAATTAGCGTTTTTTTTTTTTTTTTTTTGAGCGGGAGTCTTAAATAAAATACGACGTTATATCATGCGTGTCTGTATTTAATGCGTTGCCACAAGTTAATAGTTCCCTGAATTATGTTTTTTTGTTATTTTTTACTGACTTCTGAATCCCCTGGTATCTGACAAAAATGCTTCAATGTCCTTCCTAGATGACGACTAAAATGAATAATCTTTAATCCAAATCAGTAATGAAACAAACACTCATGACAAAGGTTACTTAATAATAAACGTAGGTGACTGCCTACGTTGAAAATGCCATTTTCTGACTATTTTGGTCAATTTTATTTTTTGCAAGAATCGTGCAATTCAATCTTTTCTGTTTTCAAAACCGTTCTGATTTTCATTCTACATCAATTTGAAGCAGAGTTATAGCTATTTTAAAAAACATCGTATGATACAAAATTGAAGTGACGAACAACTTTAAATGCGTTTTTCTCAGAATTATGTTTTTTAGCACAAATCTCTACCGTTATCATGATATTTCACATAATAATGCATATAATTTGATAAAATTTTCAGGAAATGTTTTAGATGCTATTGCTAATGAAATAACACACAATAATTTATGTATAATATATAATTTTTGTTTGGGGCTGTTTTTATAAGCAAAGTAATGACGAATTGTGGAAAATTTTCATATTTGAACATAAAATTGTCTGTATTATTTTTGCATTTTCAAATTTCTCTTAGATTGTGGGTCATTTTGAAGATAACTGATATATGTAACATGTGTGAGAAGGAAATTAAAATAGTAGCATTAGAATTTTGTGCAGAATGTTAGGCGTTTTAGCTAAATTTCATTGAAAATTACTTCAAATTGACCAATTTATAAAAAAGTAGGGAATTTACAGGCAAGTTTTTTTCTAAATGCTGTTTTACCATAAAAGACCAAAAAACCCTTAAAAAAAACAATTTTTTATAAAAAATTGGCTCCGAACGTAGGCAGTCACCTTTGTATCTAACAAAGCAATGATAAAACGAATTTAAACGATAAAGAAAATGTCCAATTTCGCCCCTAATTTTATTTAAGTTCGATCGAGTGCAGTTGTGTAAAATTGTTTACTACTAAAAATATGACTATTCTTTTGCAACTAGCAAGAAGTTGAATGTGCAACGGGTTGAATGAGCAAAGGGTTGAATGTACAACATGAAATTTATGGCAAAGTTATGCAACATAAAAGTTATGGTAGTTTAACAACAAAATTATATCACCCACTAAACTGCTTTGATGAAGGATGAAATAGGAAGTATTTCATCAGTTATCTTGACGCATGTATGGAATAAAGTAAAAATGAAAATATATGATCGTAATTCAACTTGTTAAGAACACTTTAGTAGTAACTCAAATTTTAATCTCAAATTACTCACTAAATTACTTTGATAACCATCAGATTTGCAATATTTTTCAACCTTTTATATAGCCAATAAAGTTAAATAGATATAAAATTCCCTCAAATACAAGTAGTGAAAAATATTTAGGACATAAAATATATAGAGAATGATGTGAAATTATCGAAATCTGCAATATTTTAATGAATCTGACTAAAAAAATCCCTTCTTAAGATAATTTGTTGAAAATTAGATCACAGATAATTTAGCCATAAAGCCCTTATACATGACTAGACTGTCTGAATAATCTTACTATCTTCGATATTTAATCCAACTTCCTAATATATCAATCCATGAAAAAAAAATCTAAATTCATTAAAAATGGAAATTCTGAAAAAATAATTTTATGTATAATTTAAAACTCTTAATCGCTCATTAAACTGATTTCATAAATGCGAAATATGAAATATTTAATATGTAATAGTGAATATGAAATATCTGAAATATGAAGCATGAAAAGATAAACGGTAGAAATTTTATTTAAATATAAAGTACCAGAAAAGCAAAAAAGGAACAAAATTTACGCATATATCAAATTGTAGAAATATTATGTAGCTGAAATTTAATATTTCATCTCCTAACATTCACATAATTCTTCTGTCACCCAGTGGCTAAGTGGTTAAGGCATCAGCCTGTCATGCAAGGGCCCGGGTTCGATTCCCGCATAAGACTTGGTTGTTTCCTGGGGATCCGGTCAGTCTTCCGCCTGCAAAAGGAGCCCCGTCTAGAAAGGGGTGCTGTAACCCATCGTCCATCGCTGGTGTCATCGTTTGTTAATACAAACTTTTCTGTGATTTGTGTTTCTAGTTCCTTGTCTTCAAATGTTCACCGGACTGGGGTGTAATGTCGTCAACCCCCAGGGACATTAGCAAAAAAGAAACATAATTCGTCTGATAACACTGGAATATTTAATCTAATATTCTTTATATACCATTAAAGCGTAAAAGAATTAAAAATTACTTCAAATGGAATTGGCAATGTTTTAGCACATAACTTAATGTTAAAAACGCTTATCGATCTCTAAACCCCTTTGCTAAAAAAGAAATATCAAATCTGTTATTGCATATATTAAAAAGTCCAAAAAGTAAGTTAGATAATTTCAAGAAAAAAATAACTTTTTATATACCATGTTTTTAAATTTTCTGTTGAATCATATAAACTTGACAATTCTATGTATTAATAAATACTTTTTAAAAATTTTTTTGATGAATTATCGCATCAACTTGAAAGAAAATGAAGTTAATTGGAAGTTAACTTGTATATAACTTTGTGTCCCTGTTCCGGGCAATAGATGGCAGCACCAGTCTACAAAACAAAATTAACTGAAAATAACTAAAAACTAATTTAATTCTGCTTAAAGATGGCTAAAAGTATTAAGAAAATGCATTGTCATCGTATTCTGAGCTATTCTAAAAGTTCTAAATGTCTATCTAGTCGGAAAGTTAGTTAAAAATCGATTGCAAGATTTGTACTCGACAAACACACAAACAAGAAAGCAAGTTAATAAAAACATGGTAATAAATAAATTCACCCATAGCTAATTTTGTAGAAAATTTATTTCAACATAACTTACCAGGAAAGTTTTAGTAAAAAAAAACAATGCTTCAAAGTAAACGAATTTCAGAAAGCTAACTTATGGGGTCTCAGGAGTATTACTTTTTCACTGAAGGTGCAAAACTGAAGGTGAATTTAGCATCATGTCACATTTAATTTTATTTCTCATTTCCTATAAAACATAAATACATGAAATTTTTGCCACTGAAAGTTTATTATATCTTCTATGTAGCATAATTATTTCAATATTCTAAAACTGGTATTTTAATTAATTTTTAAATTTTAATTTTGATGAAAATTTTAAAATTGTGTTTTGGCTTGCATCCATTGCGCTCAAGACTGTATCAAAACTATTGGTTCTAGAGTCCCAAAAAATATTGATAATGATGTAAAGCTAATGTATATTTAACGTATACTTCATTTTTAAGCAATTAAAAACTTAAATGTTTTAAAATTTAAATTAAAATTACAAAATTTTTAAAAAAAGCATTTTTTTATTGAAAACATGTTAATTTTAAATAATTAATGCAATTAAAAATACTAAATTTGAAGTATACATTATTCCTTGCATCAAAATGAATGTATTTACCAAGTTTTATAGAAATTGCTTTATCAGTTTCAGAGAAATGTTACGCCAAAGCATAAAATCTTACAAACTGAGAAAATTGCATTTAAAGATTAAATTGTAACAAAATTTTAAAATTTTATGAATATAATATAATTGAACTATAATAAGAAATACATCTTACCTTTTTAAATATTGCTTTCCAGTATTTTTAATTAAAAAAATATTTTTAAAAAATCCTGAAGCATTTTCAATGTTGTCGATACTTGAAATCTCACAAAAACAATTTCCCACAAGATTGCAGATATGCATAAAATCATTTTCCAATAAACTATGGCTACCATTATATTTATGTATACTAAATGTAAACTGAAAATGAAATATTGTATTTCTTATAAAGGTAATTTAAATGCAAGAAATGACAAAAACTGTAAAACCCAAGTATTTTGAAAATTGATGTTTTATACTTTTCAATGGATGTATCATGTAACACAAACACACACACACACACACACATATATATATATATATATATATACATATATATATATATATATATATATATATATATATATATATATATATATACAAATGCATGTAACATTACACTTCAGTGATTAAAATTATCCTGATGCATACATTGTGCCTTCTAACATTTTTTCTGATTCATGTTTTAAAGTTTTAAGTCTTTTTTTTGTTTTACGACCCTCGAGTGTTGCTGCTTTGGCACGAATTTCTGCAGTTTCTATTCTTTTTTTGTCCTATTCATGCATGTTCTTCAGTGCACATTTTGATATAGGCAAGTCTAAAGTTTGCATTATTTCTATAATACCTTTATTACCATCATTAAATATGACTGTAGCAATAGAAGCAGCAATTTCTGCTACCTTTCTACCACTGCCAATAGTTTTTGGACAGTATTTCCAAAGCATTGAATTGAAGGACTCATTTGGATTCTGAGTTTTACCTTCAAGACAGCGTGTCAATAAATCAGGGTGGGACAGGTCTTTAAAAATTGGCTTTATGGCTAGCATTACAGGAAAAGGAATAGTATGTTTATGTTTAAATTCTTCGTTATTTAAAACTGCTCGGTTATACTTGCACCAGGAATTTTTCCCTTTGGGACAAAAATAGTGCATGACTTCCTTATCAAATGATGCTGTATGAGACCAAACAGCCTTTCTCATTTCACATAAACCTTTACTATTACCTCTAATGGCATTACCATAGTAGGTTGTGAGTTTTTAAATCAGGGAATCGGTCAATCGGCCCTTTCCTCCAATAGTTTTCCCATCAGAAAGTTTTGTTCCCTGCATTTGAGTCTTTAATTTTCACAAACGAGAACCCATTCTTTTTTTAATGTGACCGATACACTCTATCTTATTAATGTTTATACCATCATAAGGTTTTGCGTTTTTTAGAGCTAGAAAAGTTTTTGTATCGCCATCTTCAATATAACTTGTATAGCATACACGATGCTTTTCAAGTGATCGAGAAAATATTGTAAGCATACCAGAAACTTCCATTTTCCCCGCTGATCCATTATGATTTTTTTTGCACAGTTTAGCATGTTGTCTTTTCCAGTTTTGAAAGCGAACACCGCTTTTGGGTCCTTTATAGGATTCACATCCTTTACAGTATGCTGACATAACATGTGTGTCTATTACTTAGCCTGTATTGGCACCAATAACAGCATATGCACCTATAAGTGAAGAGTGGCCCCTGGTTTTCCAGGTGCCATCTCCACTGATAGTTAAATCAGTACTGCCATAATTTGTAGCTGTTTCTTGTAGCACAGCAACTTGCATGGAATTTTCAGCGACAGATGAAGCAGCTACCCAAATTTGATTGTTTGTAGCATTATATGCCTTTTGAGACACAGGATTTTGTAAACACATTATATTACAAAATGTTTGCAAGTCTGTCAGGCTTTTACCAATACACCTCATTGCTAAAATAGCACGTCTGTTAATTTCAGGAATATTAAATTTTTCACCAATTAGTCTGTTATTTCTGAAAATATTAACTTCTTTGCAGATCTCACATGCTATTTGAAATGTAGAGCTCAATCCACAAACCGATTTTTCCTCTATTTTTACTTGTCCATTACAAGTTTTATATACTAGATAATTTTCCAGATTTTCAAATAATATAGCAATGTCCATAAACCTATAACCTGAAAATCTTTTAGGACAGCTTTTACTGAAGTTTGATAACTTTCGATCTGAAGCACTCACTTTCTTAGCTTTGTGAACTTTTCGGCTATCCACGTATTTATTTCCATGAAATCTTTTTGTCTAGGTCTTTCCCCAGACTTCCTTTTCCTTTTAAGACTTTCCATTTGTAGTTATTTATATGCACAATATAAGATAAAAAAAAGGTAATCCACAAGTAAAGAAATAGAGAGTAACACACTGCGCAAAACGATTCACAAACATGTGCTGTTTTCAACCAAATTATAGTAAACAACTTGTCTGACTTGACACACGTAGGTGTCATATTGTAGGTTGGATGCTTATTTGATGTTCTACAGTGTACTTATTAAAAATACATGGAGCATAAAAACATTTCTGAACGAAACACAGCTTCAAGATCTATGTAAACAAAGATCATATGGTACTTTGACGTCCCTTTAAATCTGGCAACGCCGCTTTGGCTTTTAGTGGCTGTGATTATAATAGCCATAACTTTAGTTCTAAGGGGAATTTCAAGTAAAATGATACGTCAAAATGTTCAGAAAAGATGGGAGGTTAACATATAAAAAAATTGAAATTTCGAAAATTTTGAAGATTCAATGGTCCTGAGACCCCTTATGTACTAAGTTCGGTGGTACATATACTAAAATTGGAAAGACACAGAGAAGATTAGACCCCTGCATAAGGATGACACTCAAAATCGTGAAGTGTTTCACATTTTTGACCACGGTCAAAGTTGGGAGCTTCGCTCAGACTAATTGTTTTATTTTTCCCTCCGTTATTATTTCCTTGAACCCTCGACGCATTTTTTGCTTGTCCCACTATCTATTGTCTTTCCTATGTTCATTTTTACTTTTGATCGCTGTTGTTTTGCGTTCATTGCTAAATTATACTACACTGGAGGGATCGGTCCATGGATTGTAGTTCCCATTGTACTTCTTGTGGCTCCTGAAAGTTAACTTATTTTTTATATTCAACAACGTGAAAGAGAAATAAAATTCCCTCAAATACAAGTAGGGAAAAATTCTGACATAAATATAAATAACGCTGTGATAAAATAGAAATCGACAGTATTTTAAAAAAATCTGACTAAGCAAAAAATAAATAAAATTTCCTCAAATACAAGTAAGGAAAAATACTCCTGACATAAATATAAAGAATGCTGTGATAAAGTTGAACTCTGCAGTATTTTAAAGAATCTGAATAAGCAAAAAAGAAGTAAAATTCCCTCAAATACAACTAGGAGAAAATACTTCTGACATAAATAGGAAGAATACTGTAATAAAATTGAAATCTGCAGTATTTTAAAGAATCTGACTAAGCAAAAACGAAATAAATTCCCACAAATACAAGTAGAGAAAAATGCTCCTGACATAAATATAAAGAACGCTGAATAAAAATAAAAATCAGCAGTATTTTAAAGAATCTAACTTAGCAAAAAATAAATAAAAGTCCCTCAAATAAAAGTAAGGAAAAATTCCCCCGACATACATATAAAGAATGCTATGATAAAGTTGAAGTCTGCAGTATTTTAAGGAATCTGACTAAGCAAAAAATAAGTAAAATTCCCTCAAATACAAGTATAGAAAAATACTCCTGACATAAATTTAGAGAATGCTGTGATAAAATAGAAGTCTGCAGTATTTTAAATAATCTGAATAAGGAAAAAAGAAATAAAATTCCCTCAAATATAAGTAGGGAAATATACTTCTGACATAAATAGGAAGATACTGTGATAAAATTGAAATCTGCAGTATTTTAAAGAATCTGATTAAGCAAAAAAGTTATAAATTCCCTCAAATACAAGTAGGAAAAAATGGTACTGACATAAATATAAAGAATACTGTGATAAAATTAAAATTTGTAGTATTTTAAAGAATCTGACTCGGCCAAAAATAATCGTAAATTCAAATTGAGAAAAAAAATAGTTTACACATAATTTAGCCATAAAGCTCTTTTCATTGGCTAAACTACTTGAATAACCCGGTTATCTGCAATATTTAATCCAATGTCTTAATATATTAAACAAAAGTTCTGAAAAAATAACTTTACATATAATTTAAAACTCGTAAGTACTCCATAAATTGCTTTTATAATAAGGAAATCTGAAGTGTGTGATTCAGTAACTTAATGTAATTAACACCACACATAAAAATAAAATTCCTGGAAAAAATACGCTGTCGAAAATTATTCAAACATAAGTTTCCAGCAAAGTAAAAAAGAATTAAATTTTATGCATATAACAAGTTGTAAAAAAATAATATAGATCTTATAAATTTTTTTATCTCATAACATACACATAATTGATAACAGTATAACCTGGAATATTTAATCTAATATTCTCAATATACCTAACAAAGAGAAAAATAAATAAAATTTACTTAAAATGGATGTTCTGAAACAACGTTTTAACTTAATTTTTAAAATCCTTATCACCCTCTAAACTACCTTGCTAAAAGGGAAATAAATCTCAAATATGTTTCCCAATATCTTACAACGCCCAAAAAGTAGAATAGAAATAAAAATTCATACATAATTAATAGAAAAGACACTTAAACATAACATAGTAAAAAAATAAATAAAAAACAATATTTAAAAGTATACGAATTGTAAAAAACTAACTTAACCATAGTGTATTTTCAAAACATTTATCACTCACTGATTGGATTTGATGATAGTAAAACCTGAAATATTTAATCCAATATATTAACCTATCTAACTAAGATCAAAACAAAGGAAGTTTACTACGTAGTATAACGTGCGCAAAAATACTTTAGACATAATTTAGCCCTAAAATTACTATCAGAAGCTATTGATTTTATAACAATTATATCGGTAATAATAAATCCGGTATTTTTTTTTACTTTGACCAATATTTATTTGGTACTTTAGCCTGACTTTAAAATTATTATCACAAGTTATTTAGTTTGAAACAGTAATATCCACAAAAATAAATCCGGTATTTTTTTTTACTTTGACTTATAGTTATTTGGTACTTTAGACATACTTTAAAATTATTATCCCAAGTTATTGCTTTTATAACAGTACTATCCGCAAAAATAAATCCACTATTTTTTCATACTTTGACCCATAGTTATTTGGTACTTCAGCCTTACTTTAAAATTATTATACCAAGTTATTGATTTTACAACAGTAATATCCGCAAAAATAAATCCGGTATATTTTTACTTTGACTCATAGTTATTTGGTACTTTTGCCATACATTAACTTTAAAAATAATATCAGAAGCTATTGATTTTATAGCAATAATATCCGCAACAATAAATCAGGTATTTTGCTTATTGTGACTCATAGTTATTTGGTTTTATGTTCAGCGTAACCAATAGAAACATCCAGAAACGTATCGGATATCAGTTCCAGACACTGCATACAACATTAAAAAAGTGCCTTCCAATAAACAATTCCTAGAATGACCTTCTTGCGATGGAGAACAATCACCTGAATGAGCAGTGCATGGCTCCGACCCTGGAGATATGATATTGGATTATTGGACTTACGAGGACATAAGAGGAGTCAGTTGTACGGAGAATGAGAAAATAGGACATTTTCACCCGAAAGCGACGTAAGAGAAACGATGAATGTTTTCTTTTGAACCCTTAGTTTTCTGACATTGCTTAAAAACTTTGTTCCTCGGCGTATAGATCAAAAATTGCTCTCTTGAATAATCCGTGTAATAAATTATGATTTGCACATCCAGCAACCTGATGAATGTTATATTTCATTGTATTCAGAAGTAAACTTAGAATTGGAGATAAACTTTCTGGCAATAATAAGATAATTGTTCTTCGAGATATAGATAAAAAAAAATTCCCGATGGTTAGTGTAATGAATTTTGATATTTACATTGATTAACCCAATGAATATTATATTTAACTTTATTCGGATGTAATCTTAGAATTGGAGGCAAACATTCCGAAACTGCTAAAAGACTTTGTTCTTCAAGATAAAAAAATTGCTCTCGATAAATATTACGTGAAATAAAGCAGGATATTTACATTGATTGACTTGATGAATATTATGTTTCACTGTATTATATCGTCTGTCACAGCATTTATTATAATTTTTTTCAATATCAGCATGAACATTAAAAAAGTTACAGTTCTGAATTTGTAACACAAACAAACGCACTTAGGTTATATAATAATGAAAATGAAAATTTTACATAAAATTTAAAATTTAAATTTAAAATTTAAAATTTTAATTTTAATTTAAAATTTTACATAAATAAGTCGTCTGGTGGCGTCCACATATCTACAAATTCTCTCAAATTTCACCGAACAGAACACAAAAGATCTTTTACAACTCTTCTTAAGATTACAGCTGTAGACGGTATCTCAAAATATCAAATTTAGCAATTTCCCGCACCGGAAGATCAGATCGCTGATGAAACTAACTTTAATTATGCAATTATTTCTTGAAATCACTATCATTTGCTTGCAAACTCCAACCTGAGAACTTGTATGTCCTGAATTAATAGTGTGTCCTAGTTGAATCATGTCATCTACGTTTTAGATCTTTGTTTTTTTTCCGACTATATGGTATTCTGTTTGAGTCGAATATCTTCGCATCCAAACAGGGCAAAAAATCACTTTTTCGAATTACTTCTTCCGTTCTATTAATCGATTAATTGTGTTTTCTTTTTCTTTTTTCTTTCGTACCCTGGCTGTAAGAAATATTCAGCAATATAAACGCGTTTATCTCAGTTTGGGTATTTTCAACAGATGATTTTTCATGTCTTCAAAATGCTAAGGCTTTTTTAAATATACATGAAAGTGTTTGAAGTTTTTTTGTTTGCACATCATACTATATGTAAGAGATTTAAATAGCAGATTTTTAATATTTTGATAACTTTTTTTTAAAAATCATATGTACAAAAACTAGTCATTTTTTTCTGCTTTTTCCACTTGTATATAGTTATTATTTTTTTTCTCTAAAACTATTACTATTAAAAAAAATCCGCTATTTAAATCTGTTTAAACTAGTATTACTGACCTAAAATAAAAAAATCACGTGAAAAATTTAAAAAATAAAATACTAGTTGTGTTTTGAAATCGGTGGTTAAAATTGAACTTTTTTAAATTTTGTGAAAAAAAAATTTTATTTTTGAAACTTTTTGGATTAAATTATTTGTATTTGACATTCATTTAATTATAACCAAAGATTATTTTTTAAAATTCAATAGTAAATTTTTTTTGTTTTGACGCGCTGAGTCCCCTAACTAATCTCTCATCAGAATATTCCAACACAACGTTGTGAAAACACTGTAATTCCTCTAACCATCAGTTTGTCGCTCGTTATGTTCTATCCCCGTAATATGTGATTAGCGAACTTGGATTGAGGAGTATGAAAGTTTTAAACAAAACAAATTTGTAGTTAGTAAACAATTCAAAAGTAAATTGCTCATGACCTAAAACTAACACATCCCAAACTGCAACATTGATCAATCGAAAAAGGAATTAATGTCAATTATGACCCCTCAACAATTTTTAAAAATGGTTCTCGGATTTGTGTTCTGAGGGATGGGCAATGTTTTTTTACCAAAAGTTGGGTGATGAATGGAGATTTCTAGTAAGATGTAACTGTTGACATACATTTCATACTTTCTCTTTATTATTTTTTGTGTGTAATCAAGTTCGCTTCTTGGCAAGAAATTCTTTAAAGACTTATTGCGTTTCTTTTGTGTTTATCACTCTGGCTATAAGAGATATTCAGTTTATACATAATGAGCGACAAACCTATCGACGTATTTCGGTAAGAGGAATTACAGTGTTCTCACAAGGTTGTGTTCGAAAATTCTGATGCGAGATTGGTTAATCTGAATATCTCCTACAGACAGAGTGAATAAGTAAAATATATAGATTAATAAATATAAGCAAATTTAAAAAAAAAGGTAATTAGTCTAGTAACACATTTCCTGTCGAGAAAACGAATAAAAAAATTTACTGATGACGCACACAAAATAATACAGGGAAAGTACGAAGTGAACTGCCCTCCAAAAGTTAAGCTACAACAAGTTTTTTATGTCTAATTTAAAAATGGATGAACAGAGGAACAAGAAATTTGGAGGCAATGTACACTAAGAAGTTCTTTATTAAATGCGGCAAAGAAATTTACATAATTTACATATGGGTGCGGTAGCCCAGTTGTCAAGAGCAGCGGACCATTGATCTGAACGTCCCTGGTTTGATGCTCGTCGCTGCAAATCTACTGCCATGTTCACTAATGGTGGCCCGGGGCACGTAAAATAGGGCGTGGCTACAATGTCCTCCAAGTTCTCAAATATACCTCTGGAGGTGCGGGGTATAAAGTTCCGGTCTCGTCACTCGACTCGGTTCAAAATTAAGAGACCTGTCATTTAGCCAAGTCGAACTCCGACACTTGTGGTGCTAATTCAAAACAGGAGTCGCACCTTCATCGCCCATAGCCCTCGGGACTTTATTTGATATACTGTCTCTGAAGGGGCATAAGGCACAACAACACAACAACATAATTTACATGAGTTACAGCAGAAAAGAACTCTTAGCAAAAAACTCTATTATTGGAGAAAACAGGTCTAGTTACGGTCACAGTTTTATGTGGAAAAATGTCAGGGGAACACCCCAAAAAATGGTTTCTAATATGGAATATGGTCACCCCTAGCTGTAATGCATTGTCGCTACCGACTTTCAATTCTGCCAATTAAGTTGTAGGACACCGAAAGGGGAAGCGAAGAACAGACACGGGGTAAACCTTGTTCAAGCTCATGTAACGACCTTGAAGTAGGACTTAAAGCAGCAACGTGCCTTCCATGGTAGTCCCAAACATACTCTATCGGATTCGGGTCTAAAGATCGAGCTGGCTATTCCTTTCGCTTCAAACCGTGACTCTCAAGATAATCCTCTACAAGCACAGCTCGAGGAGGTCTTGCATTATCATCCATTAGAAGGAATTCGTTGGCAATAGCACCGCCATATGGGCGGACATATTGATCAAGGATCTCGTCCCGATATCTTACACCAGTCAGAGTTCCTCTATGGTACACATGCAGGTCAGTGACCATTCAGACAGATTCCTGCCCAAACCATGATTCCACCACATCTGTAACTGTGTCTTTCAGCAATGTTAGATCGGTTGTATCTGGGACCTTGTTCCCTCCAGATCAGCAGACGCCGTGAATCGCTCTCTAGTGTGAACCTGGGCTCATCTGGGAAGAATAAAGAAGCCCATTGCTGTCTGGTCCAGGAAACGTGTTCTCTTGCTCAACATAAACGGGCACTTCTCTGTTGTCGGTTAAGTGGGATACCCAAAACTGGTCTTCTTGCATAGAGACCACAATTGTGAAGATGTCTTCGCACCTTAGTAGCGGATATTATTGTCCATGAAGCGATAAAATGGTCTGGAACAAGCTGAGGCACAGTAATGCTTCTCCTTCTGCGGGCCGAAAGATCTAGAAAGTAGTCTTCCGCAGGTGTTGTAACTCGTGGTCGGCCTTGAACACGTCTTCTAGACATAGAAACTTCTGAAGTAAACTGATGCCGTAGTCGTTGAGCCACACTTCTAGACACATTGAGACGTCTACTGTAGCAGCATCAGCTTGTGACAATCCTTTTTCCATCCATTCGATTGCCCGCCACCTTAATGAATCGGGTAAACGACTTCTCCGAAACATTGGTACTATCTCCTATGTACGGTCAACGACATTGCCAATAAAAATTGAAAAGAAACAGTCATACACAGTACTTAAACACAGAGTCAGGTAAGTTGGATTTTCCCACATTTTCTCTTACTCTTATATAAGTGACAATTCTTTAAAATAAATGGGGAGACCAAGGTTTTTTTTGCAAGCATTTTTTCTAAGTTTTCTTAAAGTTCGATACTATCAATCAAATACACTATGAATTTTATCGTTAATGCCTTTATTTTTATGGAGAGATTCGAAAAAAATGTTGTACCTTAACTTTTGGAGGACAGTGTATACGTCAACTGTTACCTCTTAACTATTTTGCAAAATGATTCTTCAGTATGTGCGTCATTAGACTACGGGCAGTATTAGTTATATGCCAAAAATTTATTACCAAGAAATCAGAGAGAGAGAGAAGTCATTATACACAAAAAAACAAAAATGTAAGACATATCAAATAGAAACAAATAAGGTAAAATTGAATAAGGAATAAATGTCAATTCTGACAGATTAAGTCTTAAAAAAGGATTAATCGGTTTGCGAGGGTGGCCTCACCTATATTGAAGCCAGTTCAAAATTTATTAAAAATTGGGCCCAGAAATTGATTTGAACGTAAACTGGTAACACCAAAAAAATAGTGTAATACTTAAAGAATTGCAACACAATTTAAGGTGGAAATGACATAAATGTCCATCCTGTCAACTTAACAGTTTCATAAAATTGATCTCCGGGTAGCGTAGTTGGATTTAAGACAGAGCAAGTTTCTTAGGAAAAATATTGATTCGGGAAAGAGATTAGAATCTAAACTAGACATAAAGAAAAATAATAATAAAATACTTCAGAAATTGTAGCATATGAAACAAAGGAATAAGAAGTAAAATTTAATTTTGTATGTTAAAAGTTTTATAAAATGACTCTAGATGGATGGTAGTATAAAGATTTTGCGAGAGAAAATGTTTCAAAAAAAGAGATAAGAATGTTTATTCATTACAACAGAAAATTTTAATGCAATACTTAACAAGTTGTGATATAAATTAACTGGAGATTAAGAAATAAATGTTGGTAATGATGTAAACATTTCCAAAATGATAATAGTTCAACGATAAAAAAGGTGAGCTTCCGTAAAAACAAATTATTGTATTTGGTGTGAACAGAAGACTGAATATTTATGCATTATGCATACATACATACATATATATAAATATATATATATATATATATATATATATATATATATATATATATATATATATATATATATATATATATATATATATATATATATATATATATATATATATATATATATATATATATTTAAGTTCTATTATATAAAAACTCTACACACCAAACAAACATAAACATATTTGGATATCTAATGCATTTATATATTCAGAAGACAGGGCTTTCATCACAGGAACTTACGCGAATATTATAGAAACTCGAAAAAGGGAAAAAACTTCTTATATCAACAGAGAATTCCCTATTCAGATTTTCCATTTCGGCGAAAAAATCTCTCTCGGCCGGCATAGTTCATACCCCAGCTTTCAACACCATTTCATCGAAGCCCGAAAAAGTTAATGTACATAAAGCCCGTCTTATAACAATTTCCTAATTAAGAGGGAGAGAGTTCTCCATTCAGAAAGTCAAGCAGGTGCACGAATTCTTAAGTAAAAAATAGTTGTTTTCGTTCAGCCATTTGGCAGCCTGGGAGCAGATGTTCGGGAAGAATGAAGTGATGAATATAACGGGATATAAAGAAATGGAAACAAGGAATGAAAGGAAGAATTTTTCTAACACTCGGACAGCTTCCTTTCTAAGACGTTGTATAACAATGGGGAACACGATGTGGAGAATCTGTGGTTTTAAATTATGACGTTTACAGTAAAGGGAAATAAAATATTTCGAATTATAATGTTAATTCAAATTCTAAATACTATAATATTGGTTGAAACCATGCAAATTCAGCCATTTTAATCTGAACATCTGTTTTAAAAAGGAAATCAATTTCCCCGGTTCCTACTTATTTTAATTGTTAAAAAACTACTGTCTAAAGATATAATGCTTCTATCTATTATATAAAGATATAATAGATATAGTGATGAATATAACGGGATATAAAGAAATGGAAAGAAGGAATGAAAGGAAGAATTTTTCTAACACTCGGGCAGCTTCCTTTCTGAGACGTTGTAGAATAATGGAGACCACGATGTGGAGAATCTGTGGTTTAAAATTATGACGTTTGTAGTAAAGGGAAATAGAATATTTCGAATTATCATGTTATTTCAAATTCTAAGTACTATAATATTGGTTGAAACCGTGCAAATTCAGCCATTTTAATCTGAACATCTGTTTTAAAAAGGAAATCATTTTCCCTGGTTACTTACTTATTTTAATTGTTAAAAAACTACTGTCTAAAGATATAATACTTCTGCTATAAAGTTTTAGAACTAAGCATTTACGTAGAAATAACAGCATTATTATGGTAATCAGACGGCGTAACGTTCTCTTTGAATTATATGCGAGAAGCATTTAAAAGTCTACAGACTTTAGTATATATAAATAATTAGCTGAAAACCCGCACTTCGCTACGGAGTACATTAAAATTAAATACAATGGTTAATGTATGCAATTAATGCCAAAAAAAATATATATATATATATATATTTATAATAAATACGACGATCAATATATACAATTGATGTAGAAAAAAATTTATATATTTATAAAAAAATCGTAAGGGATATTTTTATAGACAAAATAATGTCCAATCGTCTGCAGCATTAGCAAGAAAAAAAATTTGTCTATTTAGTTGTTATGCACGTGACGATACATTTATTTAAAGTATCAGAAAAAGAAATCACGTGATCAGCATTTAATACATTAAATTCTAAAAATGAATCTTTAAAAATTCACCAAAAATCAGAAAATAGAGGTAAAAATTGAATACGATTTCATTTTAAAAGAATTTTTAGAATCTTTCTCGCGATATAAATTTTATAATCCTCAAATTATTATTTTAAATGCAAACTTAAAAAAAGTTACTAAAACAGCTTAAAAATTTAATTTTTAAAAATCTAAGAAGAATTTTTCAAAAATCTCTCTTAGTGCACCCCTACACCATAAGAAGAATCGCCATGTAAAATGTCAGTCCTTTAGGTCCAGCGGTTTGGTCTGTGCGCTGTACGTCAGTGAGTCAGTCAGTGAGTCAGTTACGGAACTGTTTTATATATATAGATTACAACCTTATTTACATTTTTATAAGTCCAAGACCATTTTCGTTTTGAACCTGAGGGATTCAACTCTCAATCTGATTGTGTCCAATAATCACTAGGGCAGTTTGATATACCCATACTCGAGTCGCCCTCTGAAAAAAAAAACTAACAGCGTGGTGTTCGCTCAACCTCCCACTCCGAGGGTCAATCCGAGACTCTCCCTCGCAAACTTGAACATCCCATGGGGTCTAGGGGTTGGAGCACAGGTGTATACAAGGGGGTCGCAAGCCACTCCCTGCTAAGTAGTCGTTCCGAAGAGAATTGGGTATTTGGCGATGTTACAACGTGAACGGGATAACCCGAGCGTAAGGCCTCTTTCCTGATGGCTCAGGTGACTTAAGTAAGTGCTGTTTGAGAAGATGAAACAATCCAAATAGTAGTTACACGATGTCATCATCTGGGAATGCTATATGTAGTCTACCATTATTGTATTGGGATAATTTGGCGATATTGGAAGCAATGATATTGTATTAGTGTATATCAGTAGGCAGGTTTAGAACAACTTTTTTGGGAGGTATATGAAAAGTTATAATATCGCGATGGGGATATTATAGAATATCGTTTTATGATGAGCATGTACATGTTCTGTAGTAGATATTCAGTAAATAGGTGAGGAAAAATGTCATGGAAATATATGATGTTATTGAGCTACTATATGTGTGACATACGATATAGCGAAATCAATTAGAGAGCGGCATATGGCAAGGAGCAAACACTTCGATAGGTTGAGAAAAGCTAAGTGGCTAAGAGCGGAGTGGATAAGATCTTGTATAGCTGCCAGAGGTGGATTTACTACTTACTGATTTGTAACCATTTTCATGCCATATATCTAAAGCCTCTAAGCGATCTGTTCTTCTGAATTCGTAATCATTTGGTTATCTTCTCATACACTACGTACATGCTAAGTTTCGTGATAGTAGCTCGTTTCCTTCTGGATGCATATATTTTTTGTGACAGAGTGTGTGCATATATATATATATATATATATATATATATATATATATAAACATAATAATTGTGCATTGAATTTTTTTAGTGGGAATCTAATGCTACAGATAATTTTTCCTTCAATGTGCCTGCTATTTTTTTCAGTTTTTTCCTGTATTTGAATTATTTCATGGTCTATAAATTTGAACAATATTTGTGGATTTAAAGAATTATGCACAGTGTTCTGACAAATACTTAGTTTGATAATCCTAAGAAATTTGAAATAAATCAGAAGAAAATGAATGCGCGTGGATTATTTTGAAAGATTTTACCTTTTTTGAAGAATTTTTTGAAAAACAGGTCCTATTCCCCCGCAAAATACTTATTTGAGGCGGTGAAAGGCAAAGTGGTGTAAGTCAGTAAGTCAAGTGGTGTAATTCCAAAGCGTTTTAATGCAAAATTCTACTAAAAATTCCACTATAAATCGAACAAATTATAATTCATAACAATTATTATGATATTGCGAATAATAATTATTTGCAATTCCAATATAAATTGAACATGGAGATTACATTTTTGCCCGCAAATAAAAAAAGTTGTAAATGTGACTTACACCACTTTGCCTGTCACCGCCTTATTTGTGAATTATAAGTGTCTTTAACTTAGTAATTACGTTAAAGACACGTTAATAGTAATATATACGTTAATAGTAATTACGTTAAAAAAATATATAAATTATTCTCCTTTTGTGTATAGAGTAAAATATTGAAAATTTTAAAAAATGAGGCAAAAGGTCCCTTGTCTCCTTAAATATAACTGTAGATACACAAATTATTTTAACGTCATGGTCTTTAGCCACATCGCCTCAGCAAACGCATTATTCAGTCATACTGTCTACATTTTTAGAAACAAAAAAAAACTTTAAACAGAATTTTTCTAGCTTCCTTACCTTATATTTTTAATTTTCTCCGAAACCAAACCCTCCACGTGACTTTTTTTTACATTTCGGTTGCAGTTAGATTAATTCTACAGATACGCGCACTAAAAACACAGTCTTATAACACATATTTGCTTTGCAGCGGGCGCATAATCTCTTATCAAGAAATCCTGCGGCACACGTATTCGGAGCAACGGACTCCTGCAGATGATGATGCTGGATTAAGAATGGGAAAGGGGGCTGCAGATGAGACGGTGGCGCAACAAAAATATTATCCTTCTGGAAAACATAGCCTAAAGATTGCAAGGCGGCCTAATCGTGATCTAAGATAAGGGAAGATTAAATTACTCCCTATAGGATCAAACTTATATGCAAGCAAAACTCGAGGGACTATATACAAAGTGCAAAGTTTAAATTGCTTGCTGAAAATCAAAATACTAAAAAGGCGTATTATTTTAAAGTAATGTGTATTATTTTGATGTAATGTATACAAAGGTAATTTTTGCGCATTATTTAATTTTCATATTTTAAGCAGTAAGCTACTAGCTTTTTAAAAATAATGATCTAAGATAAATTCATTCAGCAAAATGCTTTTGACTTATTTGTGTAACTTTGGTAAAATATAAATTTATACAAACAACCTTCAACAAAAAGTTTAAAAAGACACCACCACTGCAGTATAATTATAAAGAAAAAATATAAATGTATCTAAAGCTATCAATATCCAAGCTATGTGAAGTTTTAATGTCATAGAAAGGACCATATATGATATTAAAATTCTTATATATAATGAACGTAATTGGAATATTTTTTAATTTCTTGAAAGATTTTCATCAGAAAGTCACATATTAGAATGCAAAGCTGATTCCTAGGCAATAGCGCAACTTTTTAAAATATTTTAATTTCTCTTATTCTATGAACATTCTCCAATGAAACAGTAAATTTCCGAGTTTATAAACATGTTATTAAATGCAAAATAAACAGCAGACAATAGCATCATATAGTTCCTAAAGCAATATGCAAGCTTATTTTTGACTATTTATGATTCCACATAACTGCATCCTTTTAAATGCTCTAAATAAACTAGCATAAGTATATTGTAATCCACATCAAAAACTGCTTTCAACTTGAAATTTGAAAAAGATATGTTAAGCGTGGTAATTTAAAAATGATAAAATGAGTTATAAATGCGTCAAGCGATAGAGATTTTACCATGTTTTAATCCCATAAAAAAGTCCACTTATAATGCAAAAATTCTTTATATTAACCAATGGTATTACGCTCGTTTTTAATTACTGAAAAGGATTTCTTCATCTAGCAACATATTAGCATACATAGTAGACCCCTATTCGACCGAAGCAACGTACCTTTGAGTTCTAATTCTCTTATTCTAACATTAGGTAGAACTGCATGTTTTCTATTATATACTACTATTGTGAACGCATGGAATTCAGTATGGAAATAACCACGAACTGTAGCTTAAATTTTGAATAATACAGTTCCCGTGAGATTAATTGACAGAATAATTCAATATTTCATAAAATTGGTTAGGGGTTTCTGAAATATTGATATTTTTAAGCTGCAGTTCTAATTACTAACCCTTCGGCGATTTTTTGGTTGGGTTGAATTAATTTTAGGCGAATTAACGAAGAAAAGGTCACACAAGGGCGATGATTATCTAAAATATAAACATGAAATTCAAGTGATGTCATAAATGGCGGGGAATTTTTCCACAACAGCGATGAAAGAACGATCTATAGCTAATCAGATTTGCAAATATTAATTACCATATTTCATAGCTTATAACTAATTTTAGATAAAATATGAATTCATTTCAAAATATACTTCCTGCAAAGTGGTTCGGCTGAAAGTGGATATTTTTACCATGTTTTTATTAACTTCCTTTCTTGTGTGTTTGTGTGTGTGTTTATGTGTGTGTTTGTGTGTGTGTTTGTCTAGTATAAATCTTGCAATCGATGTTTAACTAACTTCCCGACTAGCTAGACATTTGAAACTTTTAGAATAGCTCAGAACACGATCACAATGCATTTTTTAAATACTTTTAGCCATCTTTAAGCAGAATTAAATTAATTTTCAGTTATTTTCAGTTAATTTTGTTTTGTAGCCTGGTGCAGCCATCTATTGGCCGGAAAGGGAACTAGTCAAATGCAACAAGTCAAACAAGTCAAATGCTAGTTAACTTCCAATTAACTTCATTCTCTTTCAAGTTGATGGGATAATTCATAAAAAAAAAATTTTTTTAAGTATTTATTAATACATAGAATTGTCAAATTTATATGATTCAACAGAAAATTCAAAAACATGGTACATATAAAAGTCTTTTTATCTTGTAATTATTCTATATACGGCATAATTATTTTATTTTGATAACAATGGTGCTGACACGCCACATAATGTGAATTCCAAGCTGAAAATAAAACAAAGTGTTACAGGGTCTGTTCAGAAAGTAATGAAACTGGATTTTTCGCGCCAAGCAGAAGGCCAAAGGTGCGGAATTTGCAGGTTGTACGGGTGGTGGGGGCTGTCAGCTACAGAGTCTGGCAGAAATCAGTTGGCTTTGAGTCTTTACAGCTCACGGATCGCTCGTGTAGCGATGCGACATCGATGTCGATGTTTTCAAAACATCGATTTATTGAAACCGATGTTTTTTAACATCGATGTTTTGTGCTCGATGTTTTTTTTTTTTAATGAAAAAGCCCCATAATAAAAAATTTGGAGGAGATATTCACAGCAAAGTTTCTCAAGCTATTCTTTACATTATTTGTAGAGATTCTCAGCTGATTTCAATTATTGAAGACTAGGGTTTTAAACACTTGTTAAATGTAACAACTTCAGATTTTTTTTTACTAAATTATTTAAGCTCCTGGAAGTAAATTATTCTCCAACTTGTAAATAAATATTACAATAATTTTTCACATTCAGCCAATTTAAATTAGAAAACATCACGGATATTTTTTAAAGCTTTGGTCATATCAATCGTTTTTATAGAAATAAGTTCTTCCTCAATTTTCTGGTAAAAGTAATAAAATGTATCGTTGAAATTGTGATATGCGCTGACTCTAGCAACCAAGTTTTTGTCATTTATGTCATCCCAATCAGAGAGAAAAAATAAATACCCCCCCCCCCCACTACTAACAGAAGTAACATTGATGTTAGAGGTTACTAAACCAGTTTTAAAAAATGGATGTTCCGAAACATCGATGTTCAAAAACATTGCTGGTTTTGGGCGATGTTTTATTTTCATCGATGTTTTAATATTGAATATCGGTGTTTGAAAACATCGATGTTTTGCTGTCGATGTCGCATCCCTACGCTCGTGAAGCTGACACATGTCTGAAAGTGGCGTTAGGTTTTCAGAATGCAGCAGCGTGTCGATCAGCGATACGCCATAAAGTTTTGTGTAAAACTATGCAAATCGGCTACTGAGACGCTTGCCATGTTACAAGAAGCTTACGGGACGGATTCTTTGTCCAAGGCTCAAGTGTTAAGGGGACACAAAGCTTTCAAAGACGGAAGAGAGGACGTTGATGACGAACAACGCGTTGGGGGTCCATCAAGTTCTCGAATTTCAGACAATGTGGCTACAATTAAAGACCTTTTGGACTCTGATGGTCGGATGGGTGTCTGAATGATTGCGGAGAAGTTGGGACTTACAAAAGGTTGAGGAATCGATTAGCGCCCTATACGTGTACTCTCTTTTGCGAGTGCTTGGACCGTACGGGATTGCGCGCACGCTCCAAACACTCGCAAAAGAGAGTACGTGTAAAGGGTGCTAATAGCGCCCTTTTCTCTTCCTCTCCGACACCTTCACACGTGCACTCCATCGCGCCGGATCGTGGTTTCACGCGAGAAAGAACGTACGTGTAAAGGGCGCTAACGTGGCTAAAATTAAAGCGCTTTTGGACTCTGATCATGGGATGGATGTCTGAATGATTGCGGAAAAGTTGGGACTTACAAAAGGTTGAGGAATCGAATCGCGCGCGTCCATCCGAGGCTCACAAACAATTGGATTCTGTACCACGATAAGGCGCCGGACCACACATCCTTCAAACTGACTCAGTTCCTGGCAAAACAAAACGTCGCAACGCTGCCCCAACCACCATACAGCTGCTTGTCTATCACCGCCGGACTTAAAAGGTCATCGTTTAAGCCAGCTTAAACGATGGTCCAGCTTAAAAGGTCATCGTTTTGACAATCTGGAGAACTTACAGAAAAACGTAACGTGCGTTCTGAACTGCATTCTAGTTGAAGACTTCCAGGCGGGCATCAATAGGTGGCAGATTTATTGACAACGGTGTATTAATGCAGGAGGATACAATTTTGAAGAATATTAGGTGTCTGTAAAATTATCTTGAAATAAACGGATTTTATGGAATCCGTCTCATTACTTTCTGGACAGACCCTGTATCATAATCACTCTTTGTAGACACCAGATAAGTTACAACTTAAACAGAGAGGAATAATCTATCTGATTTTTGAATGACCAATAACAGGAATAGAAAGTGTGTGGGAATTTTTTATTCTGAAGTGATCTCAAAATAAACCTTTAATTTGGTACAATATGATATAGTTTTTCATAACATATGAATAGGAGATGACCAAAGGAGTTAAGGGTGGTTTAGTACTATTCCACGGCCGAAATAATGATATTCAACAGTTTTTGTTTTGTTTTTAATGCGGAGGAACTTATTGTGATATATTCACCTTTAATTATTCACCGCGAAGTATTGCTGGCTATTTTATTGTGAGGTCACCATTTAGGTGAGGCAGCATTGCTCCCTATAAGGGGACAACACGGAAACGACCAAGCCTTACTTGGGATTTGAACCCAAACCCACTTTAAAACTTAACCACTGTACCATGTGGGTGGCACGATATTCAACAGTTGAAAGAATAATTTGAACCTCAAGACATTACTGAAAAAACCCTGAATTTACGGAAATTGATTTCTTAATTAAGTCATGAAAATAGCATTCATTTCTATCGGTTAAAATACGTCTCATTTGGTATTTTCATATGACCGATATTAAATGACCGATATTTAAAATGACCCACATATGACCGATATTTAAAAAACAGTCAGATTCAAGGACCAAAAAGCATTAGTATTCCAGTTTCTTGTCCTAAACCTGTACCCACGTCTATTTTTCGTACTTGTTTAAGGTTACCAGTTGTAATTATTGAAAGATGCGATAAAACCCCAGCTAGATGATGAACAAAGTTTCGAACCAGAAAGTTTGCAGTAAAAAGCATTGTACAACAACGACATAAATTTTTTCCGTACATGTAATAATGTTGAAGAAATGAAGTGCGCAACATGGCGTGATATATAATTCCCAGTAAACAAGAAATAAGTAATGAAGAAATATTTTCTGGAGCAAAAATGCTGAGCCACAAAAAGTGTCGGAGTGTCATAAATTTCGGGACTAAAATGAAAAAGTCGAAAGAGTAAAAATGATGACGTACACGGAGGGCAGTAAAAAAAACTCGAAAAAAAATCTTTTATGGTGGTGCAATAAATTTTAGTTATAAAAAGGGTGCCATGCATCTACCCGTAAAAATCGGGCTTTTCTTGACGCATAAACGGATTTTACAACACCACTATAGATATCGGCGCCATAAAACAAATTAAATGCTGCAAATAAATAACATGTTAGGACTTTCCTATTGAATTAGACCATGCGATAATTTCGGTTAATCGGTGCACCAGTTAATTGTTTACATGAAATATTTCAATGCGTTTATAAATTGCATGTGACAAACTTTAATATATTCGTGAACGTTATTTCATAAAAGGAAATTTTATTTGCATCATTAAAATTTATATTATATTCATAAATATTGTATCAGCAAAATGTCCCCATCCCTCGTTCGATCAAAGCAAGTATGTCATTTCTAGGGATCATGGGAAAAGAAGAAATGTAAACAAACAGCATTGTTCAGTTTAGTTTACACGGTTTTAAAGGTTTGTATAAGTTGATAATTTATATAGAAGCACTATTGATATCGAATTTATGACGAACTACTACAAATTGACGACTACGAAGATTTGTATTTTTGGTTTATTGTAACGGAAAAAAAATGTGTAAAAAATAAATAGAAAAATGTTTCCCCAGATAGGGATTCCAACGGGGGGTTACATGACCCTTTTTGACGAGAGCGAGGAGCGAACTGAGTAGCGAAAACTTCTCCCTCTCTACGGGCGTCGCAGCGCCCCCTCGATACAATTTTCTACAATTGATTTATACTTTTTTGCCAGTCAACAGAACTAGTTATGTTTACTCTGATATTTGATTTAAATCATTCGGCCATTTTGTGACTTACAGTTTACTAGTCGGTACCCGTCAAAATATGACGGCTAGATAGTAAATAAATGTACTAATACACAAATTATACTGAACAAATCTTTTCCAAATGTTGAAAATCATAATAATGCGCAGAAACAAATTAATGTATTTAAGCGGCCTCGTGCTTAGTGAGTATCTACACCCAGATTTAAAAATGTCACTGAGCATGCGCAGAAAGCAATTTTTTTAATTGTAAATTATCGCTAATTAAATTGCGCGAAATAAACAATTTCCATGAGGTTTAATCTTATATTTCACAAACATAATTATCATAAAATAAAAATGGCAGAGAGAGATGTTAGCAATATGAACCAATATGAAGATTCATTAATTACTTGCCTTTCCGAAGTTTCACGTCATATTCTGCATTTCCATTTTTAAGCCGATTCAAGTTAAACCGAATCAAAGACGTAAGTTTCGTTTAGATTACGTCATGTCTGGCAATCTGCCATACGTCATAATTAAACACAAATCTTCAGTTACCAGCCGATAGCATTTTTCAAGTGAAGTGATGTAAATCAACACGATATTTGAATATCGGTTTTTGTTAAGTGTATATAAGCGGGGAACACTTTCGAGAAAGGGCATCGGGCATCGTAAGCTTCTTGAGTTGATTGGGATGAAGTATCAAGCCTGTCTAGAGTAAGACGTTTTGTTTTAGTTATATATATTAATTCTTGTGATAGTCCATCACAGTATGATAAAATATGATGTTTGTTATAAAACTGATCTAAAGAAAACCCCAGTATTATTAGTAAGAAGAAATATGTTGATATTGTTGTTTTTATCTAATTCTTAACCAGTTTTTCAAATGAATAAACTTTTAGTTATTGTTAAAAAGTCTTGTAGTCTATACATTATTTTTGAACAACTTTAATGGTTTTAGCGTATACCTTTTTTTAACATTGCTTTTACTGCACATTTTAAACTCTGCTATTTAAATATAAATTATAAGAATTGTTGACATGCAAGTTTTTAACATGCACGTCAACCCTTCCCCCAAAAACAAAATGGCTACCTTTTTTCATCTTGCACTAAATCAAACCCCTGAACATCTGTAATCAATGGTTGATTAATTTCCTTTTTTTTCATAAAAATGCTATATTTAATTTATCTAATACAAATGACCTGTATTACATCCCAAGTATCTGAAAAAATATGTTCTCGTTCCAGTATCTAATTAGCATTCGCAGTCAGCCCCTAGTGAATGGATGCACCACAGGATTTACGAGGAAGTACATGTCAATTTTTCTTTTTTTTTTCTCATTCTATCAAAAGAGATTCCAAGGCATGCCTAAAAAGCTTAACTTTAAAACTCTAAGTTTGTCGATATTTAATTCAATGCAACCTTAAAACCATATATTTAGAAATAAAATACATCGGCTATGAGTACAAGCAGAATCGAGTTTCGTAAAATTGGGACAGGGGACAAAATCATAACTCTTAAGACTGTAGTGTCAGTTAACAACATTGTGTTGATTTTTCATGATTGTATTTATCGTTATATTATCCAATAAAATAATAAATAGCTGTTCGTTGATGAGCGCACAATTCAGGCTGAAATGTGACTCGAATGACAGGAAAGATGGCCTCATAAGATAATCCATAAGAGTGTGTCGCGAATTCTATTGATCCTACACTGCTATGAAGAATTACTACGTTGAAAGAAGGTGGTTTGCCGTACCATTATATTGCTGCACGCGTTGGGCTAATGTAGTTATACTTACTAGAATACAACGGGACAAGACGGTTCTACGCATCGTCCTAAGGTATCTGGAGCGCGTATGACCACGTCAGGAAGAGAAAACCCATTTACGACTTATAGAGGTGACGAATTGTACAGAGACATCCACAACGTTAGCACAAACATGGAGGTTGGTGACACATCAAGTGATGTCTCTCAGCGCAGTTAGACGACTTATACTGCGGCATGGGCTTGTAACTTGACAACAGTTGCTGCGCTTCCTTTAACCCTATATTATACTTCTCAAAAGCTTTAATGGTGCAGGCAGAGAAGACACTAGACAACTCAGAGGGTGTGAATCATTCTTTCTGACAAGTTTAGATTCAATATCAAAAACCATGAAGTATGGATTTCTGTTCGCAGATACACTGGAAGTAGTCATCAAGAAGGATAGAATTGGGTTACACTGGTATTGCTCCAAGCGTAATGGTTTGGATTGCTATTTCATTTCATTCATACTCTGGTCTTATACGGATCGTCGGTACTATGAACTGTAGGTGTTGCATGAGAGTTGTCTGGAAACCACAAGTTCTATCTTGGGTCCTATCACAAAAATATTATCACTGGGTCTGTCTTTAGGAGTTCAGATTACATCCTCATGTCGTCCTTCAATGTTCCTTCTACTGCCAATAATTTCCACTTTTTCTTTGACCGCCTTGATTACTCCATTTGTCCCCCATAAAACGTGCGTGTGTTATTATTGATCAAAAATGACCCATTCTTCTTACCCACTATCCCAACTGACGTATTACAATTATATAGTACCTTATAATTGTAAGAATGAAAAACTTTAACTCATAACTTGAATTACCTCACAAATACTTTTTCATGTATGGCTAATTTTCAATTATTTAGAATACTATGAGGGTAACATTTGAAATCCAATTTTACAACAAAAATTAGAATATTAAAGTAAAGATTTCTATAAAATTTAAATAGAATACATAGTAAAATAAAAACTCCGTTCGAGATCTTAAATACACACCAAATTGTTATTAAATTTGTGACATGGAACTCGACTTTTGTAATTATTCTGATTAATATACTGTTTTATCTGTAAAAAATATATATTTTCTGATTTCATAATTTCGATACAACATTAATTCGGTTCCATGCACATTTATAAGTGTATCTGTTTTTTGTAAATCTTAATATATATATATATATATATATATATATATGGTGAAAATCATTCCTGTGGTTTTTCGTACCGGTTTTCCGGGTAGAAGGGAATGTGCCTCCCGTAGGCAATTTAGTGTGACCTGTAACAGTACGGATAGTATGCAAGGTCATGTGCACAGAAGGGAGAATTACTTGCCACCCTCTCAGTCATTAAGGGGACATAGTTTCCCCATAGCAACGGCCCAGCAACCATCTTTTAACCAATGATATATCTGAAAGGTGTTAATTGTTCGAGAACATTTTCTGACCTCTGCTTTTCCGGTGCTGGAAAATTTTTAACGGTTTTTTGGGCAGCTGAAGAACAGGCCGCGACTGTTATACACTTCTAGGTTGTCCGCTCTTCAGCTAGTCGCCATTTTGTATGCTGATTTTTCTGGTCTGCTTTTTGACCGAGTTTTAGATACGAGATATAATCTTCAGTCTCCAAGGAGGGTGGTGGTGAGTAATAATAATTTGTAATATATTTTAAGAGGCGAGAGCCCAGAAAAATTAATATATGTAACTAGGATTTATTATGTGTTCGAATAATTTTTGAATGTATGTGAATAATTATTATGATGCTTTCTGTGCAAATTTGTAATTAATGATAAAATTAATTTTAAGTAAGAAGAATAGAAATTAAATGTTAACATTACCTATTAAATTAGAGTTTTTTTTTTAGTTATCTCAGACATGTGTCAGAATGTGCTTTTCTCAAATTAACAATTTTAAAAAAAGTGCCTCTATACGATCATCTATTTTATTACATGTTCTAATTCCACATAATAAAATTCAATATTTTTTCTTTGTTAAACGTTGGCAATACATTGCTATATTACAAGTGTCCAGTGTGTTTTACTGGAAATTTTGGGGAACTTGAAAGGCAGAAATTTAAATCTGCCAAAGTGATAACAATACCACCATAGTGTTAAAAGTACACCTGTTTGAAATAATTTCAATTTCTTTCTATTCCGTTTTCCCTAAATTCCTCTAAATTTTCCCGATTTCTTCAATATTTTCATTTTGCAGCTCCTGAGAAAAGTATAAAAAGAATTTTGTTGTGAAATGCAAATTTTTTTTTGCCCTTTTGAAAAATTTGGTTATGATTTATTCCTCTTGAACGACATGAATGGAGAAAAGTAAAGAAGTAAAACTTGCCCTTTTGTTCCTCTGAAATTCAGAATCCTCCGATATGACCTCATTCGGACAAGCTATTATGTTCCTTTTCCACATCCAGTACACTCTACTACAGTAATGGAACTACACTCATAGGAATAGAACATCCTCACTACCCAAATGGAGCGCCATCTGTCCATAGGTACAGCACCAAGAATGAAAAGCAAAATTTTATTGCGTCCAGGAATATCTACGATTGAAAGGATTCTTTTTGCCCATCTTTTTGGGGTCTTTTACAACGGGAGTGGAAACAAAAGTGTTAAGACGAGGATAACAGTGAACCGAATATCCTTGCATGCATAAATAAATGCGTTTCTTGGGATTTAAAATAAAATATTGATGAAGTAACTATACGTCTTAGCACAGTGGTTCTGAAAACTTTAAGACCTCTTTCATTGCCCCTAGAAATGTATATGTAACTGGCGTACTAATTGTTAAGAATGATAAAACTAAACCTACAGTGTAACAATGTGAATAAAGCTAAACAAACACACACACGCACACACACACATACACAATATATATATCTCTCTCTATTCTAAAAAAGAGTAATTCCCGCAGCCGCTGTCAAAAGATTGTCACGCTATCTCCTCCGAAACCACTGGAGGTATGGGGTCGAGAGCGATACCAATGGATGCAGAAAAATGGGGGGACCAAAGTAAGACATGTCTCATCTTCGACTATTACTGTACTATAATCTTTAGTATGTTCTATTAGATTTAATTTGAATAGTTTCTTCTACATTATTTTGTAAAAAATATCCTTTACGTAAACTTCTTTACGTATCCTTTTGTAAAAAATATCCTTTTTGTATAAAAATATCCTTTACGATTTTTTGATAAATATATTTTTTCGTTTTTTTTTACATCAATTGCATACATTGATCTTTGTATTTATTAAATATATATATATTTATACATATTTTTGGCATTAATTGCATACATTGACCGTTGTATTTAACTTGAATGTACTCCGTCGCGAAGTACGGGTTTTCAGCTAGTCTCTAATATTTCTTTTGACTGACCTCCAGAAAAAAAATGCTGTAGATGAAAACATATTGACTTCACATATTGCAAAGTACCAGAACAATTTTCATACTTTTTCACGGGAATAAATAATTTCTCTCTAATCTAAAAAAAAGTAACTCCCGCTACCGCCGCTGTCAAAAGCTTGTCACGCTATCTTCTCCGAAACCGTTGGGGGCATGGGGTCGAGAGCGATACCAATAGTTGCAGAAAAATGGGGGACAAAAGTAAGACATGTCTCATCTTCGTCGGACTCTAAGTTTTTTTATTTTATGTTTTGTGAGAAAATATTGACTTTTTCACCTTCAGATTACGATAACTCGCCAAAAAATAGTCGTAGAATTTTGATCTTTTTACAATCTAAGACTACAGACATTTCTCTTTCAAACTAGACCTCATTTGTTTAAAAATATTTTAAAACAGACTAATATATTCATCAAAATATGAAACACAGTTTTTCAAGAAATATCGCCCCATATGTGGATGTAATATCGATGCTCCTCGAGTTTTTATCTTACAAAGAAAATATTTACATCATCTGGAAGCTGAAAGCTTTCTTATTCATATAAACCTCATTTCAAGTCTATATCTTAAATTTTCGATTTTTAGTTGAATTTTTAAAGCTGATAATTCAACAGTGATGAAACGCCCTTCGCATTAAGGTTGACAACTGTAAATGGATGGAAGCTGTTACATTGCCCGAGAATCACCCCTATGTATCTCGCTATTACTCATAACAGAGGAGCGAGCATAGTGAGCCTAGGGGCGAAGCCCTAGTATATAAATATATACACAATATATATATATATATATATATATATATATATATATATATATATATATATATATATTTATATTTATATATATATATATACTTTAAATGGCTAATATGATGCTTACATAATTAATATTATAATAACCGAGATGGTTGCGTTTGATTACCGTTGCACAGGTCTTGAATAACTAGTATGCAAGTTTGGGAAGAGGGGAAGTGAGGTGAATCCACTCAGAAACTCTGCGCAGATGCTCAAAATTTATCTTTCTTCGGTTATAGAACGTTCTTCTCGGGTGGAATTTTGGGGTCAATCCAGAATAGAGATATAATTCGGAATATCTATCTATCTATCTATCTATCTATATATATATATATATATATATATATATATATATATATATATATATATATATATATATATATATATATATATATATATATATATATATATATATATATATATATATATATATATATATATATAAGAAAGAATAACTTTCTAAAAATAACGCTTCCTTTATTAACTTTGTACTATTGCAATAAAGCATTACCCCTCAATTTGACCCGAAATAACCTAGTAGATTTTCCCCGAAGTCCACCTGCGGACAGAGAGAAGTTCAGTGCGCCGACTCAAGGACGTAGCACTAGGATTTTGGCGGATTTGTGTGTTTCGCTCTGGTCTGGCAAGATGTAGTTTTGCTCTGTTGGGTTTTTACCCCTTTGTCCGTAATGCTCCGGACAAATTTAGTTGATGTATGCTCATCTGATATAGAAACTGTCAAGCAAGGAAGTATGCTGAATAAATCTTTAAAAATGTGGCTGATATTTCGTCTCTCTGGATTTGTTTTGAGGTAATTCTTCATCTACGACTTCAGCATAGTGCCCTGAGCTTGACGTGCTCTACCTCGGGGAGTCCATCCATAAAAATGAAAGTGAACTGTGCATACGCCTAATCTGCAACGCTATCTAATTTGTGATGATCCGTTAATTTTAAATATCGTTTCTGATGTTGGAGTGCACCGCGCTTTCATTTCGCCTACCCTTTTGCCGTGACTACAGAATTGTCAGAAATATTTCGAGTTCACCGCCCCGTTTGAACATTCGACCACGTCCATCTGCCAAAAGCTATGCGACAGTTATCATTATCTAATATATAAAAATGAATGTTTGTATCTCTGTAATTGTATAGAAATCCACAGTTTAGGAGCAACGATCGTGAAATTTTAAATACAGGCGTCTTTAAAAACAGCCGAGGGTCTGAAGAACTTCAAAAATCGAAATTAATTACCGTTGATTTTTAATTAATAAAAAACCACAATTTTGAAACTAAATGTAAGCTGTTACACTTTGTGGCATCATCCCTCTGAATATGGCGTCCACGTTAGGGTTAGCTGTCAAGCAACGAGCGAAAAGATAAAAATAAATAAAATCAAAAAGTTTCAAGTTATATATTAAACCAGAATAATAAATGAAAATAATAATCTTTCAAGTCAGATTTTATACTTTAAGACATTTCGATTAACGATCGTCGTTTATTTTCGCCGTGTTATTTTGTAAACAAACGTTCTCTGTTGCCATTTTCATTTCAGACATTTCTTATTGAAACGATGTAATGCGTAGTAAATGCGTTAAATATTTCTTATCTAAAATTTATATTTTAAAACATTTCAGTGAAATTAACATCGTCTTCAGATTATAAACAGACGTTATTTGTTGCTATTTTCATTTTAGAAATTTCTTATTAAAATGATGGAATTCTCCGATATATTTCCATAGTGGAGATTTAGACCCATTACAGAATTTAAAAAAAAAAACCTTTTGTGTAATTTATATATTTGTGTGTGTTTAATTATTTCAAGTGACTCTAAAGTGGGCGTGGCATTTTTTTCCACTAGCGTCAAAAATCAGAATAATATTGAATTATTTAATTTTTTTTTGCTCATCAGACGACAGTAGCAGCGAGTGGCAGTAGTTACACAAGTTTGAATTTGAAACATTGTTTTGTTGTTTCCTAAAAGAAGCAATAATCCGTTACTGTATTTTATATTGTTCTTAATTTTATAATTCAAGATGTACTTTTAAAAGCATAAAAATTAGTATATCTTAACTAAAAAGAATCAGTCTAAACTTAAGAAACAGTTTTGCGATTTATTTACGGTTAACTATGTTTGTGTTTAGCTATTCCATTTGTTTGTTTTAAAAAATGATTTTTTAAAGGTTTTTTTTGGTGCTTTATGGTAAAATAGCACTTAAAAATAAAAAAAAAAGAAACAAAAACTTAACTGTAAATAGCATACTTTTTCTATAAATTGGTCAATTTGAAGTAATTTTTATTGAAATTTAGCTAAAATGCCTATAACTGCATAAAAATCTTAATGCTACTATTTTAATTTCCCAAGCACAATTCTAAAAATATTATAAAATACGCAGCCCTACTTTCCGATTTAGTACAAGAATTTAAAATTGATTTGAGGACTTCGGGGAAAATAAACAATTTTTGTTTTTGCATGTTTTCTATTCTATTTACAGTCGATATAGATATAATGCTAGCAAATTGTCAAATGGAATGCATAGAGTTGCAATCTGACATCTAACTTAAAGAGAAATTCAATCGAGTCTCTTTGTTGTACTCATAAATCATACCTGCCCAGATATAAATATCCTTCACTGCATAGTCAAGCGTTATTCTGGTCATCAACGTTTGGAAGCACGTACATCTGAGAACAACTATTTTCAAGAGTGAAGCACACTAAGAGTCAAATTCGAACCAAAATTTATTCGTTGTTTTTTAGTATTGATGTGTATGACATTTCCCATCCCTTTTTTATACTATGTTTAATTTTTCATGCAGAGTTCACAAGCCAAAAGACAATTTGACAATTTTACTTTTCAGCTTTTAGTGATGAAAGGCTGAATCTATCTAAATTCTGAGATGTGTATAACATTTCACATGTTTTTTTCCTATGTTATTTATACTGTGTTTAGTTTTTAAGTTGACTTTGGTTAACAAACATTCATATTGAACCCCGAATCAAGAAAAGAGAAACATAGTTTATGAAGGTACTTCAGATGATATTTGGATCAGTTTAATTGAACAGAGATTTATATGGAGTTTAATAAGGACAGAATGTTTCTATTATTGCTACAGAATCTTGCATTTATGGTGCGTGTAGCCCAAACTGCAGATTTCTGTTAATTTTTTCATCAATCAGGGCCTTTAACAAATACACTCATGGACAAAAAAATTAGCGCACCAAGAAATAATTGCGGGATCGTAACGAAACTTGCAATGAAGGTACATGTCGGGGAGATATGCAAATGATTAGAAATGCAGCGTGATTGCGCATTACGTATAGCCGGTAGAGGGCGTTGAACATCGTACTCTGTGGAGTATAAAACAGGTAACCAAAGCTTGTTTGAGTGTGCTGAATCATTTACAAAGGAAGAGCTGAGATAGACATGCCATTACGCCGTGTTCGAAGACAATATAAGCAGTCGTCGCAGTTTGAGAGGGGGAGAATCGTCGAGATGATGGAAGCTGGGTGGTCAGCTAGGCGAGTAGCTCGTCAATTAGGCCGCTCTGATTGTGTTGTGAGGAGGTGTTGGGACCAGTGGACCCGAGAGATGTCATGTACACGAAGACCAGGCTCAGGACGCCCTCGACAGACCAGTCGTCGAGAAGACCGCCACATCGTAAGAAATGCACGCGTACAGCCAACTGCTTCATCGGCTGCCATCCAGGCACAGGTAGCACCTTCACTAGGGGCCTCTGTGTCTTCTCGAACCATACGAAGGCGCCTGGCTGAAGGACAGTTGGTATAGCGGCTCCCATTACGTGTGCTGCCCTTGACGCCCACCCATCGACGCCTCCGTTTGGAGTTTTGCCGCGCACGAGGAAACTGGATTGCAGCGGAATGGAACCAGGTCGTCTTTAGCGACGAATCCAGATTCAATCTCGGCAGTGATGACTATCGTGCTCGTGTGTGGAGAGCCCGTGGTGAACGCTTCAATCCTGCCTTTGCTGTATAGCACACATTGCTCCCACAGCTGGTGTGATGGTATGGGGTGCCATTGCCTACAATACACGGTCACCCCTAGTATTGTTCCGTGGCACCATGACAGCCCAGCGGTATGTTCATGAAATCCTGCAACCACATGTGTTGCCACTCATGCAACGGCTCCCAGGAGCCATTTTTCAACAAGACAATCCTCGGCCTCATACGGCAAGGGTGTCACAAGACTGTCTCCGCACTGTTACTACCCTTCCTTGGCCTGCCCGATCCCCAGATTTGTCTCTAATCGAGCATATCTGGGATCATTTGGGACGACGAGTTGGGCAACCCACGAGTTTGAACGAACTAGAGGCAAGGTTACAGCAAATACGGAACGAAATGTCTC
>OU015496.1:203258026-203288026 GCA_907164885.2 Dolomedes plantarius | reverse complement strand
TTTTAGATGCACATGGAGCATTTTCAAATATTCTAGCATTTTTGAAATTTTTTTTTAAAACACGCATTATTCTGCAAAAATTTTTTACTACTTTGAATTCTAAGGGTCTTCAATGTAGTTAAAACGAATATTAATTAATCTCATTCTATATATAGAGTTAAAAATTAAAAATTCGACGTTGAAGGTTCCTTGTTTCCTTAAATGAATGGCCAGCAGTCTCGTGCTGTACATACAGGTGAATGTCTAACGACAAGAACCCCCGCATTAGAGAAAATGAAAATCCGATACCATGTGCCGTTGCAAGAGAAGTAATGTATCTCAACCAAGATTTCTTTTGATGAAATAATTTATTGATATGACATGTTCCAACAGTACTCGAAAATTCTCTCATTTTATATCGACTTATATCGTCTCCTTTTATATCGTACTAGCTGAAAACCCGCACTTCGCTACGGAGTACATTCAAAGTAAAAACATCGGTGAATGTATGCAATTAATACCAATATATATATAATAAATACGACGATGAATGTATATAATTGATGTAAAATATATATATATTTATAAAAAAATCGTAAGGGATATTTTTATAGACAAAATAATGTAGAAGAAGATATTCAAATTAAATCTAATATAAAGAATACTAAAGAATATAGTACAGTTAATATAGTACAGTTTCTAGAACATTTCTTTTACTGTATTTTAATATTTTTTTGGATAATGTCCAATCGTCTGCCGCATTAGCAAGAAAAAAAAAATTATTTTTTGTCTATTTAGTTTTTATGCACGTGACGATAAATTTATTTAAAGTACCAGAAAAAGAAGTCACGTGATCAGCATTTAATAAATTACATTCTAAAAATTAATCTTTAAAAATTCACCAAAATTCAGGAAATGGAGATAAAGATTCGAAAAAGATTTCATTTTAAAGGAATTTTTATGATCTTTCTCGTGATATAAATTTTATAACCCTCAAATTATTATTTTAAATGCAAACTTAAAAAAAGTAAAAAAAAACAGCTTAAAAATTTAATTTAAAAAAATCTACGAAGAATTTTTCAAAAATCTCTCTTAGTGCACCCCTACACTATAAGAAGAATCGTCATGCAAAATTTCAGGTCTTTAGGTCCAGCGGTTTGGTCTGTGCGTTGTATGTCAGTCAGTCAGTGAATGAATGAATGAATGAATGAATGAATGAGTCAGTTACGGAACTGTTTTATATATATAGATGTATAGTGTCTGTATAGTATTAGTGTTACGTTCCCAACTTAAAGCACTTTTTCTGATTTTTTTTCCATAAAGGAAATTTTTTGATAAGAGACAATAGACGACAGAATTTTTTTTTCTTGTATCCATCTTCCGCCTAAACTAAATTAGCATTCATCATATGGTTCATCACAGTGGCTCCTTGTAATGATCTCCATATGATTTATCATAGTCTGTTTCCAATGATCATGATCACTATAATGTGGTAAAAAATAATCGTAGTTCTGACTGAATTTTTTTCTCTTTTTTTTGTCATTTCGATGGCGATTCCTTCCATAATTTGGTTGATTTTGAATAATATTATGTCTCAAAGGTCATCCATAAATGTCAACTTTTGATCGGGTCTTCGCGAAAATTTAACGAAAACCTAAAACTTCGCTTGGTGATAATTATCCTAACTGCAAATTTTCAAAGAAAGAGGCATTTCATTTATTTTATGCGATGAAAATTGAAATTATGATCTTTGTAAAAATACGCTTTACGAATAATTAAATTGATTGTGTAACAAACTACACTGAATGCAAGTTTATTTGACACATTTGTCACCAGAAAATTTTACATGGTGCGAAAAGTATTTATATTGTAACAGGACCTATACATGTTTCATTATAATTTGATATCGCGGGAATTCAGTAAAGTTATACAATTACAAGCTTTGTATGGACGCTATCAAGCGATATAGTTACCTCTTACATTTTAAACGATTACATTCTATGATAGCGTTTGAAAGACCATATTTCACACCGTCTCTCTAAAAGTTTATTTCAAAGGCGCTACTTCTGAATGGTGCATTAATATATTTTAAACGAATACATTAACAGGCCGTTCATAACATTAACGGTGCAATAAATGAAACAACCTATGCTATATATTATATAACATAGGTTGTTTCATTTTATTGCAGACTCCTAAAAAGACGACGTTATCAACAATATTATAGTATTCTCATCAGTGTACAGTGCATGAAATAATTTAGAAATCTTTTCTATTCTATTAATTACATTAATTTATTAATCCCATTTTGATATTTTCAGCAATGAACTTCAGCTTTTCCACAGCCAAATCGTAAGGTAATTCTGTTAAAATTCACCAAACTCTCGCCAGTTTTATGCGGACGAATTATACTATGAACGAATTATCCGTGCCTCACAAAAAAGTTTAAAAAATGAGCAAATTATCTGAAAGAATGTTAACAGGGTTCATAAGCAAAAACTATAACAAACCGTTTAAAAAAATTGCAATTTTTTTTCTTTTTCTTTTTAATTAAAGCTTGAAATGGTTATTTTAAATAAATAAGTTTTGCCAACTTGAATAGGTTTTAAATGAATAGGAACACATAAAGCAAGTTATTTATTCAGTTAACTATATATATTGCATTAAACTTATGAATTGTTCCCTTTTTTAAAGCATACTGAGTCCCTTACTTAACCATGTTTTCCGACTCTTCATCCATTCCGCGCGTTGATGAGCACTGATAATTGAACAATATATGTATTTTTTACCACTGTGTTTACATTTTATCGATTAATATTACCCATTTTTTAACCTTTTTCCTATATATAATTCACCTTGACATATTCTGTCATTTCCAAAGCATTTTAAAATCATCTTTACTTGAATTCGTATTATGAGTCAATCCTTTTAACCCGACAAAGCCGGAATTAATTATTTTTCTCAAATTTACTTTTACTCTTTAGTAATACGTTTATTGCCTCCCTTAGGATAATATAAAATGTTTTTAAAAAAAATTAAATTATTTTAGTCAGAAATTGCTGGTACCATATGTTACCGCTAGGCTCTTACACTCAAATCACATTTTTTTCAAAATTCTTTTTTTTTAAAGAAACAAAAGCAATTTTTATGAAGAACAAATTAGATTTTAATTCCCACATAAAATTTTAATTACATATTCAAATAAAGTTACATTTTTGTATGAAAAGTAATGAAACAGCCAACACAGAGGCTTACATTGCATTTCGCACATTCGGTACGTGTGCGGCTTTTACAATTCACAGCAGCACAATGACGCCTTTGTGATGTGGCTCCTACTAGGTGGTTCATTGTGTCAAACCTTAACTCATCAGATGCTCTGGAAAATATATTCTATATATATACTGGATTCAAGAATATTGTGAAAAAAAGGGAAAATGATAAAATAAAAATATTCTTACCTGACTCCACTGGAACTTCCATTTGAGGTTGGATTTCTACCCGAAGCTTTTGGAGGATTACTATATCTTGAGAGATATGTTTGGGCTATGACTCTACGGAATTCTAGTGGCTTTATAGAGGAGTTTGACTTCCTGTAAAGTATCCAAGCATTGTGCACCATTACATCTATCAACCAGGTAAAAATAGACCACCACCATTTTTTACCTCAATGGCAATTCTATATAAGTACACATTTTCATCCATTCGATCTGTACCACCCATAAAACAATTATACATTCCAATCAGATTTGGCCGGGGAACTTGAGTTTCTTTTTTTTTCAGCTAGAGAAAAGCGTCGTACATTTGTGATAGGGTTCATTCCATGGCAGTTAAAAGCAACAGTTACAACAGCATTATCAACCCAACGAACAATAGTAATATTTTCTTCAAGACACGAGCGGATTTCATAGCATCCTCTTTTCCATTTCTTCATTTCTTTACAAGTAGGCAAAGAGCAGCCAGCCGGTATCCTATTTTCACGAATTGTGCCAGTTGCACTATAGCCTCGCTCTTGTAGTTCTGTTATTAGATTCATGCCGAGAAATAAGTTGTCGACATACAAGCAGAAGGGCAGACTTTTAATACCACCAGGAAAATCGTCTAACATTCTAACAAGAGGAGCTGAAGCCTTACCGAATTTCTCTTCATAATGACAGTTAGAGTTTGGCCCTTTTCCTTGGTATATATCAAAATTGAGGAGATACCCATCAGGTGTATTGAGGCACCACACTTTATAGCCAGACCGAATCGGTTTTCCTCTAATAAATTGCTTACAGTTATGACGGCCGAAGTACTTGATCATCGACTCATCATAATTTTTATTTTGCTCATGATTGAAATGAGACAAAAACTTTTTGTTTAGTTTGTCAATCAATGGGCGTAGTTTATATACTTTATCTGTTTTATCAATTTTAGTATTATCAGCTACATGCATGAACCTCATAATTTCAGAAAATCGATCCCGCCGCATAGCATTGTATACTAATTTATTTCTTAAATCAGTGGAATTTTCCCCAAATCGTCTTTTCCCGGGAACAACGCAATATCCGCTGAGAATAAAAATTCCAATGAAAACTTCTATTTCTTCAGGTGTCAAACAGTTGAAGTGCCTCTTCAAGTATTAAATGTCTAGAAAAAAATTATATGTATGAAATGTCCCTCAAATTAGCTTGTAAGTTTGACTACAACAAGCTTTCACTGATATAATAATACTCAGGAAAAAAAAATATATATATTTAACGTAATAATAATAATAATATTAATAATAATAATAATGACTATTTTTATTATATTATTAATATTATTATTATTATTATTATATATATTAAAAAAAATAAAAATACGTCAATGAATTTTAAAAATATAAAAAACAAATATACCTGTTACTTCAAAAGAAAGAAAAAACTTATTTTGTTTTTAAGTCACAGAAACATGAGTAAAATGAATAAATACACAGTTCCTACATAACTTATGAAAAGCTAACATGAAAGCCTAGCGGTACTCTGCGGTACCGCCAAATTTGAGAACAAAAATTTTCGTATATAATAAGACAGATTTTTTTTTAAATGTGGCCTACCAAAAGAGCATACAAATATAAATAAAAATACACATTTCATCAACTCACTTAAAAATTTTAAATATCTATAAAATGTACTTACTTTTGAAGACGAGCCATTTTTTCGCTTGTTTTCAAGACGCTAAACTTTCTTGAGACTAATAGCATAGACACGTGCTTAACTACTTCATCTGACTGTTATAATTTCTTCTTTAGACTGTCTAGTGGTGCCTTCTATAAAAATCAGAACGTTAAGTTTTTCCCAAAAAGAAGAGGTATTTTTGAAGTAGTGATTGCTGGTACCAAACGGTACCGCTAGGACTTCCCGGGTAACTTAGGCCTTTTATTTCGTCATCTATCGCGTTTAAATCTTATTCATCCGCTCGTTTCAGTCACTTGTAAGATTTCAATTAAATTATGTTATGCATTTCTTACAAGTCGCCAGGATAATTCAGCAATAAATCCATATATAATGTTCTGGATTCATCACTGCTAGTGGTAATGTAACAAAACAATTGAATAAAGATATGGATTCAAGTGTGTGTGGATCAGACGCAACCAACGACTTACATAACAGACGTACAGGGTGATAAATGGTATCGTGCTCAAGATATTTTAGAGACAAAAAGTAGGTTTAAGGGGAAAGTGGACTTTCAAAATTATGAAATTTGTCCAAAAATTCAATTTTTTTTATTTTTCTAGAATTGTGAAAATACGAACGAGTAGGAATGTGTTGCAGAGAGAATTTTTAATTTCTGTGATTACTTTCCTAGTTATAGGCATTTGTATTTAATTTAGATATTATGTGGTTACTAATAGCAATAAATTTAAATGTGTTTTTCTCAAAATAAAAATGTTCATGTCATACGAATATTTAAACTGCTCAATGCGCATTTCTAATGATCGTATCGCTTTGAAATTTAAGTTTTATATACTTAACTGTATATAAAATAAATCTTCTTGAAAATAATTATGCTTCGTATCTCAAAATTTCTAAATTTTGTACTTGAAAAGATGATTTATTGGTATTTTGCGTAATAAAAAGGGTCTTTTCACTATTATTATTTCTTTCTCTATATAATTTTAATGAATGCCTGAAATAAGCAATAAGTTTCATTGTTAGTTTTATAAGGTATTCTGGAAATAAAAATTACTATTGTCGTGTAGCCACCACGTCTAAACTTATTCATTTATTTGGGCGTGATTTAATTAGGGTAGTACATTTATTTATTTTATATAAAATGGGTAGTTGGGAGCGTTGTGGTTTGATATTTATTTTTAACCCAAAGCTCAAGACGTATTGTGGCTAACGAACAGAGTGACAAAACCTAAGCTCCTAAAAACTAGTAGATAACTTTTATCAGATCCACTGTAAGAATAAAGATGACTGATACCAATCTTATCTTTACAAAAAAAAACTAATTTATTTACAACATCGGCTATCTACAAGATCACATAAAGAAACAAAATTAACTAAATCTTAACATTCAAACTATTCATATCAAAAAGTCCCTCATTATTTCTTCTAAAATCAACATCTAAAACACGTACTTCAATATTTAAACTATACCTTTACGATTCAGGGAGCATAAGATTATTTATTCTACCGAAGACATTAAAATCCACCCTAAAGCTAAACTCTCACAAACACACGCCACGATTCCGCACTTCAACGCTTAAATTCAAGGTTGGGTCTAAACGATACAAAATGATTTAAAACTCACTCAGTTTGATTCTAACTGGACTGGAACACGGGTGTCGATGCTACGATCGGGCATGGGGTCTCCTTTCTTCTTTCTCGGGTAGCAGGCATTCAACATCTTTCGGCTGTCGTGGGCCTTCTTGGCTCTGACGTGGGCTTCTGAGCTCTGTCGTGGACATCTGTCGTGGGCATCTATCGTACGTTTCTTCCGCGCTTTTCAAAAGATGGGGATAGTTGTCAGGCACTTGATGTCCTCAAGCTCTCTCAATCGAAAACTTTTCTAATCTCCGGGACGACTCAATAGGAACTCCAATGTGAAGGCGCAATTCTCTCCACACCTACTCTCAATTATTTATTGGTGAAGGAAGCAACCAGATTTTCATCATCAGCAAAACAAACTCTCGTATCATGATCATGAGGTTATGATACCGGGACACATCAACCGGATCTCTGCTCCGCTAGACGACATATTTCTTCAGGAAACTCCCGGGCAAGCTCAACTATTCCTCGACAGTTAAAATAATAACACTTCATCACCTGCGATGCTAAGCACCGGGAAGAGGGAACCCGGCCTTGCATGCATAGTGAATCCCCGAAAAAAACCTTAAGTCCTCAATTTATTCATTTTTTTCATAACGCCGTCCACGCCTCTTTAAAACACCTACAACCATTCACGAAAGCCCCAAAGACTCCACCATTCAGCTTCACTTTAACATTTATTGGATAACTTCTCCAAAAATCACGCCCTACAGAAAATGTCATCGTGGACCACACACTTCAACACCACGTGCTCTTTACCGCAGATCTCATAAATTTGCTCACAAAAGTCATTGTCGTATAAAGTCAAAAAAGGCGCCAGACGCAAATTTTCGTCTACGACAACCAATACCCCCTACCGCGTCTAGGCCAATTACACCCGCTTTCCTACAAAGACCGCGCTTCCTAACTAACATAAAAGAACATCAAAAGGCGGCTTTCTAATTACTTACAAACATGTGATAGAGAGCCTTCGAAAAACCTTAGCTTACTTACAAAATCAAATAAATGTTTCTTTAAAATCGAAGGTGCTTCATCATAACTATATTATATGCAAAAGAAATGTGCATGGAACATTTTTGATTAGGCCAATTTTTGATATAATTAATAATTCATAATTCATAAATTATTAATATTTCATCGTTAAATTTTAACCACTTTTATATATCTATGGTACTAATCACATATTCAAATTTCAATCAAATCCATTCAAAACAAAAAAAAAGTTAGATTTGAAGGTCCACTGTCCCTTTAAGGCGAATTCCAGAACAATACAATAACAGAAAGGGCAGATATTGGGAAATTAAGGTTATCCGGAATATTGTCTTTGGGGAAGATTACAGATGAAAGTGGGAAAAAATATTTTGGCAGATTTCTTCACTTTCATTAGAGTAAGAAAATTTGGCGCTCACAGTGGAATGGCAATCCTTTGCATCTGCAAGCCAAAAGTACATACGACTTTAACAAAGGATCTTTTAAACTCCATGTCGGTGGTAAAGGCAATTCCCAAGTGGCAGATAAAAAAAATGTAGATGAAGAAATGAAGAATCTGTATAATATGAAGGAAAAAGACGTTGCTTACACAAATAATAATACAATCTGGCCTTGCTTTATCCGCTCTTTTCTAATTTCTTTCACCCAGAGCCCCTATCTACAAGACCACAGATATTTAATGCTGCAGCTGTCCCAAAGGGGTATTTAGCTATGAACAACTGAGACCAGAGTCGAAGGCTATTGAACAAAACCCTTCAGTTCTGTGACAAAACTTTAGGAGTGGAAAAAAATTCAACGGAATTAAAAATTACTGAAAAAGTTCTGTCTAGGATACTAATTTTGAGAGATATCGCGCGCAGGTTTATGTTGATAATTTTAATTATATATGTACTAGCTGAAAACCCGCGCTTCGCTACGGAGTACATTCAAATTAGATTCAGCGGTCAATGTATGCAATTAATGCCAAAAAAATAAATATATATATTTATAATAAATGCGACGATCAATGTATACAATTGATGTAGAAAAAATATATATATTTATAAAAAAAAATCGTAAGGGATACTTTTATAGATAAAATAATGCCCAATCGTCTGCCGCATTAGGAAGAAAAATTTTTTTTTGTCTATTTAGTTGTTACACACGTGACGATAAATTTATTTAAAGTACCAGAAAAGGAAATCACGTGATCGGCATTTAATAAATTAAATTCTAAAAATTAATCTTTAAAAATTCACCAAAAATCAGAAAATCAAAAATTCGAAAAAAATTTCATTTTAAAGGAATTTTTATGATCTTTCTCGTGATATAAGTTTTATAACCCTCAAATTATTATTTTAATTGCAAACTTAAAAAAAGTTACTAAAACAGCTAAAAAATTTAATTTAAAAAAATCTAAGAAGAATTTTTCAAAAATCTCTCTTAGTGCACCCCTACACTATAAGAAGAATCGCCATGCAAAATTTCAGCCCTTTAGGTCCAGCGGTTTGGTCTGTGCGTTGTATGTCAGTCAGTCAGTCAGTCAGTGAATGAATAAGTCACTTACGGAACTGTTTTATATATATAGACTAAATCACAAGACTCCATATCGAGATTTTGTATAATATGTATTAACCACAAAGTCTTTTAACGATTGATATTACAATCGCAGAAATAATTATTTGCTTATATTCATGTCTGCATTTAGTATACTATCTGTAAAGTTAAGCAATCTTTCTTCATTTAGTACCTGCTTGTCTATATTTAGTCTGTGTCTGTATTTAGAATACTTTCTGTAAAAGTAAACTAAAGGCGAAAGTCTTTATTGTTTCATTTTTATTACGCTGCCTGTAAGGTAAAATCTATAGATTTCTTTATATAAGAAGAGAGCATCGGGATATTAATCATTATTTTTGACCATGCAGTGAATGCATTTGCCTAAATTTTTCGAATTTTATAATGCATTATTGCTTACATATGATTTTCTTTGATATAAACATTTTATGAGTTAATTGATTAAAATTGCAGAAAAACATGTGCTGGAAAAATATTTTTATTCTTTCATTTCCAGAAAAGCAATAGCTTTCATGAAGACACCGTCTTCGCTTTCCAAGTCTAAACCTAATTTCCATAAATTTTCCAGATTCTTAAAAATGTATTTCTTGCTTTTATATTATAATCACGCATATAAAAAAGACTCCTTTTTTCCAGTGCACAGAAAAAAAAATTACTCTCTAATAATTCTACCTTTTAAAAATTATTCCACATATAGTCAGAATAAAGTTCTTTCCGTCTTGATCACGGAATTAGATTAATATCACGTTAAAACCATTAAAACCATAAATCAAGTAAAACGGCTATTAATACTTTATGGTTGGGAGATAAACTCTCCTAAATGGATGCGGTTAAAGCTATGTTTTAAAGCCCCTATTAAGGCCTGTTAAACGTGTAACGTTACAAAATGTGATGAACTTCATAATCCGTCCATAACTCACACATAATTTCGGTATGATGGGATGCAGGGGATGTTAGCTTTAATATATTCTGAGTGTCTCTTCAAAAAGTCTAGGATGATTTTTCAGAGGAAATTTATAAAATCATGATAATACGCCCTACGATATAAATTTTAATTTTTTATGTCGAGAAGAAATAAGAATATGACAGAATGAATTAATTCATTCGCGTGGATGTTAGAAAAATTGCAAAGTAAAGTCATTTGGTCAGAATCATGAAACAGAGTTAAAAATCACATTTTTTTTTGTGCGTCTGTCAGGGCTAAAGACAAAAAATGTAAAACTGTGACAAAGAAGGGAAATAAACTTTAAATTGGACGAATATTCATATTAAATGTGATTTACACAGAAATAAATTAATAAAAAGCTTTTCTTGTTACTGGCGAAACGTATTACGAATTAATTCTCACCAGGCGATGGTCCGATTATCACTTTTCAATTATTTAGTCGACTATTCGGGTAACACTTTTAATCCCAATCTTACAATAAAAATTAGAATATTAAAATGAAGGTTACAATAAAATTTAGAATGAATACATAGTAAATACACATTAAAATGTAAACTTAAATGAGATCTTCAATACACACCAAATTATTATTCAATTCAATGATTTTTTTTTAATAAACGTTCCCAGTGCATTGCTATATTACAAGTGTTTCGGTGTGTTTTACGGGAAATGTTGGCGAACATGAAACGGCAGAAATTTAAATCTGTGAAAGAAACAATAATAGAATCATAGGGCTAAAAGTTCTTCTTTTTGTAAATCAGTTCAATTCCTATTTATCGGGTGATGGACGGATGGCTATAGCACTGGCATTTAGTATCAGAAGACTCTGATACTAATGGGTGGGTTCGAGTCCCATTATTGACATAGATGTTCGCCTCCATTTGGAATTAGCCTTAAACAGTAGGTCCCCGACTAATTAACACCTGTGTAGCAAGAAATCCCCTGGTGCTGTCAACCAATCTCAACGAAACTTAATTCTATCTTTTTGCATTAATTTTATACTTTTTGAATTATTTTTAATTTCATCTTTAACAGTATGTCAATTATTTTTCATTTAATATGGAAACATTTTTAAAAAGCTGAAATACATAGGATGGAACTTTAATAATGGCAACTAGGTATGTAGTACAAAGTATACAGAAGCGATACAGGAGTGAAACTTTTATAGCCCTTCAAAGTAGTAGTAACCAGCATAGTTTATTACCAGAAACTAACATTCTGGAAGCTGCAGGGCGACGTTTGCAGCACCTTATCTGTTGATCCTTCGAATGGAGTGGTCTAAAGGCCTTGTACCGTAGTCAATAATACGACTAGCCTTTCGCTTCAATTACTTTACTACGATACGTTAAACATACTACAACTGCAACAGTTAAAGCAAGTGTGTACAGCGAGTTAGAATATACACAGTTAGATAGTCAGGAGGGCTTCGGGTTCCACGTCAGCGCGGCCTGTCGGCCTCTCCGACCAGAGGTCTCTGACACTCAAAATAAGATCTCTTCTGCGTGGACTATTGGGATCTTCTTTTATACTATCGACAAATTCAAATGGATTTCTCTGGCGTTTGAAGTGCTGGTAAGTGTTCGAAGTTTATGGGATTCTAAATGTCACTATAGTGTCAAAAATCTCAAAAGCCCTCGAACCAGTCTGGGATTTATGCGTTCTATAACGTCAGAACCGCACATTACAAGAACTTTATAGCCTCTTATCCTAGAGTTTATACCGCCCAGATCAACAGTTCGCCGATAGATAACATGTTGAGGGGTAGGAACGAGCATCACATACTTATATGAATACTAATATCATCTAGTAATTGAGACAGTGCCACAGCCTGCAGAATCTCTGGTGGAATCCACGGAACGATTCCTTCATCTTGGGGAACCCGGATTTAAGTCTATGTGGCTTGGGGATCAAAGCCACATAGACTTAAATCCGGGGAATATGGGGTATGGTAGAGCACTTGCCAGCCCCAGCGAGCAAACACATCGGCCACAGTATGCGCGCAAGCATTTTCCTTCCATCAGTACGATGCAACAAATTATCCCGTACAATAGACCGGTAACAAACACATGGCTGTGTTCATACTGCCACTGTGCAGGCATGTAACTTTTTCTGGAGAGAGCGCATTCGCTCTCAGGTAAGGCAGGTATGTGACGCAAGCGTAGTATAAGCTGCTCTCCTTGGATCTGCTGCGTGGGGACTCTACAACAGTGTTTGCCACTATTTAAGGGGACAGTGGACCTTCAAACCTAACTTTTTTTGTTTTGAATGGATTTGCTTGAAATTTTAATATGGGATTAGTACCATAGATATGTAAAAGTGGTTAATATTAAAGATAAAATATTGATAATTTATGAATTATTAATCATTAATTATATAAAAATATGGCCTAATTAAAAATGTTCCATGCGCATTTCTTTTGCATATAATATGGTAATTTTTTTTTTCAGAATACCTTATATAACTAACAATGAAACTTATTGCTTATTTTAAGCATTCATTAAAAATATAAAGAGAAAAAATAATGATAGAGAAAACACCCTTTTTATTACGAAAAATACCTCTAAATCATCTTTTCAAGTACAAAATTTAGAAATTCTGAGCTACGAAGCATAATGTTTTTCAAGATTTATTTCATATATAGTTAAGTATATAAAACGTAAAATTCAAAGCAAGACGATAATTATAAATGTGCCTGAAGCAGTTTGAATATTCGTATGACATGAAAATTTTTATTTTGAGAAACATACATTGAAAGTTATTGCTATTAGTGACCACATAATATCTAAATTAAATACCTATAACTAGGAAAGTAATCACAAAAATTGAAATTTTTTTTTGCAACACATTCCTACTCGTCCGTAGTTTCACAATTCAATAAAATTAAAAAAATCGAATTTTTGGACAAATTTCACAATTTTGAAAGTCCACTCAGTTCATAAAAGAACTGAGTTCTAAGACTCAGTTCATGAAAGTCCACTCAGTTCAGGATCGTAAGTTCCATCCCTCGTATTATAACTGCTTTTAAAAAAGCTTATCGTTTTGGCTTGTTGAGATTTCCTGGTGTGAAGTATATAAAAATTTGCTTATTATGTGCATCTTGGAGGCAATAATTGTGTGTTCTGATTATAAAAAACCTTAATTGAGGGGTTCAGGACATGAAATTTTACCTCCTTAAATTGCACACATAATACTGCAATTTTCCTCATATCTGCAGACCTGTCAACCTCAGTAAGAGCAAAATCCTGCAAAATTCTACCGTGCATAAAATAATCGACATAACGACATAACACAAAACGGTATAGAAAAAAAATCATAAAAGAATTATAATGTATACTTACTTACTTACAGTTTATAGGATCTCTTGCATAATATTACATAGTTCAAAATATTTCCTTACTGTTCAGCACATCTTGAAATTATATTAAACAAAAATTATATATTTGGAATTAGTAATCATACATTTTAATGTACATCTAATTTACACTAACAGGGACCCCAGCAGTCTATATTTTGAGTACTTCTATTTCATTATAATGTTTGTTTTAATTAATTGCAGAAAATCTTGGAATTTGTGTAGCATTTACTCTAGCTGATTCTGCTCTTTTTAAAAATTCATTGTTAAATTGTTCTTCATAACAGCGTCCTTGTGGGTTCATTTTGCGTATTAGCAAATTTTCTAAGGTTTCCCTTGACATAGATGACCTGAACTGAGTAGATAGTTTAGTTATGTAACTAAAAATACGATAATAATAGTGCCCATTCCAGAAACCCGGAAGATGCATTAAAAATCCGGCATTGCCGGGGTAAATCCGCAAAGTTGGCAGGTCTGTATCTGGGATTTTTTTCTTTGTATTATGAACAATGTACTTATAAAAATGCTTAAAATACATTTTGAAATTTTGTTTCAAAAAATTTCAAATTCAAAACTTAAAACATAAAAAGATTTTGATATATCTGCTGCACTAGTAACCGGATTTACACATTATTTATCTTTTACGACTCAGAAAATTTTTTAAAACTAATTACTCGTATGGATTTATAACATATAACATTCATGAAATTTTTAATCACTTTAAAAGGGAAAAAATTCAGAGTCATTTTTACTGTAGCGAAAATATTTTCAGAATGTTTACTATAAGTATAAATTCTGAAGACGGTGTAGTAAAAATGGGACAAAGGTAAATCGTGCGAAACTTTATCGAGATACCTTGAAGAGAATGTTGTGACAAGTCGTGCGAGTTTTAATGGAATATTTTGCCACGCGAGCACTCTTAAATTAAAGCAATGTTTTATAGCTTCTTCTTTTGAAGCTTGTAAAACTTTTTTTCCTAAATAAACATAATTACCTTTATGTAACTCGGAAAAATTTTCACAAAATTTTCGTATAATGTAAAGTATGGAAGTTAGCCAAAATATATTCCAGCCTTATCTTTAAATATTCTTAACATAATAATTGCAGGAGTAATATATATATATATATACTAGATATATATATATATATATATATATATATATATATATATACTAGATATATATATATATATATATATATATATACTAGTTGAAAACCCGTACTTCGCTACGGAGTACATTCAAATTAAATACAACGGTCAATGTATGCAATTGATGCAAAGAAAAAAAAAAAGAAAAATTATATTTATAAAAAAATCGTAACAGATATTTTTATAGACAAAATAATGTAGAAGAAAATATTCAAATTAAATCTAATAGGACATACTAAAGAATATAGTACAGTTAATATGGTACAGTTTGAGGAACATATCTTTTACTGTATTTTAATATTTTTTTGGATAATGTCCAATCGTCTGCCGCATTAGCAAGGGAAACATATTTTTTTGTCTATTTTAAATTAAATTCTAAAAATTAATCTTTAAAAATTTACCAAAAATTAGAAAATGGAGGTGAATATTCGAAAAAAGTTTCATTTTAAAGGTATTTTCATGATCTTTTTCGTGATATAAACTTTATAACCCTCAAGTTATTATTTTGAATGCAAACTTAAAAAAAGTTACTAAAACAGCTTAAAAATTTAATTTTAAAAAATCTAAGAAATTTTTTTCAAAAATCTTTCTTAGTGCACCCCTACACTATAAGAAGAACCGCCATGCAAAATGTCAGCCGTTAAGGTCCAGCGGTTTGGTCTGTGCGTTGTATGTCAGTCAGTCAGTCTGTCAGTTACGGAACTGTTTTATATATATAGATAATACTTCTAACACGTTTTGTATTTAGATAGAGCATGATATACATTGATTTGGAGTATTTGTTTCAAAACTTCTCAATGAAAGATACATTTTGTTTAGTAATGTATACAGGTGAATTAGAACTTTTTTAATGGGACTTTATTTCTAAAGTTTTCTAGTTATTTAACAGCAGTTTCGAAAATTTGTAAGGTATACACAAGATTCGATTCACAAGAATCGAACTTTTGAGTGAATTAAAGAAGCTGCTTCAGATATGCTAATTTTGGCATACGCGCTTAGTATAAATACCACGCAGCGCCATTAATAAAAAAGGGGGAGTTGTTGTTAAGGTTGAAAAGGTGTTATCCTGCGCTAGTGCTTTACGGGCCAGAAGTTTACGTGGCAGTACTGCTGGTTTGACTTACTGTTCGTGAGTATAAAAATATATTGTCCTTAAAAGCTGTATTTACATTCCGTACAAATAGTACGCATGCTTATTGCTGTAAAAGCCAATTATATGTGCAGCGAATTCAATAAACATTATTTCATGTATAAACTGTGTTTGTATATAATTCAAATAGAGTGCTACTTCAAATTATATACACCCAAGTCTGGGTAGAAGTGAGCATAGATTCTCTATACTGGCGCCCGAAAAATATATATACCCTGGTAGTTAGCGTTAAATTTGTAACGAAGAACATAATTGAAATTAAAAACTGTGTACTGTGTACGTATATTGATAAAATTGTTGCAAGTACTTATATACTATTTAAAAATGAGTGTTGTAGAACAAAATCCTGCTGGAAATTTTCCTCGGGTAATTATGGTTCAGCAAATTGCGCCATTCGAAGCCACCTTCAATGGCGGCCCCTCAAGCCAATTCCTAAAGAAAATTGAGCATTACTTTCAGCAACAATGCACCCCAGAGGGGGATAAACTTAAAATTGCTCTAGCCGCTTTAAGAGGTAGTGCATATCAGTGGTACACGTGTATGCAAAGCAGTAATCTGATTTTTGACTATTCGTCATTCAAGCAACAGTTTCTTAGCGTTTTTCCAAAGACCTTTAATCAAAGTGAAATTGAAGCGGAAATTTATTCGCTAAGGCAACGTGAAGGTCAGTCTGCATTAGATTTTGCTATGGAAAAGATTTCCAAGTGTGAGGAATATTTAGAGGGAATGACGGAAGCGATAATCTTAAAAATAGTTATCCAACGTTTGAAGCCAAGTGTTCAAGATTTTTTAGATAATCAAACAATTACAAGCAAGGTTACCCTCCTTCAAGCTTTAGCTAAATATGACAATAGACATTTCTTCGCTACCCCTCACCGTCATCCAGGTACGAGAAGTTTTATACACCCCCGCCAAAATTTTTCGCGAGTTTCAAACCAGCAGCGTAAGCAGTACCGCAGGCAAAATAATAGAAGCGCACGGCGTGATAATGAAATTAGTGCACTTAAAGAAAATATGCAAGCACCTTACATGCACTGGCAAGTTGATTCACATGATATGGTTCAACCTGTTGAAACTGTGTGGTCAAATGTATTATTTTGTCCGAGCAGTAATCATTATTTTGAGAATAGTGAAAGTCAGGGTATTTTTGTGGCTTATAAAGAAAGTGAGTCTAGCTGGAATGATGAGGTAATTCCAGTACAAATTTCTGAAAATAGTGCCGATACTAATGCTAGTGGTTTAGAAAATAAATCATCTGACACTTCTATTAATGCTATACCTGATATTATTAATGCTATACCTGATATTATTGATGCTATACCTGATATTTTAGATGATATTCACACATCTGTTAATGAAGGAAATTTAGTAGATGACGAAGTATGCGTTACGGAAGTTAGTGAATTCTTATTAGTTGACGACAATAAAAATTCTTTAAACGATAGTAGGAACTTGCTAGGTGATGATATTATTTCAAGTTTCCAGCCGAATGGGGATTGTGTAGGCCAGGTTGATAATATGGTTTTAAATAAAGTACATGAAAACCAGACTGAGAATCAGGATGAAAAGTTGACACAGAGTTATACTGTAGGTAGTTTAGCTGATGCTTCGGAAGTTATAGAGAAAGTTTGCAATAAAACGCACCAGTACGAAAAGCTTAATCTTCCTAAAACTGAAGCAGTGTTAAAGAATTTAAATGATAACGATTCTGATATCGCAAGTTTCAAAGAGACTTTTTCGTCAAAAGAGGATAAAACTAAAGTTAAGGGGGATAAAAAACGTGAAAAAGCGCCTTCAGGTTCCAGCATTAAAACTGCTAATACTGAAGTAATTAAGGCGGTAAACAAGAAGTCGTATAAGCACAAATACGAAAAGCAGAGTCAGGTTGTGAAAAAAATAGAATCTGCATTAATATTTAATACCGATACAAGCAAAAGTACGAAGAAAGGTAAAGTGTGCACTACAAAAACTCCATCAAAGGAGGAATGCGTCGCTGATAAGGTACACAAGGTTGTAAAAAGGAAGAATGACAATTTTAAAGCTCCTTTGCATAAGCACAGGGAACGCAAGATATCAGCCGCCCAGCAAGGTTGGCCTCCTCCCAAGAGACCTCCTGTCCATCGTCAAGCCGGACCAGCGCCTCAGGACCAACGACCTGCTGCACGAAGGATGCCCACACGGTCAACGAACCCCTTTACTAGGACTGCGACCATCAAGAGAGGTTCCACGGATTGGACAAACTGGTGCAGTGAAGTTGCTGCATTCATGAGGAACAAGTCTTGTATCAACTTTCTTATTCTAACTCCCACCCTTTAATAAAATCGAACCAAATTGGTTTGAAGTTCCCCATTGTATATACTGTGTAAACATTTTGAGGGGAAGGAGTGAGCCACTGAAAAAAAAAACGGCATACTGTTTTATAAATTTTTGAAGGGGACATGTAGTGAAAAAAAATACATACTAACTACAGATAACAAACAACTAACATACTAACTTCGCAAATCATAACACATGTACATTATAAATTGGGGGAGAGCAGATACAGTCAAGAAATGTCATGCTGTGCACTTGTGTTGTCACTTTTAATTAAAATAGATATTTTAGGGCGCAGTTGGCCAGCCCAGTATCCGCAACTCTGCAAATCCACTGTGTAAAGGTGTCACCTGGACCCTTCGGGGTTAGTTTTGTAAAATGATAGTGGCGTTTTTCCCCCACACAACGTGTGGAAGGTTTTTTGGCTTTGCCACCCATTATGTAAAAAGTCAGACCAGCACGCGTTTTCAATTAGTTAACTGAAGCCGTTCAGACCTCAGTTACCTAATTTTTTTTTTCGAGGGAGGCCAGTGTAAGGTATACACAAGATTCGATTCACAAGAATCGAACTTTTGAGTGAATTAAAGAAGCTGCTTCAGATATGCTAATTTTGGCATACGCGCTTAGTATAAATACCACGCAGCGCCATTAATAAAAAAGGGGGAGTTGTTGTTAAGGTTGAAAAGGTGTTATCCTGCGCTAGTGCTTTACGGGCCAGAAGTTTACGTGGCAGTACTGCTGGTTTGACTTACTGTTCGTGAGTATAAAAATATATTGTCCTTAAAAGCTGTATTTACATTCCGTACAAGTAGTACGCATGCTTATTGCTGTAAAAGCCAATTATATGTGCAGCGAATTCAATAAACATTATTTCATGTATAAACTGTGTTTGTATATAATTCAAATAGAGTGCTACTTCAAATTATATACACCCAAGTCTGGGTAGAAGTGAGCATAGATTCTCTATAAATTGTATTAACATATACAATTTTTCCTGGGACATTTAAGTTCTCATAGACCTAATCGTGATTGTACAGAAGGGTGGAGCGTAAAAAAAAAAGTTTTCGATTTTGTTTTTGTCCTAGTGCTGAAAAGGGTACTGGTGGGTAGGTCACATATGCAAAGTTTTGGGAAAGCAAAAAAAATATCTCCGTTTCCATTTCGTCCGTGATTTTTAGCAGATTTTTACCACACAGTAAAAAAAGAGTATTTCCATTGTTTTGTATGCAACTCGTCATTTTGTTCTTAAATAAAATACAGAGGTAATACGAAACTTAATACAGAAAGACAGCAGCTGACACACTGCATGCAGAAAGGTAAAGAAATATTTTCGCATGAAAACATTGTCAACACCAACTTTAGAAACGAAACTTAAAACCTTCGTGAAAGACAGTTTCTTTTAACAAATGTTCTTACCCAAAGCATAAAAGGATCCCTGAAATGGAAAGAACTTTTCTTATAGACCAACGGTTACTTAGGTAAATGTCCATAGGCGCAGTTGATTTAAAAGAAACTGAAAGCCGAGGAAACCAGCCGATAGGAAGCAGAAAGAGGCAAAAGCATGTCAATATTCTTATTCTCCATGAATTGTAGCATCATTTCAGCTAAGCTGATGACGAGGTTAATGCTATGTGTCCAAGGTACTTGCTTCCAGGTTCTTTAATCATTGTAACGTGTTCTTCCAGGACAGTTTTCTGGTACATCTTTTCCCCTATACTCTCTTGCGTTAGAGTTTTGTCCCTCATTCCGTCTAAATAAAATCCCTTCAGTGGTTCCAGCTGTCTTTCATTTCCTTGCTGATATTATGTCCGAATTTTTTACCTCTCTCTTCTTATTTTATGTCTATTAATTACATATAATGTGTCTGTTTCGGTAATCATCCCCAAATCTTCCAAAACAAAGCTTGCAATGATGGATCCAGCCCGATCTGAAACTCCGGTACTGCCACAAGCTGTAGCTACTGCTAGGTATCGGCTTGATCGTGACTTCTTTTCCCCTTCAGAATAAATGTTTCGCCATCCGTTACTCCACGTGGGCTCACATTTCCTGACACAAATTCTGACGTGGATCCACATAATTCCGATAGTGACACAAATTACTTGAAGCCTTCCACATCCACATCCAGGATGACTCAATCTGAAGGGAAAAAGACGTCACGATCAAGCCGATACCCAGCAGTAGCTATAGCTTGTGACAGAACCTGAGTTTCATATCGGGCTGGAGCCATCATTGCAAGCGCTGTTTTGAAAGATTTGGGGAGATTTCCGAAACAGACACATTAAATGTAATTGATAGACATAAAATAAGAAGAGGGAAAAAATCGGACATAATATCAGCAAGGAAATGAAAGACAGCTGGAACCAATAAAGAAACTTTATTTTGACGGAAGGAGGGACAAAACTCTAATGAAAGAGAGCGTAGGGGAAACGATGTACCAAAAAACATTCCTGGAAGAACACGTTACAATGATTAAGGAACCTGGAAGAAAGTACCTTGGACAAATAGCATTAACCTCGTCATCAGCTTTGAGCATTTCTCAAATAATGCAACAATTCATGGAGAATAAGGATCTTGGCATTCGTCAACTAGTATCAATAGGGTGCGATGGAACAGCCGTTAATACTGGCTATAAAACTGGCGTAATTCGCCGTTTTGAGGAAGCCACTGGGAAACCCTTGCACTGGTTTATCTGCCAGTTACACACAAATGAGTTGCCCCTCCGACATTTAGTGCAGCATTTGGAGAGTGAAACGAGTGGCACTAATGCATTTTCTGGTCCTATTGGGAAAGCATTGGAAAATTGTAGAAACCTCCCAGTTGTGATTTTGTAGTCCTTTTGAGCGAATTTCCGAAAATCGACATAAAGGATCTTAGCACATACCAGCGTTACCTTTGGGATATTTGTCAAGCTGTCACAATTGGAAACTGCTCATCAAGTTTGTCACAAAAACACCCTGGGAAAATGCCTCATGCTCGTTGGCTAACAACTGCAGATCGAATAAAACGTTTATACATTAGCTCGTCAGAGCCTTCAAACTAACTTCAAACTCTGGCAGAGTTCATCATGACAGTATACGCACCTATGTGGTTTACAGTCAAATTAAATCCATATTGCTCGTATGGTCCACGAAATTTGTGGAAGACAATAAACGTCTCACGTTATCTTAAAAACGATTTAAAGACTGTTGTCGATCCCATTATCCAGAGAAATGGCTAATTCAGCTATATTGTCAATGATCACAGACGACACACAGTCTGTGAAGGGGTAATTGGTTTTAATATGTAAGGGAAGATATCTTATTAATTAATTATTATTAATGTCAATATAACGTATATCAATATCTTCCGTATAATAAAAAAAATCCCCTTTTTGTATAGCGTTAGTACATTGTCAGTATTACATGAAAATTGCGTTGTATTCTTTCATGATTGAAAGCAACTCTGGTTTGAAATGACAGATTAATTTATTGATTATTAACCCTTTGCGGCGCACTACCCTTTAAAGTTGGAATTTGACGAAAAAAATTTGTAGGCTGACTACTTAGGCCAAAAGTAGTGTGCAGGTAAAATTTTGTAAAGATTTCACTTACCGTTTGGATTCTGTGGGTGTTCCATCAGATGGCACACTGAGCCACCAGACCTCTGAAAAGTGCGTCTAAGCGAGCATCGCAGTGAAGCGCATAATTCAGTAGACGCTTTTGCATATGATTGAAAACATACTGTATTATACCTGTGTAGCATATTTTGCGTGACCAAGGGTGCGCGTGACCCCGGGCAGGCCTGCTACTCTACACGCTATACCCCCCCCCCCCAAAAAAAAAATATATCTTGATTATATGATTATTTGTGATGAGATAAATATTTACAGTTCCTAAATATGTACAAGTCCTATGTGCAAAAATATTTACAATTCTTCTATTTTTTGGTTTCATGATATTTTTCGAAGCACATCTCACCCTGTTTGTAAAAACACAAGACAACATCGCACGTTTTGTGCGATGTTGTACAGTACGCACATCGTCTGCGCGCATCCTTCACCGGCATATGTTCAATGTTGCCGTATTTTTTATCATCGGAGACCTTAATTTTAAAACTGGGAGAATTTATAAAAAAATTAATAATTAATAAAAAAATAATAAAATAATTAATAAAATAATAATTAATAAAATAATTAATAAAAAAATAACTACAATTATATTTAGAATAAAGAAAAAATAAGCTATGCGTATATAAAAATAATATCTACACAATAATATAAAATATAGGCTAGCGAAACTCAACAACGAGTGCAAAAATAATTCGTGCAGCTCTAAGTAAAGATGACTCGAGCTACTGATAAAATCACCCCTGTTTGAAACCTCCCCAAAAGGACAGGGCATTTCCTGGAATTTTGTGGGGAGAAGGGCATTTCCTAGAATTTTGTAGGGAGTAATGGGTATGGTATGTATACCTCTTGTTTCTATAGGCAAACAACCCTCCCTCGCAGCATCTGAAAGCTTGAATTCATTCCCCGAACAGCGAAAAGCAGAAAACGTAAACACAGCGGTTTCCTCCCGTCATCGCGTTTGGTTGAGTAATATGATAAGGTCTAGCGGTGCCGTGTTCCAGGTGATGGAACACCTTCTTTTATTCAATGATTCTACGTATGTTTTCTATAAAAAAATTAAAAATAATATAGAATAAATAGTTTAGAGTACAGCCAACGATATAACATAGAATTTTTTTTAAAGCAATCTTTTTTGTATCCCAAAAATGCATACAAAATTTCTTGTAAATACGAGGATTCTAAATAACGAGTCACAGCTGAACATCATGAATGTTCTTGTATTATGGTGCCATCTAATATTGAAAAGGAAAGTTAAAAGTATACAGTAAACATCTTTTTATCCATTTAAAGTTGTATTTAATGGTTTGGCAAGCTAGTCAAATAAGGTGTTCCATGCAGTGGAACACTGTAATTTATTGATTATTAAACACATATAATTATACAACATATACCTCATTGAAATATTATACCTAGGGTTATTAAAATTCGTGTACACAATTGGTTCATTATCAACAACCCAGAATTGAATTAGATTCACAATTAAATATTGATACGTTCTTAATCACAACAATCACTATTTCAAATCGACCACATGAACTTAATCAATAATTACCATTAATTCTTATCATCGTTATTACACATATATACTCAACAATTCATATCAATCTATACACCACTCACTTTAGTTTACACTAGATAAAACATCTCATTTACAAATTATCACCCATTATTTTTCAACTTCTACCGCATACCTCGAACAAAAGCCCTATGTCCAAAATCCTGTGCAATACTAGTCCTCTGGGCTCCTCGTTGTTCGTCGATTGCCTGGGCAGCATCCTGGCATCCTCGAGTTTACTGTTCGTAAACTCGAGGACCTGCAACGTTGGTTTTTGCTTTTTTCAGAAGGGACTGACGTGCTTCCAAAAATATCGCGAAGCAAAAAAATAGGTTATTGAATATTTTTAAGTGTAGGAACTGCTTTTGTACATAGGAACTGTAAATATTTATTTAAAATCATATATAATCAAGTTTTTTTTATTGTGTTTTTATTTGTGTGTTTTTTGTATATAGGAACTGCTTTTGTAAAAATAGGAACTGCTTTTGTATATAGGAACTGCAAATATTTATTTCAAATATATAATCAAGTTTTTTTTGTTGTATTTTTATTTGTGTGTGTGCGTTTTTTCTTTTGTTCGCTTCACCGCAATGCTCGCTTAGCCGCACTTTTCAAAACGCTAGTTTCCCAGTGTTCCAGGTCATGGAACACCCACAAAATCGAAACCGGAAGTGCAATCTTTATGAAATTTTAACTGTGTACTCCTTTAAGCCTAAACAGAGTGCCTACAAAATTTTAGGTCATAATTTCAACTTTAAAGGGTACTGGGAAGTAAAGGGTTAACTGTTATCTTGACATTACCTCACTATCGTGCTCTATCTATGTTTTCACGTTATATGAACGGTTACGCGTATGAGATACAATGAAGGTAAAAATGTCATTGTAGGTACTCGGCACGGGAAACTGGGGCACTTTCATCGTAGGGTACAGGACTCCTTCAGTCGTTGTTGTTACTCGGCACTGGAAACTGGGGCACAACTCTTCCTCGGGCTCTTTTGGCATAGGCCACGGCTTACACAACTATCATCGGGTGTGCTTCGTACACACTAGCTAGGTTGATATCACCTCTGTCTCTAACTCCTAACTACTCTTTTTGACCCCTTCTCTCTTCTTTCATATTCTTACGGCTTATCGATTCTGGCCACGCCTCTTCCAATCCCATTGGCCATATTCCCATGTGATCGCAATTCGTCCGTCGCTGCCTCTTCTCTATCTCATTTTCACCAATGCGCATCTAGGGAGGGATTTATAAAATTTTCCCGCTTTCTTAACTTTTCCCATGTTCATATCAACACCGAGCATGGTGGTCCGTTTTATGACTATCATAAATTTATGTCTTCCCCTTCTAGTTTCTTCTTTCGTTGCAACTAATTCTGCAGAACTTTTATCTTATACTTTTATTTCTTCCTTCGGGCCCAATCTTCCATCTGTAGTAGTTTCGGTTTATTGTTGGCTTTTCTCCCCTTCTCTTTTATTGCCAGTCTGTTGCTCCCTTGACCTGTTTCTTTCTTATATTGTGAAATTATTTTACTTGCTCCCGTAATTTTCAACTCTCCTGCCCTTGGCCTTGACGCTATTGTCACATACCTATGACACAGTCCATTCGGGAACTTGTATAACGTAGGATTTTACGAGCAGGAAAGGAAAAAAAGGAATGCATCAGACACTACAACATTCCGTCACTCAACTTCGAGGCAGTTTCATATATAGACCTTATTGATTGACAGAAATGTAATTTGACGGAATCCCCAATAACATCTCATTTGACTGAAGATGATTTGATAGATTTGATTTCCAGTGGAAAGTCAGTAGCTCAACACCTGGGAAGCCTAAAATTTCCTTGAGAAGGAAATTTTAGGCTTCCCACACCCAAAATGTTGAACGTTTTGTGAAACTAGTAGCAGAGGTTTCTGCGCCTGTGTGTGGAGAAAATAAGAGTGATGGTTTAGTTAGAACCCGAACGGAGTCGACAAAACCTATGGCAACATTTGAAACCAAATGCGAATACCGAGTAAAATTTGAAAAACTGCAAGGGCAAAGGAGTTAAGTGCCCATATGGTTAGGTTGATGTGTGAGCACGGGTTGGAACTCGCTATGCAGCCACCTCCCCGTGGTAAGTTCTGGGTTTTATTCTGAATTTTAGTTCAGAGAAAGGAAAAATCTGCCTACAAAACAATGGAAAGACATATTCTTAACTGTATGGTAAAAATCTTCTAAAAATCACGTACGAAATGGAAACGGAAGATATTTTTTGTTTTTCCCAAAACTTTGCATACGTGACCTACCCACCAGTACCCAACTTTTCCGCATTAGGGAAAAAACAAAATCGAAAACTTTTTTCTTACGCTCCGCCCTATTTTACATTCAGATGGATAATTACGTACACTTTCGTGTAATCACCAATTTCGTCTACTTAATAAATATATTTTTACCTCAAGGATTTCTTTTAACAGATTCTGTTGACATTTTGAATACAAAGTTTGTTTCCAACAGCTGTCAAGTCTGCGTGGTTGCATTGAAAACCAAAATATTAAATAACTTTTCAAAACCTCAATCCAAAATCGAACTTTTTTTAAAATGAAAAAGGTTTACAGAAAAGGTCGAATTTCTAGAAGGAAAGTGTTATATGTATAACAGGGACATTACTATAATTTTCATAAACTCCTAGAGAATTTTAAATTTAACTTGGAGAATTTTTAAGATTAGTGGATTACCAGCCACCGTCAAATTTATATCAACAAAGTTAAAAACAATAGAAAGAAATTCTTTTTAGGACTTAATTACAAAATTTTCTATAAATATATAGGAAAGAATAAGTTTTATTGAGTTTCATTTGTGTCTCACGTACAGTGTACTGAAAAAATATACACTGTTGAAATCTGTGTACTTTAATATGTAATTAACAAATCTAAAATCACAATTCATTAATATTATTCAGTTATCAAGCCGGGTAGAATTTTTTTTGTATTATTAGTACATAAAAAATTTAGTACACTTTTCCTAACAGAATTTCAACAATGAAACCGTCTTTAAATAAAATATGCTTTAATTATAAACTTCTTTGAATGATTTAAGTTGTTTTCACTTTTCTACTGAATAAAACAGCACATGCACGTTTTAATTATTTAACACTAAAGATGCTATTGTCATTACTTTGACAGATTCACCATTTTGCCTTCTTCGTGTTCGCCACAATTTCTAATAAAACAAGTAATGAAGCAGTGCATTGGTGGCGTTTAACAGCGGAAGAAGAAATAATGAATTTAATCAATTACACCTTGTGCGTATTTTAAAATCTCGAACTGAGTCTTTTTTATAGTTTATTTTTTATTTAATATCAAATGTCAAAAGATTAAATATTTGAGAGTATAAGTTTTCTTTTCAGATGATAACAAAAAATTAATTCCTTTTTCCTAATTTAACACAGCGGAAATTTTATTAAAAAATACTTAGATAGTACTTAACTTATTTTTCATATTTTCCAGTCTAGAAAAACAAGAAAACTTGTTTTTATATTTCTCCCCGCATTAAACATGAAACTCTGAAACCTTTTTGTCTTTATATATAAAGTAGTGCATTGTTAGGAACTGGTACAATTAAAAGTAATTAAACAACCTTTTCATAATTGCTATTTTTTTCTTGAGGTACTATGAATTGTTTAGGCGGATAGAAAAACTAACATTGTTTTCTTTGAAAACATTATTGTATTGTCAATTTAAATATTTCAATCAAAATTAAATTTGGAACAAAGCGAAGCACAGGAAAAGAAGCTCAGAGATTGAAGTTTATCATATTCAGAAATCAATTTGATATTAATTATTAAATAAACTCGAAGTAATCAAACAGCTGTTGAATGCTTGAAGTTTCAATATTTAAATGGAATCTCCAATGGTACATAATTTCCTTGAAATACCACAGTTAATGCGAATTATATTATACCTCATAATCCAGATGTAATGTAGTATTGGTAAGGTTGCATGTGGCCCTAAAATGAAGGATATTAAACGGCTTGTAACTTGTGTCTTCAACAATAAGAGTTTCAACTGGGAGTTTCAATCAGGTAGTACCATCATTGTAATTCCGTTTCACAATCTAGGGCGAGATTCTCTTATTGAATCAAACAATTTTTTCGCTTTATATATTTGAACTTTTAAATTTATAATTAACGACTGCTGGAGAATGAGGAATGTTTCTTGGAAACTTCTCAAGAACTCCCGAATATTCTCAAGGTTTCGTTAATTTTAGCTCTCGTAAAGTAAGAGATAACTTTGATTTTAAAAAAAACCCTGTAAGGTTTACGTAAGATTCGATTCACAAGAATCAAACTTTTATGTGAATAAAGTTAAAGAAGCCGCTTAAGATATGCTAATTTCGTCATACGCGATTGGTATAAATACCAAGCAGCTAGATTAAAGAATCGAAGTGAGAGGAGATGAAAGAAAGTGAACGAGTTTTGCGAGCAGCCGCTAGTGGTGTTGCACTAGGTTGATGCTAACCTATGCGAGTTCGTGTTAGACAAAAGTTATTTAGCGTTCTGTGGCCTAAAGTTTACGTAGCAGCATTTCTGGTTTGACGTTCAAGTATTGTGAGTATTTCAAACTGAATTTCTTTGCAACGTGTCTATATTGAAAGAATATGCCTTGCATGAATGTTATGTGTATATATATCTAATATATAAAAATGAATGTTTGTATCTCTGTAATTCTATAGAAATCCACAGTTTAGGAGCAACGATCGTGAAATTTTACATACAGGCGTCTTTAAAAACAGCCGAAGGTCTGAAGAACTTCAAAAATCGAAATTAATTACCGTTGATTTTTAATTAATAAAAAACCAAAAATTTTGAAACTAAATGTAAGATGTTACATTTTGTGGAATCACCCCTCTGAATATGGCGTCCACGTTAGGGTTAGCTGAAGCGAACAGCGAGCGAAAAGATAAAAATAAATAAAATCAAAAAGTTTCAAGTTACATATTAAGCCAGAATAATAAATGAAAATAATAATCTTTCAAGTCAGATTTTATACTCTAAAATAAATCGGATCCAACGGCATATTGACACTTTCACACGCGATGGAAAATTCGAATCAACCACGCTAAGTGTCACAAGATCATTTTTAATCGCTACTGCAACCCCCCTCGCTTATGTCTTTGTGTCTATTGAAGAGTTAAAGATTGAGCTTCTATCCTGCTAACTTATTTCTAACTTAAAACTCCTCTTACTCCATAAATACATGTATATTCACCAACCCATAGCAACTTTCCAGTAATTTTAGTACAAATATTCTCCTATTTACACAACACTCCAGCATGTTATTGTGGCGCATTCGGTAAGAGCGTTCATTTATTACACTACACGAAGCGGGTTCGAATACGGATCGTACAGATTTTGCTAAACCTGTATTTTCAGCTTTTATTTTATTATTTTTTAAATTATTATTATTATTATTTTTATTTATTATTTTTTTAAATTATTTTTATTTTATTTTATTATTTTTAAAAATTATTATTTTATTTTATTTTATTTTTCATATTATTAATGTGTATAACATTTCGTATACTTTTTTTTCTATGTTATTTATACTGTGTTTATTTTTTTAATGGATTTTGGTAGGTTTATTATAAATTTATGTATTCTATGTTTTACTTTTCAGGAATTTTTGCTCCAATGATAAAGGCTAATTCTTTTCTATGTTATTTATACTGTATTTAGTTTTTAAATTGATTTTGGTTAACAAACATTCGACAATTTGACATTTTTACTTTTCAGCTTTACTTTCCTACAGACAATTTGACATTTTTCCTTTTCAGCTTTTAGTGGTTTATTATAAATGTATATATTTTATGCTTTACTTTTCAGGGTTTTTTTGCTCCAATGATGAAACGCTAAATCTAGCTGAATTCTGAAGAAATTATTGTAAATTTATGGTTTTTTATGTTGGGTTTTCTTTTTATTCATGTGTATAACATTTCACATGCTTTTTATTCTATGATATTTATACTGTGTTTAGTTTTTAAATTGATTTTGGTTAACAAACATTCTTAAAATCCTGGGCAACGCCGGATAAATTATCACCTGTGTAGGTTGATAATTTATAAATTTTAAAACTGTTACCACATGTATATTTACAGATCCACAAGAACTTTCCAATATTTTTAATTAATAAATAACCAACAACTCTCGATTCACAAGCGTACAGTAGATGGCGCCACTATTTTAATTTTTTTTGTGTCTATTTCGTTGTTATGTGACGATAAATTTATTTAAAGTACCAGATAAAGAAATCACATGATCAGCGTTTAATAAATTAAATTGTAAAAATTAATCTTTAAAAATTCACCAAAAATTAGAAAATGGAGGTAAAGATGCGAAAAGAATTTCATTTTAAAGGAATTTTTATGATCTTTTTCGTGATATAAATTTTACAACCCTCAAATTATTATTTTAAATGCAAACTTGAAAAAAGTTACAAAAACAGATTAAAAATTTAATTTAAAAAAATCTAAGAAGAATTTTTCAAAAATCTTTCTTAGTGCACCTACACTATTAGAAGAATCGCCATGCAAAATTTCAGCCCTTTAGGTCCAGCGGTTTGGTCTGTGCGTTGTA
>OU015496.1:203050526-203253026 GCA_907164885.2 Dolomedes plantarius | reverse complement strand
GAATTGATACATCACCATACATCTGGGCTCGCACTGTATCCAACCAAGCTATCCATCGAACATCAGAATGTGTCATAAATCGTTCCTTCCTGACTTGAGGCTTCCGTCTAGACTTTCCCGAAGCTATTCTGCCTTTTCGGTGTTGTTTATTGTTTGGAATAACCGCTGAAATGCGTTGTTTCCTTTGCGAAGTACCCATCTGCGTCTTCGCTCTCCTCTTTCTGAGTTCGTACCGTGGTTGTTTTTCATATTGCCCCGATACACCGTCTGCCAACTGCCGTTTCTGAGGCGGTTGCTTCTGAGTGTTATGGCTGCTGGATTTCGGGGGTCCTGGTGTGGGCCCTGAACTTTGATCTGTATAACTGCAGGTCGGTATTCTCCGGTCAATTGTTTTTCGTCGCACCTTCCTTGGATTAAATTTGGATGTGTAAAAATAGGGTTTTGCTGGACCCTCTTTCTTCTTGCATTTTTTTTCTGGAATTGCATTACCGTTTGAAAACTTTCGTTTTCCCCTTATGTGCGGCCCTGGGATTCTAAATTGGACTTTTTTTGCTGTCTGATCTCCGTTTTCATGTTTCCGTTTCACGCAGGACTGTGGAGGGCTATGTTCATTTTGAAAATGCGGATTCTGCTGTTTCTTTCCGGAATTCTCAATCGGTGTGTCTGCAACACGTTTTTGCGATTTTGAGGGGCCTGCTTCATTTTGACCCTGGAGTTCAGAACTTTGTGTAGATTTCGATTTTCGTTCTAATTTCTGATCTAAATCCACCATGGTTTGTCGATTAATATACACTCGACACTGATCCACATTTACCGCGATCTGCTTCCCGTGCTTTTGAATGGTCAGAACGTTATTTCGGGAACTTTGCACTAGATATGGGCCCTCAAACTTTGGTGAAAATTTACTTACAAAATGCTTTTGAGCACTAGATAAATGGTGTGTTGCTATGAGTACCCAATCTCCAACTTGAACATTATTTTCTCGCCTTTTGGTATCATAGTATTTCTTTTGGGTGTTTCGAGCGGCATCATTCCATTTACGCGTTTCGTGTAATAACTGTTCTATATCTTTCATTTGAAATTCAGCCTCTCGCTGCTGTACAAAAAACATTCGATCTAAGGGTGTCATTAATTTTCGTCCCAAAAAAACTTCTGCTGGTGTTTTCCCCGTGGAGTCGTGCTGAGCCGTGCGAAGTGCATAAGTAAATTCTTGAATATACTTATCCCAATTTTGGTGGTATTTCTCAATGTAAGCTGCGATCATCCGCACAATATTTCGATTTACTTTCTCCGCAATATTAGATTGCGCTCGATATGTGACCATTTTGCAGTGCTTTATGTTTAACTTTTCACACATATCCTCAAATATCTTACTTACAAATTGTTGGCCATTGTCACTAATTAATTGTACTGGTGCAGAATATTGAAATACATATTTCTGCATGAACGCGTTTGTGACTGCCTGAGCTGATGCGCGCCTCAGGGGTACAATTTCCACCCATTTTGAAAAATGATCAGCGATCACTAACAAATATCTAAACTTTCCATGGGCACTTCTGGGATATGGTCCCAATAAATCCACTCCGACGATAGCATTAGGAAATGTCGCTACAATGTTTGTGAGGTACCCTGCAGATTTGTGATTCACATAATTTATTCTTTGACATGTGTCGCAGCTTCGAACATATTGCGTGACCCATTCTTTCAATTTAGGCCAATATACTGCTTCTCTTGCTCGCGCAAACGTTTTTCGGATCCCCATGTGGCCACAAATTGGCAAATCATGCAAATCATGTAATATTTCCATTCTCATAGATTCTGGAATCACGGGTCGAAGTTCCCCAAACTCGTTTCGATGTAGGGTATAGAACAAGATTTCGTCGATGAGTTCATAGTTTTTGCTACGATTTTGAATTTCAATTTTATTGGGGGCATGATAATTGGCCGGATCCTTCAAATAAGTGTAGATATCTGCAAACTTTGGATCCCTTTCTAACTCGGCCGCCAACTTCTCTCGATTTTCCAACACCGCTGTAGTGAGTAGTGCACATCGCAGTTGACCCGACTCAGTATGATATGGTGCGCGGGATAACGCATCAGCCACCCTATTTTCCTTCCCACTTTTAAACTGGATATCTAAATTATACTCTTGCAGCTTAAGTGCCCAGCGAATAACTCTTGGGGTTAAATTTTTCCCCGTGTATAATTTCGTGAGTGCTGCATGATCGGTATAAATCACTACTGGCTTTTCTGTAAAATATCCCTTTAATTTATTCACCGCAAACACAATTGCCAAAATTTCGCGCTCTGTTGTGGTATAATTTCTTTCTGCTGCATTTAACGTTCGGGATACATATGCAATGGGTCGCCCTTCTTGTGACATCACTGCGCCAATTCCCACTGCTGAGCTATCCGTATGTATTATAAAAGGTTTTTGCGGGTCTGGATGACCAAGTACTGGGGCTTGAATCAGGGCAGCTTTCAATTTCTCAAACGCGTCCTGCGCTTCTGATGACCAACGAAATTTAGTATATTGTCTACGAAGCATATATAATGGTTCAGCTATTTCTGAAAATGATGGGATAAAGGTTCTGTAATATGAACACAGCCCTAAAAACGATGCAAGTTGCCGTGCTGATTTCGGAATCTTAAACTCCTTTACCGCTTGAATTTTTGAATCGTCAGCTTCTCTCCCATTTTGCGTAATTTTGAACCCAAGATACTGCAGCTCTTTCCGTGCAAATTTACACTTTTTCAAATTTACCGTGAGCCCACTTTCTTTTATCAATGTTAATACCTTCGCTAATAGCTCGGTATGCTCTTCAAATGTTTCTGAGGATAGAATAATATCATCCAGATAAACACATACATTTTGGCCTAACACTGGTTTGAGGATTGTATCCATCGTACGTTGAAAAGTCGCGGGGGCTCCCGATAACCCAAAAGGCATCCTCACGAAGGCATACGACCCTTTTTTTGAAATGAAGCTCGTTTTTGGTATGTCGCTTTCATTCACCGCTACTTGATAATACCCCGATGTCAGGTCCAAAGTTGTTAAATAATTAACTGCTTTAAAACTATGTAAGATGTCTTCGATTAGCGGCATCGGGTAGGCCGGAAACTTAGTAATTTTATTTAATGCGCGATAGTCAATCGCAAATCTCCATGCTTTAGGGTCTGTTAACGGTAAATCCCCTTTCTTTCTACAAAGCACTATTGGACTTGCCCACGGGCTACTAATGGGTTTGATAATATTTTGCTTGAGCATCTCCTCAATATGTTGTTCGATGATCCGTTCTTTTATCTGGTCATATCTATATGGTCGACATTTAATTGGCGTACCTTCGCCCGTATCGATTGTATGAGTACTAACATGAGTTAATCCAGGATTCTCAGAAAAAAGTTCGGAAAAGCCCTCTAATACATGCATTAATTTTTCTTTTTGGTTATGGGTTAAAACGGAGTCTTCCCACTTTATATCCAATTGTTTCGTTCCCTTTTTACTTTCTTGATTCATTTGCACGGACATTGACTCTCTCTCAAAATCCATAACTACTTTAGCCCGTTGCAGAAAATCCATCCCCAAAATGACATCTTCCTGGAGATCCTGTACTATATGAAAATGTGTATGGAGTGTTTCAGTTTGAATCCGCACCATGGCTGCAAATTGGCCCCATACTGTGCAATCCTTACCTTGAGCAGACAAAACCTGGATCTGATTATTTCTATACACAGTTTTATTCCGAAATGTATCACGAAACCATTTCTTACTTACGAAATTTTTCGTAGCCCCTGTGTCCAATAAACTGCGCACCGGGATTTGATCCAGCTGCACAACCACATATGGTAGCTCAACATTTCTTAATGTTAAACTTTTAATTTCTTTCCTAGGGGTTTTTCCACCTGTGTTGGACAACGAGCCCCTCTTCTTGTTGCCCCTCCCTAGTTTAAATTGCGCTCATATTGAATATCAGGGTATCTAGGGTTTGTAATGGCCTGTGGCCTATTATACCTAGGAGGATATGACCAATTTCCACTCTGTCGGATCCCTCTATCCACTTGTGGCCTTCTATAAAATCTCCCAACATTGTCCGGAACCGCTTTTCGTATACTCGGTGGGTGTCTTTGGTCGTACTTTATCACCCCCTCAATTAGCTCTGTTAGATCTTTGGGCCTGATAATTTCTAAAAAATCTTGCGCATTAGGGTTTAATCGATCTGTAATTAATTTAACCTTCCTTTCTTCCGTTTGGTTCTCATTGAGTTTCTTCAATAACTCACATTTCCGAATGACCACCTCGTACGCGGTTTGCTCTGGCTTTTGACATACTCCATATAATTCCTGCTCCAACTTAAGCGTATCCCTTACTTCTGGAAATGTTTTCTTTAGCTTTTCAGCAAACTGCTCAAATGTAGTGATCCCACTGGACCCAATAACATCATACCATTGCTTAGCCGCTCCCCGCAGCCCTCTTTTTGCAATCACCAACTTTTGTGCGTCTGAGACAGGATAGCTGACGCAATGTTCCTCAACTGCCTCTAAATATCTAATGACAGATCCTTCCCCCCGAAAACCAAGCATTTTGTGGTGCAGTCATGGCCACAAAATTAGCCAAATGCTGCCACCCTGCAGTCTGGTCTGTTTGGTGTTCTTCCCGGCCATTTAATGCTAATTGTTCTAACTGCTCGCGTAGCTGAGCTACTTCCTCTGCTGACATGCTAGTGCCGTAGATATTATACTTTTAGACAAAACTCAGAGTTTTACTATATAGAATGACACCATACACAATCGCTACTTCTTTGGCACTCTTCGTGCGAACTCCACAGTACTATAGAACATAATTCACAATTTTTTTTATAATGTACAAACACTCACCTCTCTTTCGGTCGAAATGTTCGGGCGCCAGTATGTGGTTCTTTTTTTTTCTTTTTTTCTACAAAGCACTAGGCACTCTTCGTGCGAGGGATAACTCTAGAATAACTTCTTTGGCACTCTTCGTGCGAGGGATACTAACATATACAGACTTGGGGCTTCCAAAATAATACACAATCAGTACCGCAACCCGCGGTACTAAGAAACTAAAGGTCGCAATGAATCCCTCAGGCAGAGTATGAATTCACTAACCATACCCGTAAACCTCGGCTCTGAGCTAATTCTCGAAGTCGTGCAGCCACCTCGGCTAAATACCAATACACGCTCTATCCGTATCGCTACTCCAGTCTTGAGCTCTCTCAGTATCGCTACTCCCGTCTTGGGCTCTCTCAGTATCGCTACTCCAGTCTTGGGCTCTCTCAGTATTGGGCTCTCTCAGTTTCACTACTCCAGTCTTGGGCTTTTTCAGTATTGCTACTCCCGTCTTGGGCTTTCTCAGTATTGGGCTCTCTCAGTTTCACTACTCCAGTCTTGGGCTTTTTCAGTATTGCTACTCCCGTCTTGGGCTCTCTCAGTATTGTGCTCTCTGCCAACTCAGCGTGTGCCCTTTAAATAGCTCAAACATCTGCGCCGAACTCACTTTGGCTGGCATGTACAGCGCTGCTAGTCGAAATTTGCATCTGAGCAACACGCGAACCCTACAAACTATCGAAATGAAAAAGTGGAATATTACTTAAAGAAATAAATAAAGTGCTTATTAAGTCTGTCTGTCTCATTTTCTCCGTACACAGGGTAACAAACAAGGTTCAAGATTTGTAGATTTCAAGATATGACTTTTGCTGTCCTCCCCTTTGTAAAAATAGATGTCCCCTTAAAATGTTGTATTTGTTTACCAATGCGAGGCAGTTGTCCATCCAGACATTCGCACTGTCCCTTTAATATAAAATTTATCCTTTTATTTAAGACATGATATGGGGAAGGGAATCCCCAAAATTGAACAGTGAGTTGTATGTTATTTGGAATCATAATCTCAAATGAAAGAAAAAAATGTTTGTCCTTCAAATTTCGGTGTTTTTGCTTGTTATAACCTGAAAGTCATTAATAATCACTTTAAACTGTAGTAGCATGCAGAATATATTAATATTGACTTACAGTTCACTTATCTAGGATTCTGCTGTCCTATTGATCTTGAATAAAACTCCAAGTATTTTAAAATGACACAGTGTTATATTTCATCGACGAGTCTCTTAAGAGAACTCAAAGAGTTCCCCTAAATTTTAAAATTATGTTCAATCGCTACGGAGATAAAATAACTTGTTTTTCCTTTAATAGCGATCTCACAAAAGCTTCTCAAATCTATAGCCGTAAACTCATTGTGGTTGGTACATTATCCTTGAACTCACAACTTCCGCATGAGGAATCAATATCGGTCCAAACGCAGGATGTCTTGATTTGTTGATTTATTTAGACAATTATGGCTTAAGTGCAATCGTTCCAATTTCAATCTGTCTTGTGGTTTGTACTTTTTGTTTTATCATGTCCTTGGTTTGACCTAAAGAGCCGATTCTGCCGATATTTACTATTTTTTTCTATATATTTATGCAATGTGTAACTTAAGAACATCGAGCTGTAATATGCATGGAAAAAAGTGATTTTCGATCACGGATATGATGACATCAAGGATTATTTACACGTTTAAGGGGACAGTGGACCTTCAAACCTAACTTTTTTTGTTTTGAATGGATTTGCTTGAAATTTGAATATGTGATTAGTACCATAGATATGTAAAAGTGGTTAAAATTTAATGATGAAATATTAATAATTTATGAATTATGAATTAATAATTATATCAAAAATTGGCCTCATTAAAAATGTTCCATGCGCATTTCTTTTGCATATAATATGGTAATTTTTATTTTCAGGATACCTTATAGAACTAATAATGAAACTTATTGCTTATTTTAAGTATTTATTAAAAATATAAAGAGAAAAAATAATAATAGTGAAAACATCCTTTTTATGACGCAAAATACCTATAAATCATCTTTTCAAGTACAAAATTTAGAAATTCTGAGCTACGAAGCATAATTTTTTTCAATAAGATCTATTTGATATACACTTAAGTATATAAAACTTAAATTTCGAAGCAATACGATAATTAGAAATGCGCCTGGAGCAGTTTGAATATTCGTATGACATGAAAATTTTTATTTTGAGAAAAACACATTTAAAGTTATTGCTATTAGTAACCACATAATATCTAAATTAAATACAAATGCCTATAACTAGGAAAGTAATCACAAAAATTAAAAATTCATTTTGCAACACATTTCTACTCGTCCGTAGTTTCACAATTCAATAAAATAAAAAAATCGAATTTTTGGACAAATTTCACAATTTTGAAAGTCCACTGTCCCCTTAAGCACCAAAATCTGATAAATTTAGGTTGAATGGTGAGTGGTACCTTGCAATGAAGCTAAATTTTTGTTTATACTTTGGTTCACGATATTGTTATACACTGTCTGGTCAAAGTATCCGGACACCCAGTGATACGGACTCGTAGAGTCCTGGGGCATATATTGATATGGTGTTGGTCCTCCCTTTGCATCGATGACAGCCTTCAGATGTCTGGAGAGACTTTCCATCAGTTTTTGATAGGTTTCCATAGGAATTGACGTCCTGGAGTCCAGCTGAAGTGAGCTCTGGTAGTCAGGATGGTCGATTTGGTTGGCTACGTAATCTGCGTTCTAATTCATCCCAAAGGTGTTCAATGAGAATTAGGTTGGGGCTCTGAGAAGGCCAGTCCAGTTTTAAACACCGATTTCGTCAAACCATGCCTGCGCAAGTCTCTAATCTCCTTTGACTTACTCATTGTCTCACAAACGCATAAATATGACCTGACAAACCACCACCAAAACATTTATAGCTTTCGGTTACGCATCAAATTACGTCACCTGCCAGAGCTACTTCTTTAGGGGGGGGGGATGTTCGTATATTTTTGGCCAGATAGTGTATAGTTATATTCGCTAGAAGAGCATAAAGACGTAATTATATTACTTGAACGCTACGGAAATTTTGATTTCTGCTCCAAACTGATTTGTCACATAGCTTTCTTCCCTCCATTAATAGTTATTTATCCATTGCCCAAAGTGTATTTATATGTCAACACGTTTTATCCTCTTTGTTTGAGCTACTTAAAAAACCCTAACAAATGATGATATCGACTGCTCAGACTCGAGGCTTTTCCAAAACTTAATGGCATTTTTACCCAAATTAGAGCATTAATCTGTCATTATTTCTCAAAGATAAGATGCAAATGGGGAGTTTTTGCGGTTTAATTCAAGAGCTACTGTGTGACTTCTTTTAGCTGGTTTGTAGACAGTACCTTGGAGAATAGCTGTATTTTTTCAAATAAATCACTTTTTTAATTTTTTTAAACTTCTAAACCTTGTTTCTACCTACTATGCTCTTCCAATAGAACATACAGTGACAGTTTCGTTACCTAGTTCTCCACATAGTAGAAAATGTCTTGTTTACCGGTCATCCTTGTTTTGTATAAAAAGATTTTCTGAAACTAAAATTGGTCATTGGAAGTTTATTTTCGATCTCCATCATCTTTCAGTGAGAGTTAATGTTTGAAATTTGAACTGCTCATTTGCCAAATCGATTAAGTCTATAAAATGTAAAGCAGAGAAAAGTGATAAAATAATATAAATTGTTTTTTTAAATTCCTCTGAAAATATAAATCCAAATAAACATTCTACAATGTATTATCGTAGATGTAACTTTTATCTGACGACATACAAAATCTATCAGATAGAATATCCTTGGCGTAATTGTCATTATTATTACAATTTTTGCGTGACTAAGGGATTTAACCGATTTGGCAAGGGAAGAAAATAATAACATCCAATTCAGTCTTCAAATTATTTTTTACTATGGAAAAAATTGAAATAATCTATATATATAAAACAGTTCCGTAACTGACTCACTGACTGACTGACTGACATACAACGCACAGACCAAACCGCTGGACCTAAAGGGCTGAAATTTTGCATGGCGATTCTTCTTATAGTGTAGAGGTGCACTAAGAGAGATTTTTGAAAAGTTCTTTTTAGATTTTTTAAAATTACATTTTTAAGCCGTTTTAGTAACTTTTTTTAAGTTTGCATTTTAAATAGTAATTTGAGGGTTATAAAATTGATATCTCAAGAAAGATCCTAAAAATTCCTTTAAAATAAAATCTTTTTCGAATCTTTACCTCCATTTTCTGATTTTTGGTGAATTTTTTAAATATTAATTTTTAGAATTTAATTTATTAAATGCCGATCACGTGATTTCTTTTTCTGGTACTTTAAATAAATGTATCGTCACGTGCATAACAACTAAATAGACAAAAAAATATTTTTTTCTTGCTAATGCGGCAGACGATTGGACATTATTTTCTCTATAAAAATATCCCTTACGATTTTTTTATAAATATATATATTTTTCGACATCAATTGTATATATTGATCGTCGTATTTATTATATATATATATATATATATATATATATATATATATATATATATATATATATATATATATATATATATATATATATATATATATTTTGGCATTAATTGCATATATTGACCGTTGTATTTAATCTGAATGTACTCCGTAGCGAAGTATGGGTTTTCAGCTAGTTGTTTAATAATTCACAAGTACTTACTTCTGCAGCAGTTAGACTGTCACTGACTCATTTATTTTATTAATTTTGGATGAAACAACACTCTACAATTTACCGTTATCATCCAGTACTTGCTTCTTCTCTTGAATTGCATTATTGCAGCGATATACATTAGAGTATGAACTAAACTGGATTGGCTTCTGAAAAAAGTAACGTATTATTCGATGGCCATAAAGTGGTTTGTCATTGTTGTTAATATTTTAGAAATTTATATGAATGTAAATAGCTAGGAGTCCATCAAGTGCTTTGACATTAAAATTAAAAAATTTTCAAAAAGCTTGTTAATGGCTCATATGTAAAAAAAAATTACAACTAGTAAAATTTATCAAATGTTTTGAGAGGAAAAACGTAATGATCTTTTATGTCCTGTTTCTCATTTTATTTAAAAATCCTTTTTAATAAAGCTAGAATTCCTCAGGAAAACAATGTTTATGCAAATATACACTGCTGGCCACCGTAAATGCAACACCCTGAAAGAAACACGCAAATAACATGAAATTTACAACATGCATTAGCGGAGGTGAGATATGCAAATGATTAGAATTTCAGTCCAGAGGTACATCACGCGCGCCTGTGGCGCCACTTCAAAGCGCTATTTAATGCTTGGAGATTTCGACGATTTTAAGTTCGGCAATTGTGTTTTTCTTGTGGTTTTTCAAAAAAAAAACGATCAATTATGCCTCGTCGAAAACAGCGATCATCTTTTGATCAAGTATCCGAGTTCGACAGAAGAAGGATAGTGGCCTACCGAGATTGTGGATTATGTTTCAGGGAAATCGGTAGTCATGTTGGACGAAACCAAACAACTGTAATGCGGATATGTGATCGTTGGATGCAGGAGGGTACGACGGACCGGCGTGTTTGATCGCATCCACCTCAGCGCACCACTTCACGTGATGACAGGTAAATTGTGCGCATGGCAGTGACGGATCGATCAGTCACATCACGAACCATAGCACAGCACATGCAGTCTGTAACGCATCATCCAGTGTCTGCGCGTACTATTCGACGCCGTTTACAGCAGAGTGGTCTGTCCGCGAGACTTCCATTGCTTTGTCTACCCTTGACGCAGAACCACTGACGTCTCCGCCGCCAATGGTGCGATGACAGAAGGATGTGGACGGCAGAATGGAATGAAATTGTCTTTACTGACGAGTCACGCTTCTGTCTGCAACACCACGATGGTCGCATTCGAGTCTTGAGACACCGTGAAGAGAGGATGCTGAACAGCTGCGTTATGCACCGCCACACTGGTCCTGCACCGGGTATTATGGTATGGGGCGGTATTGGATATCACTCTCGCACACCTCTAGTACGCATTGCCGGTACTTTAAACAGCCAGCACTACATCTCCGAGGTGTTGGAGCCAGTTGTCCTTCCTTACCTTCAGGGCTTGCCCACAGCCATATTTCAACAGGATAATGCGCGACCACACGTGGCACGCATTGTCCAACGGTTCTTCGTCAATCTCCAGATTGAATTGCTTCTCTGGCCGCCTCGCTCTCCGGATCTTTCGCCGATAGAAAACATGTGGTCCATGGTTGCTCTACGATTGACCCAGATTCCATCCCCAGTTGCCACAGCAGATCAACTTTGGCAACGTGTGGAAACTGCTTGGTCTGCTGTACCCCAAGAACCCATCCAAAGTCTCTTTGAATCAATGCCGAGGCGTGTAGCAGCGGTGATCTCCAACAATGGCGGCTACTCTGGCTACTGATTTTGGCAGGAACCACACTTCACAGAAGTCTATAAATTTAATCATTTGATACTTGGTCAACATGTTATCTACAAAATAAATTTTTTTGTGATATCTCTTGTCTTTCTTGGTGTTGCAATTTGGGTGGCCAGCAGTGTATTAGCTGAAACATAAAAAGAAATCTGAGAGATATTTGTTTTTGTTCCACTCGTAAGGTATGCTCTAGGCGTAAAAGTATTAATAGTTTTCATTTTCATTAATACCTGAAGAAAGTGGAAATAAGTAAAAAATGACAGTATTTAACAATGGTAAAAAAAAGATGTATTTTAACTCTTTTGGTTCTAGTGTAATTTATTATTAGATTTCAGGAAAGCCCAACGGAAAGGATCCTTGAATTACGCGTGAACAAAAGGTATCGAATAAAAACAATCTTAGAATTTCTATAAATGTCCTGAAACTGAAACAACAAAGCTTTACTGGCTATTGATTTAAGAGGTTATTCATCACCTAGTACAAATAGGTTTTCTTCTCAAAATGTGATTTTTTTATAAATGCATTTTAACATTTCTTTAATTCTCATCATGCTTGTACTTCAATTAATAAAGACAAAAATAAAGAATTAAAAGAGTTTACCTTTAAAAATAGCTGATATCATCGCTTGACTACAGGGGTTCTCAACCTTTTATACCTCGCACACTCTCTGTATAGACATATAAATTGTAACTATAGCTTAATAATGGAAATAATATTAAACAAACAAACAAACACACACACACACACACACATATATATATATATATATATATATATATATATTACAGGTGGTTATCAAAATAATGGAAACATCAAGGTATAACATGAAATACTTTATTAGTATGGTGTAGGAACGTTTTTGGTATGTAATACAGCCTGAATTCACCTAGGAACAAGACATGAATAGTGGTTAAAGGCGTATTATACCACTCTTCATGGAGAAATCGTGAATGTTAATGCAGAGTTGGTGTTGGTGGATATAGATACTTGGATCTATTCTCTAAAACAAATCACGGTGTTTCGATGATATTGAAGTCGAGGGACTGTGGGGGTTGGGTAACATGTTTGCCTCTGTTTTCATGTTCCTCAAGCCCCAATATGAAAGGGCTGGCTGTATGGACAGGAGCTTTATAATATCGGGAAATTATCTTTGCATCATAGAATGAACCTGGTTGGCAAAAAGTTCGACATAGTCCTTTCCTGTGTATCTCCCTTTTAGGGTTACAATGCGACTTGCTGAAAGCTATAAGATAGCAGCCAAAACCACGTCATATTCATCTCCATGATTGATAATTTGCCCAAGACAATCAGTATCATATATTTGTTTTGGTTGTTTTCCATTAGTGCGCACGTGCATTTGTGGGGGAACATTGGGACCGATGATTATCCTGACCACACGAGATTCTTTCACGTATCACTTGACCAGGATTTGTGCCCGTGGCACCATCATGGACGACGTTTTGCATTCACATCTGTTACAAGTGGCTTGGGAATTGTTACTCATCCGTAAATGTTTTGTCTGTGCAATTCCCTCCCACTTATAATGGCTGATACTGGAGCCTGTAGATGCAGATCGAGCTCTATGGTCATTTTGGTTGCAGTTGTTATATATTTACAAGTCACAATCCGCTTCAATACTCGTCCGTCTCTTTCACTCGGCTCTCCCTTTCTTCCACTATTCTGTTTTGCAAACGATGTTTATCCGTGCATTCTATATGCAGTCGTGACATTCGAAGCCATAGTTCTAGAAACACACAAAACCCAGGTGGTAGCAGCAAGAGATATTCCCATTTGACACGCTCCAACAATTTTCCCTCTCTGCAAGGTCTGTAAGGTGTCACATCTTACGTTATCCCCCCAAAACAGCGATGCCCATAGCTTCATTACTGCTACCTGAAAGTAGAAAAATATAAAAACTATATTCTGTAGAATATACTTTTGATCATACTTGTATTTTAAGGAATATGAAGTACTTTCCTTAACACCACTAATATTTATATCTGTTTCCATTATTTTGATAACCACCCATATATATATATATATATATATATATATATATATATATATATATATATATATATATATATATATATATATATATATATATGAGTGTGCGTGTGTGTATGTGTGTATGTATTCTTTAGTTACTCATACATCAGCAACAACGATAAATTTAAAACCCCACAGTTAACCCTCTTTCAGGGGTGCCGTTCGCACAGTGTGAACGCCTAAATCTAATCTTCTTTTCACTTGCACTATATTCTAGTGGTGTATTCTAGTTAAATGAGCAGCAAAATGGCTGGTGCTGCCATCTGTTACCAGTTTAAAGAAGTAAAAACCTTTTGCAAACTTTAATTGGAAAAATTTTCAAGATTTTTTAGATAAAAAAAAAAAACTGCACTGTGCAAACGGTGTAGGTTGTTGCCCCTGAAAGGGTTAAACAGCACTTGTAGCAATGCTCCCAGGCAGCTATTAAGAACAAAGCTTACATACAACAGCTGATAAAATTTACGCGCGTTATGACCGTATGTATATTGTAGCCTAGCATTTGAGTATTAGACGAGTTAACGCCAAAAAAGTAATTCACAGTAAGTGAACAATACCCTCAAAAAACATAAGACAATTAACGCCCCACACAAAAAAATATTAGTTAAATAACCCCAAAAAACCAATAAGCATCTCCCACCTACGATGGGTACGTCAGCCGCAGGTAAAGCGAAGAAAAACTAAAAATTCAACGAGTGATTTTTCTATGGTGCCATATATAAATATCGTATAAATGAACAAAAATAAAATAATCACTAACATGAAAAAAATAATAAATAAAACCTAAAGCTATGACACGATGGTAGTCAGTAGGTGATATAAATGTAAAACTGCTAAAAAATAAGCTAATCGCAGTGAACAAAATATATTGAATTTTAGATAAAAAAAAATATCAGCACCACCCCATTGCACCATACATGTTATATATATATATATATATATATATATATATATATATATATATATATATATATATATATATATATATATATATATATATATATATATATATATATATATATATATATATGTATGTATATATATATATATATATATATATATATGTATATATATATATATATATATATATGTATATATATATATATATATATAATATATATATATATATATATATATATATATGTTAGGAAAATTCTATGGAAATAAAAAGATGTATTTGTCAGACATACATATCACATATCAGAGCAAATCGCGACAACTCTAATGCTGAAGCACATTTAGAAATGCACAAAACAATTCATATTTTAACCTAAATTACACGTTTATTTTTATACATTGAGAAAATGTTTTAAACCCTTTATAAAATAATATAATTATACGTGAAGAGGTCCCTTTTCTTTAGATAAGAATATTATACTGTTTCTGTTCTACTGAAATTATAGATATTTGTGGCATATGACTTCATAATACCTGTAAGGATTAATATTAACCTTATTTCTAATAACATTTATTATTCAAGCAGATATTCTTTTATGATTATTTTAATCCAGAAGGGTATTAGATATGTACTTTGCTGTATTGTTCTGATAATATTGTACCTATTTAAGGTTACAATGCATTGAAAAGTCTTTCCAATATACAAAACAGAAGAGGAAAAAAAATATCGTGTATTCTTTCAAATTCACGGAATAATAAACACCAAAATATACCAGATAAACTTAAAAATATTCCGAAATCCTATTTATCAATTCAACAGCTTGCTTTGATGTACTCCCTTATTTCATTTGACTTGTGATTTAGGGATGGAAGATAATGAGTTGAGATTTATTGAATAAAGTACTTCTACCGTTAACTTCTGAAGATGTAGAAAATATATGAAGAGATTCGTGCGCGGTGATGTATTAATATTTGAGAAAAGCACCTCAAAAAGTGAGATCATTTCAATGAATTTTACACAGGAAAAAAAATGAAACTGTATTCCAAATAAACTTAATTCAATAAAATTTGAAATACATCGCACTTATGCTAGGAAAATTTAAAGATACTCGTAAAGAAATAATAAAAAAAATTATGGAAGACGAAACAGCTATACAAACTTAAAATTGCATTCGTTCTTAAAAAATAATAACGTTTATGTATGTAGGAATACGCAGAAATTCTTTAGATAATTCAATTGAATTTCCTTTTTGTTATTATTGAAACAGCAGAGTTTCCATACGTTTAATATTTATGCGCTATAACATCATATCATATTTATTTCTTTTACAATTGTTTTTCAAATTGAGTTGGGAAGAATTCAATTTAACTTCTAGTAAAAACTTATCAATCTTGGAGAAGAGTTTTAAGTTAATAGAATGGTAAAAAATAAGTTCAAACCTATGTCAGATAGAAAAAAAATTCCAAAATCCTATACAGTTAAAGAGATTTTTCTTTTAAAACCTTGGCATTGTACTCCACTAAGCGTGAAAATATAAATAACACACGAATAGTAACAAAAGATAGAATTAAAAACAAAATCATACGCAAGTAATTTTATTGGATAAAATAAGGCTTTTCAACTTTTTGATAAAAGAAATTTACATCACATTTTTATGAACAATTTGAGAATAAAGTATAGACGCAGGTAAAAGTGATTCACTAAATGAAACAAACAAAATACGTCGATCACCTAAGCACCAAAAATAAATAAATAAAAGAAACTATAAATATAAATCGAATTCAATAGAAGAATAAGGGTGAAGTAATGAAGAACAAATATATCACAAGAAGTGATCTGATGATAATTCATCAACAAGCTTTACAAGTACAACCATTTGAGATACAAACTCTCGAGAAGATCAACTCAGTCTTGCCACATTTTTTTTTTCAAGTCTAGAATATTTTCTGGTCAGAAATTGTTTTTTATTTTGTTTCTACAGAATCTAATTCCACTTTTGCTCCTTTTTCATTTTCCTTCGCTCAGAATTCTTCAGTTTTTCTTCAATGTAAACAATTTTTCTTTCTTTAGCATGATAATATTTTTACCCTCAAACATGCACATTAGATAGTGTTATTATAAAAGTTTTAGTCTGTGGGTTATATATTGCAATTGTTGATTGCTATCTGACAGAATAACTCTATCTCGCAGTCTCAGATTTTTGACAAAAAGAAGGCATGACATTTTTGCTGTATACGAGTGCTATGTTATCCGCACATGAGGTCTGTTGTTCATCTACACTTTCTATTGCATCTAAAGAAGGAAAACAAATGACAAAGAACGGAGAAAAACTATTGATTAGGAAGGTTACCGATGTAAAAATTATATAAAAATATAACTTTACTTGCATCAAATTTTCCCCAAAAGTGAAGTATGAAAGAACTGATTACAGTACCCCCTGATATAAATTTAATAATGATTTTCTAAAATGATGAAATATTGCATGCCAAATAGAATGCTTAGAGAAGGTCGAGGATGCAATGTTCTCTTCTTCGCATTTATTTATTTGTTCATTTATTTTAGTAGTGATGAAATAAAGTGTATTAAACAAACAATAAAATTCATGTAAAAATAATTCATGTAAGATTTGATTACACCACTTGTTTTAAATTTTATAAATGATTTCTAAAATTATAATCAGAAAAATGGCATGCCAAATAGAATGCTTAGCTAAGGTCTTTGATGCAATGTTTTCTTCCGCGCATTTACTTGTTTCTTCATTTATTTTAGTAGTGATGAAATAAAGTGTATAATACAAACTATGAAATTCATGTAAAAATAATTCATGTAAGATTTGATTACACCACTTGTTTTAAATTTTATAACTGATTTCTAAAATTATAATATGAAAAATGGTATGCCAAATAGAATGCTTAGCTAAGGTCTTTGATGAAATGTTTTCTTCTGCGCATTTATTCGTTTCTTCATTTATTTTAGTAGTGATGAAATAAAGTGTATAATACAAACTATATCATTCATGTAAAAATAATTCATGTAAGATTTCATTACACCACTTGTTTTAAATTTTATAACTGATTTCTAAATTTATAATAAGAAAAATGGCATGCCAAATAGAATGCTTAGCTAAGGTCTTTGATGCAATGTTTTCTTCCGCGCATTTATTCGTTTCTTCATTTATTTTAGTAGTGATGAAATAAAGTGTATAATACAAACTATGAAATTCATGTAAAAATAATTCATGTAAGATTTGATTACACCACTTGTTTTAAATTTTATAACGGATTTCTAAAATTATAATGTGAAAAATGGCATGCCGAATAGAATGCTTAGTTAAGGTCTTTGATGCAATGTTTTCTTCCGCGCATTTATTTGTTTCTTCATTTTTTTACTAGTGATGAAATAAAGTGTAAAATACAAACTATAAAATTTATGTAAAAATATAGATTTAATTATACAAAACTATCCGTAAGAGGGAAATATAAAAAGAACTGATTATACCAATGCGTGGTATAAATCCATTTATCAACATATTAAGGGGACAAGGGACCTTAATTTTTTAATTTACAATTTTCAACTCTATATATAAATTGAGAATAATTAATTTTCTATTTTACTATACTAAAAACCCATAAAATTCAAAATAAAATATTTTTGGCAGAATAATGTCTATTTTTCAAATTTTTTTTCAAAAATGCTAAAGTTTTTCAAAATGTAATATGCGCATTCTATAGTAATTAAAATCCTTAAATTTTGTATTACAAGTTTAACATATGTATATAAATATAAACGTGCATTTATTTTTTTTTGTATGAATCAAAAGTCTTAAATATATTTTTTTTATATTCTGCCTGTTATTTTTTCATGTTTTTATGTTTTTACTTTAATTTATGATCTATAAATTTGAAAAAATATTTCTGATTTCAAAGAATTACGCACAGTTTTGTGACAAATACTTCAATTAACAATGCTGAGAAATTTAGAAGATATGAGAAGAAAATGAATACGCATGGAGCTTTTTGAAAAATTTTAGCATTTTTTATAAATTTTTTTATAAATATGTCTTATTCCTCCACAAAATATTTAGTTGTGAATTCTAAGTATCTCTAGTATAGTAGAAAATAATATTAATTATACTCATGGTGCATATAGAGTAAAATATTGAAATTTAAAGAAGAACGATATTGAAGGTCCCTTGTTCCCTTAATGAATATGTGCTATTGAAATGTGACAGTGTGAATTATGACTTTAATAGAAAAGAATAAAGAACACCCCTGAAACTCAGCAGTAATCAAATGAATAGAGAAAGGGAACTGCAGTGCTATGCAATGCAATACAAAGAAAATGTCGATTTACCATCGACATTGGACATACTGCAACGATTTGTGATGTCGAATCCCACTCGACGTTGGACTGTAAAAGGTTGAAAAATCAACATTTTCTTTAAAAAAAAATTCGGTAAAAGTTTAAGACAACTAATGTGGTTAGTTTAGAAATGATAGAAATGTCTTCAATAAAGACATCCATAACCACAAAAATATTAGAACAAGAAATTTGTAAGATCTTACAAATAATAAGGTGACTTGATACTTTGCCTTAAAAAATATTTCTAAAATTCAAAAGTGAGTACACCTGCACAGTTTGTTTCATTACAGTTAAATCATAAGCTCTTTACACCAATGTAATAAGGTCTTCTGAGTGTCGAGCTTCTGAATTTCAGTTCACAATTTATTATTAGAAATTCCTTTTCATTATACAATGCTTTGAAACATCCGGATAATTAAGGTTGAGTATTGCTGAGAAGTATAATAACTATTTAAAAATAAGAATTCCAAAATTTAAAAAATTACTTTAATTCTTTCTACTCCTGCCTATCAAGAAAATAATTATATGGCATTACATAATTGCTTTAAAAATTAACCCATTTTCAAGAGGCATAAACTTTAACATCGCTAAATTAACTAAATCCTTTAAGAGCAGAAAAACAGTTTATAAAATTGTCAATAACATTTAAGCGAAAATATTGTCTTTTTCGTCTAACGCTTAAATGATTTAATTAACATGGATGTTTAATTAACCTAGAATGTTACACAAGTTGTTTTAGAAAACCAGGATTTGTGTGACAAGCTATTTCGACTCTCTATTTCGATATTTTAAGAAGAATTTACTTTCTAGAGTGAGAACTATGTATTTATTTTGCGATTTTTAAGACATTTTCACTTTAAAATGTTTTTTAATTATCTAAAAAGAGAGGATTTTCACTGAAATTTAGTTTGGTTCGAACAATATTAATAGATTAAAAAATAAGTTTTAGCTGAGCTATTGCTGCAAATCGCCCACTGAAAGTAAAAAAAAAAAATGATGTTCTAAAAAGATTTATATAACCATCATTTGTTAAACTTAATAGACCATATAGGTAATAAACATTTTGTAATTAAGTAAACGTAGAAGATGGAACTAAATTGGCCATATAAATATGTTCCAGGCTTTGTAAGAGATTCTACGAGCAAATATATTTAAGGGGGTCCAGGACACAAAAATGTTCGAATTTCCGAAAAATAATTTATTGCATTAATTTTTTTTTGTTTTTTTACTCTTAAAATGACGTTTAAATCATGTTTCTATCTTAATTAGAACAGGATAAATTACTATTTTTTTTGTAACATTCTAATAGTAGCCAATCGTTGTTTAAACCTGTAAGTGCGTTTTTCTTCATAATGGGTTTTTTCCCCATTTCTCATATTTAAGTTGTTATAACTCAAGAACCGTTAAAGATAAAGGGTTGAAACTTGGAACATGTCTTTTTCAACTATTTTACTTTAATTTTAATTCAGCAAATTTGAAAAAAAATTTACTTTTGAAAATATGATTTTTAAAAAATAAGTTACGTAATTTTTTTTGTAATTTTCAATCTAAATATTTTTAATTTCTTTAAAAATTAATATTTCAAAAAATGCTGAATCAAAATTAAAACTTATATATTTCTGTTTAATTAAATGAAAAAAATTATGAAATTCGACAAATAATATTTCGAGTTATAAAGATTTTAAATTACCCCACTTTTATTAAAAATTTTTAATTAAAAAATTTTTAAAAACTTTTTGAGAAATTTTATTATGTGATTTTGTTTACAAATTACATGGTTAACCATAGTAAAAAAATTCAAAATTTTAACTCAATAACTAAAATTTTTTTAAATGTATCCCGGACTCCCTTAAACATCATACCAAAGAGGCTGAAATCAATATTTATGAAATCAATGAATATTTAAACATCATACTAAAGACATTTCAACTGAAAGCGAAATGCCCAAACACCCAAATGAGTTTAAGAGTATAATCAAATTACAGATACTCATGAATCGAAACAATATTTTACAACAACTTTAAACAGCAAAGAAAATTCAAAAATAGTATTTGGTTTGTTAAGTTCTATTTTGCAAATCCACCAGTATTACAAGAGTAGTCTAGATCATAGTAATTTGTGCTAATAATATTCAAATTTATCTATTTATTAATTTAATTTCAGCTACCTTTCAGTTTTTGTCACCTGATTAAATCGTGCTGCGTTAAAAATTATTTTTAATGCCTTAAGCATATAAAAATTGATTTTCACTCAAAAAATTCTACCTCAAAAATTGCTTTTGATAGTGACATCGATATGATACGTTAAAAAGGCACTGGAGATTAGAGCTCAATACCCTCGGTAATGATGATTTTATGTGGCTATATTTTCCTCCTCGGGATTAAAGGGATAGTGTTGACAGGGCCGCCCAGAGGGGGGGGGCAACTGGGGCACTTTGCCCCAGGCCCCCAACTGCCGGAGGGGCCCAAAAAATTTTTTTTAAATATTTATTAAATTTCCTCCGAAAGAAAATTCTGAAACTTGTACCGTACTTCAAAATTTAAAATAATCTCCTGAAAAAAGGACCCCCCCCCCCAAAAAAAATAAAAAAAAAATTATTCGATTAATCAGATTTCTTGGGGCCCCCAACAGAAGTTTGCCCCAGGCCCTGTAAAGTCTCTGGGCGGCCCTGAGTGTTGACTTTGAAAACAAAAAAATTTATTTTTATGGTTAAAAGCTAATATGAAAGTAAAACAGACAGTTTATTTAAGAATTATTTCTTTACGTCTAAATGCTCTATATACAGGGTGATTTTTTAAAAAACTGGCACTACTCAGAGCCTTCTGTAGCGCGATCTATCAGGCGGAATTCAACCAAAATTGATAGACGACGAAGTCTATCCATGTCGTCCCTAAGGACGACATGGGAAAGAGTTTCCATGAAAAAAAAACAAAAAGTTTCCACCAAAAGTCACCGATAGGGGACTATCGTTCCCTATCGGTGACTTTTGGTGCTGTTGTTGTCAGCGCACCCGAGAATTTGTATAAAAGGCAAGTAAATCATCAAAATGCAAATTCATGGCTACGTAGTCGACAGAAAAAGCGACTCGTCCCCCGTACCAAACCCATTGTAATGAAGCACTTTAAAAAAAAAATTAAAATTCATTTTTGAGAGAAAATAGAAACTTTGAAAGCTTTGATTCATTACATTTTATGTTAAAAGGTCGGGGACGTCTTTAAGGCTGATGTAATTATAGAGCAAAGCGTTTGTCGGTAATGGTAGCAAATTTAGAAAAGCTTTATGGGTCTAGTGTGTGTGCGGTCTTTTCGATGATAGACGCAGATAAGCAAGGATGGCACGGTTCGTGACGTTATGTTACAATGGCCCTTTGTGGGTAATTGATTTGGAGGGGAGCGTTTGGAAACCAAATGGTCTGGCGGTGTTGCGGGTGGTCGGTCTGCTGTTTGGATTATTGCGTAAGAAGGGCGTTTTTTATCAAGAAAGAGGGCAGCAAATGAGAGGCTTGTAGGTGTTGAGAGTTAACAAATAAAAAAGTCGAGAGTTTCCTGAATGGCTAGTGAAGTGGTTCCTGAGGCGGGAACGTTTAAGGAATAAAAAATTTGGAAGAGAGTTTTGAGAAGGAAGTCGGGCAGTCGGAGTCCAGGAGGCCTTTCCACGGGTCGGCTGTAAAATAACCTGCCCCTGTTTGATTGCCCCAAGAGTCCGGTGTAATATTCCAGGAGCAAAAATAAAATAAAGTGGGTTTGATGCGTCGGAGCTCGGTGGATACTTCCCGAGAAAGAAAGCACGTGTGGAGAGACGAGTGATAGTTGATCCCGAATCCGAAATAAAGAGGGGGATAGCAGAGAAGATTGCCTCTAGTCAGCCTACAGTGAAAGATAACCCCAGCGTGGAAGAATCACCCATCAAATAAAGAGTCCCCTATCAGAGTTATCACAGAACCCGAAAGTCGCTCTCAGCTGAAAGACGTGAGTGTTTTTATTTGATTTTGTTTAGTTCAGATCCCACGTTTGCCTATTGATAGTTGGTGCGAGTTTTACGTATTTAAAAATATAGTGTATTTAATTTGGATAGGAGTTTTTTCTTCTTTAGAATTTTAGGTAGTTTGTATTTACGCTCTCTGAATCAGAAGGTAAACTAAATCGAACCCTGTTGATAGTGAACAGAGCAGCTATGATGTTAATTTAAATTTGATGAGATGAGATGTAAATATTAGGACTCTGTAAATAATAATTTTTTTTGTTTTAAACCTTGTTTCAGTAATTATTTATCTGCTGGGTGTTTTTAATGTGGAGCAAAGTTGATGTAGCAGATCCAACTGGTAAAAAAAATTGTTCGTAAATTGCTAATTGCGTCCATAGCCTTGGGTAACAAAATAAAATAATTATAACACAACGCACCCAAATACCCCTTATTAGATAATCTTTGCACTACCACCAAGTAATCATGCCCTATAATTAAAATGGACGAGCAATACGACACCCATGTGACATTTTTCAGTGGGGTTATTTAAAGTCTAAGGTATATCTTGGTGGAGTCTCGAACTTGGCGGCCCTAAAGGACAACATATCCCGGACTTTGATGAGCATTCCTGGTGACATGTCACGCTCGGCCGTTGAGAACGTAGTGTTCAGGATGCAATGTGTCGTCCACCAGGACGGTGGTCACATGGAAGGAGGGAGAAGTGAATTTGCTGCATAATGTGGTGTTACAGTGAAATTTCTTTGTTATTCATTTGTTCGCTTACAACTTTTTCGGAATTCATCCCTTATCTTTATAGCCCGAATTACTGGCGCTGCTGTCAACTACATAGTCGTGAATTTGTGTTTTGATGTTTTATTTACCTTTTATGCAAATTCTCGGGTGCGCCGACAACAAAAGAGCCTTATCTTCTCTTATCGGCTACTTTTGGAACTAATTTTTTTTTTCATGGAAACTCGATCCCGTGTTGTCTTTAGTCCCTCTATCAATTTTGTCGGAATTCCGGCTGATAGATCGCGCTACAGATGGCTCTGAGTAGTGTCAGTTTTAAAAAAATCCCCCGGTAGTTTAATACATTTAAGACTTCCAAACATATTATAAACAATTTCATGATTTTCTTTAATCAAGGAATACAAAAATGTAAATAGAATGGTAAAATTTAGAATCATTAATGAATATAATATTTTAATCTCGGACGAAATAATGTCGGCATTGAATGCATTATTCTCATGACGATAGTTATAATTTAATCTGGCGGGTTATTTTAATTTGTTTCATATCTGATTAAGGTTAAGTAATACGATAAACTAGTCCCTCGTGTGGTTATTTATTATCACTGTTATCATGTTTTTGACTGGGGGTCGTGAAGGGTGCATTTTCGTACGTTTGAGGAGAGGGGGACATTTATTTACATATAAAGGGTTGGGTAAATAACATAAAAAAATGCCCATATCGCCTTAAAGGGACAAGATGCCACTTTATTTCAAATTGGAACAAAGCATTAGAAACTCGTGTATTTCTCTATAAAGAAAGTATAGGAGTAAATTAACTGAGTAGTTGGAGCTTATAGCTTCCCATGTACTCATTATTGCAAAATGCAGTAAAATGATCAGAAAGGAATCTTTAAAGTTAAAATATTAGGTTAACTTGGTGGCCACGAGTCCAAAAACAGATCAACCTCATTTCGGACGTCCTGTGCAGAATGGAAGATAGCACTATCAAGATGTAGCTGCAGGTGGAAAAACAGGTAGAAGTCCGAAGGAGCGTTGTTGGGGCTATATGGTGGGTGGGGCAAAATATCCCATTCGAGTCCGTACAGAGTCCAGCCGGTGAATGCAGACACATGTGGTCTTGCATTCTCTTGATGGAACAGTACCTTCTTGCGCCGGAACTCAGTTCGACGTTTTGCCTTGATAGCAGAGTCAACATGGACTAGCATCTCGCTGTACACCTTACTGTCGATGATTTTACCTTTTTCCAGATACTCTTTGTGCATAATACCACGGCAATCCAACCAGATACAAAGTATGATCGTTTTGTTTGTCAAATTGCGCTTTGCGACGCTGCCGACATGCTCACCGGGCGCAGACCAACCCCCTTTTCGGCTTGTGTTGTTGAAGTGAATCCACTTTTCATTAAAAGTGACGATCCGGTTCAGAATTTTGTCCTTGCGTTGATATCCGAGCAGATTAGTGCAGGCCTGAACACGTCTGTCCTTATCTGCTTGAGCCAGCTCATGCGGCACCCAGCGATTGAACTTGTACGTCCAGTTTATGCGATACATAGCGTAACTAATGGACATGCCACTAACGTCTAAAACCTTAGCAAGCTCTCGAGTGGTTGCATACTGATCTTCTTCCACATGTTCTCGCAGGTGGGCCTCATCAACATGAGTAGGCCAGCCAGAGCGCTATGCTTCTTGAATGTCATAGTCCTTGTTTTTGAACTTTCGGTACCAAACCTTCACAGTGTCACCATATGATACAACAGTGTCATATGTGATCACAGTGTCATATGTGACATTCTGTAGCTGACTTTTTGCAACAGAACTGGAAGTAAATGATGGTTTTAATCTGGTAGCGTGATAGTTCCATTTCAGACACCTTGTACTTAATGATAACGATATTTTTTTATAAATTTCACAACACAGTGTTCTAGAGCAAGTCTCTTTCTTTCAAATGACAAAAATCGTTTGACAAAATATGATTAAACAAGCCAACGCGAACTGTTTGCGAAGACGATATTTGCGGTGGCGGGAAAATTTCGTTACAACCTGATATATATATATATATATATATATATATATATATATATATATATATATATATATATATATATATATATATATATATATAAACATATAAAAAACTAAATTCATGAATCGAGTTTAAGATTTTCAAGGTGACAATTTAGATACAATTGATAACGTTTCAGAGTCCCTCATCTGTCTACTGTACACCAACATGTCCTGCCTCGAAAGCCAAATAAAGAATTAAAAGTGCTTAAGATGGCGTACTCGTGTGATTCAAGGTGAAGTGATAAAAAGCCTGATTCTTTAGTTGCGTCTAAGTTCTGAGAGAGCAATGGTCAAAAAACCAATACGAATATATCTTATATATTTACTTTTATGCTATGTTAAATGCAAATAAATGTAAAGTTTAAAAATTCGATTTGAGATATTACATACGTAATAAGGTTTTATTGATTAAAATCACTGCTTTCTCTATTTTTTTAAACGTCACCAAGGCATTGTAATTTTATTCGAAATTTTGTTGAAATCGGCATAAATGAAATGCCATGGATGAATCTTTTATTGTTCCAATGAATCAGGCACATAGTCTTTCAAACATTCCCCTGATTATACCGTTATATTTGTTGGTTGATTGTAACAGGGTTTTGTGTAGGTGAACTAACACAAAACTCTGGTGCCACCTCATTTTTGATCGAGCACAAACAGGGGTGGCATCTAACAGGTTTTTGCCATCTACCCATTTATCACATGGAAAAACTTTCCTGTCTACGGATTTAAGGTACCTATATACATCGTAGACACAAACGAATTCAGTAGCGATTGTCGGGATTCGAACCGAGCCCCTTTCGAATCGAACACCAGTACTAACCACAGGGTTGCACTTGGTCAAAAAATCTGTCAAAGTGATAACTATTAGAAATTATAAATCCAAGTATTAGTTCTACCCGATATATACAAAATTTACAGCTAATTAAGTCAACTTTTTTAAGGTATCTAAGTAGAAAACAACTATTAAACCAAGATCGTAAGTGACAACACCCACATGTGCTAAAAATAGGGAAGTATAAAAACAACACATAAAATATTAATGTATGACCAAAGTATGAAGCCGAATGATTCCCGCAATAGTAATATATTTTCTGAGATAAATGCACTGAGAATAAAAGATGCCATATGCTATGACTGGTCATTTGAGTTGGCAATATTTCAAATTTCCAGGATAGGATAATAAACACTTTCTATTTCGCACCCATTAATCACTACACCTATTGAATATGAGCACCGCTGTCCTGTGACATCTAATACGTCGAAATGGGGCACTTTCATAGTAAAATTAAGATCCAATTAATAACGTTTTTCCCGAAATTGTCGTAGTAATCAAGCCAGCAGAAGTTAATACTACATTTCCATTTAGTGGCAAAATTCCAAGTTTCTAGTTTAAGTTTTGAATGAAGTAAAAATATTATTATTAAAAATGGCATATGCCGCATTTCTGCTTATTTTTTTTCTATGTTTCGTTTGGTTTAGTTCTTTTATGCAGTATATCGCTTTATAAACCAATTAACCGCAGTTTTCAGCGTTATCTGGCAGAGAAGATCGATAAATTTTGATAAACATCAAACTTGGCATGCTCCCAATAATTTGCCGTAACTAATGCATGTAAACTGGCAATTTTATTTTTATTTCGGTAATGCTATCTGCGTGATTGCTTTAAACCATAGATTCTTAAACTGTGGTCCGCTAATCCCTGGGGATCCGCGTAGCCATTACCGGGGGTCCGCGAAACAATTTTGACATTAAGAATCTATACTTGAGCAAGATATTCTCGTGGAATTATCGTGCGATACGTCTTTGAAACTACAATTCAACAAAAATGAACTCTGAAACTCTTGGGTATTTCTCAGATCTGATTACCCTGCACTTGCAAATGATGCCCTCCAAAATTTGATTCCGTTCTGCACAACATATTTATGTATACAGGCTTTTTCGGTGCTGTTATATATATGAAATCAAAGTATAGAAACAAACTGAATGTAGAAGTGGACCTCCGAATAAAACTTTCCAACATAGAGCCTGACATTGCGGTTCTGGTTTCAAGAGAATCACTGCACCCATCTCATTAAGTAAAAATCATTTACAGAAACCATATTATAATAAGATAGATCTATTTTGACCAATATTTGACCAAGAAATGTTTGTATGAGTTTAATGTATTATGATTTGTAACTTTTGAAATTCTTTTTACTACTGTTTTTATTCATTTTATGTTTTTTATTCTATGTCCTAATAAAAATGTTCGTCTATATAAATGCGCAAAACCATTTATTAAAATAACCAGCGATACATTTTTACCAATATTTATTATAACGTAGTGCCTATGAGATTATTGAGCCAGAAATGAAGTCTCAAAAACGACTTAAAATGCCTAGAGTTGGGATGGGGTCCGCAAAAAGAAATGTTGTTTAAGAGGGGGTCCTCGGACTTCATAAGTTTAAGAACCCCTGCTTTAAACAGTAGAACTTTCAGTATATATATATATATATATATATATATATATATATATATATATATATATATATATATATATATATATATATATATATATATATATATATATGTTAAATTTCACAAATTATGACTGAAATTTGTCAGATTAAACTAAAATGTCATAAAAACTCATAACAAAACACATTTGATTTTATTAGAATTTATTCATTTTTAACTATACTGGAAACAGAGATGCTTTTTCAAATTGTATTAAAATATACACTTAATAATTCCACTAGGAAATTATTTTGTCCCATAAAATAGCCTTCAAGTCTTATATTTTTATTACTAAGAAATACCTAAATTAACGTAACACACTTCACAAGCTGTACATTTGAACGGAGTTTCTTGTTTGAAAAAAAAAACGCATATTTACATATCTTCCAAAAAGACCACTCGCTGAGCCAAATTAAAAGAGAGCCACCGAATGATGCCTGAGAGGGAAGAAAAATATGAATTTCTTCCAGAACTTTTAAATGGAAGCACTTGGAACTCGAGGAAGAGCTTTTTGGGATAAAATCTTGATTCCTACGCGTTTTCATAAAAGGGTTTTCATGAAAGCGCAATACAGTATTGAGTAGCAGAAATTGGTTTTGAGTTTTCTGAAAGTTTTCTAGCATAAAAATGGAATAACACAGGTGCGGACACTCGCTGGAAATTAGCGTCATGTGTGGAAGTTGTTCCAAGGACATAAAATGCATAGAGGATGAACTAAACTGCTTGACATAAATATATAGGAGACCTATTTTTTAGCCTTAATTTTTCAACACTTTTTTAACTGAAGGATTAATGTTTGACAAAGTAAATGCATGTTCATTACTCTAAGAAGGTTCCCCAACCACCCTTTAAAAAGATGTTAGTATATTTCTTGCACCTCTTTCGCTTATCATAAAACTATATTATAAAGCGTAATGTTTTTCTAGTGACTTTTAATTCATATTGTAATGATTCTAAATTTGTAAAAGCTTTTTTATTAGAATTTTTTTGACAATCTCCATAAAACTTGACCATTTAACGTAGTATGTATGGTGGTAATCTTGAAGTTTGTTCTGCTTTAGAAAAACCTTCCTAAATACATGACTGCGAGTTTCTAAGTTATTAGGTGAGCTTAGAATGTTTAATAATAAAGTAGGCATCTATATTTTTTACTCAAATTATTAACAAAAGAAAGACGGGAATTTTTTTTCTTGCTAAAAAGAGTAAATGCCGTCATTTTGACGGTTAGAAATGAAATTAATTACATAAAATATTTAATATTTTTTTTTTTTGAAATGGTTGTAATACTTTAAATTTTGAACTATTTCATACCAATATATGATAAATTTGTATACATTTAGATATCTATACTTATATATAAAGAGAGATCGATTTTGTACGTGGAGGGTAATCTTCAGAACCAGTGTACCTATTTGAAAAATTCTTTCACTGTTTGAAAGGTACAGTATTCCAGATGGACATAGGCTATATATTATGTATATCTAATCAGTAGAAATAAAGTTAGGGGCTTAATCCTAACAATCTCTATTGTTACCGCTACTGTCCTCTACCGCTTTTTGTGCCGAAGTCTTCAACGATCCTTAGCGTGGTGCTATCTATTCTTATATATAAAGAGAGAGCGATATTGTGCGTGGAGGGTAATCTTCAGAACCACTGTACCTATTTGAAAAATTATTTCACTGTTTGAAAGGTACAGTATTCCAGATGGACATAGGCTGTATATTATGTATATCTAATCAGTAGAAATAAAGTTAGGGGCAAAATCCTAACAATCTCTATTGTTACCGCTACTGTCCTCTACCGGGTTTTGTGCCGAAGTCTTCAACGATCCTTAGCGTGGTGCTATCTATATCTATACTTATATATAAAGAGAGAGTGATTTTGTATGTGTAGGGTAATCTCCAGAACCACTGCACCTATTTGAAAAATTCTTTCACTCAAAGTTAGGGGCCTTATCCTAACAATCTCCATTGTTACCGCTACTGTCTTCTACCGCTTTTTGTGCCGAAGACTTCAACGATCGTTAGCTTGGTGCTATCGCGGTGGGCTTCTGTTCTGACGTTAGAGGTTCGAACCTAGCCGTTCTCCGCAACCTTTTTTCTTTTAAAAAAATAACTTCATTAATTAACGTAATATTAATTTGAATATTATTTTAGAAATATCATTTAAAAAAAAATTTGAATATTATTTAAAAAAACATTCTTTACTTAAAATCCTTTTATTTTTGTATTTTTATTTCATTTCTTAACCTCTTTCTTTTAAAAAATTAACTTTAATTAATAACTAACGTAATATTAATTTGAATACTATTTTAGGTGCTTAAAATAATTAAAAAAACATTCTTTACTTAAAATCCTTTTTTTATTTTTGTATTTTTATTTCATCTCTTAACCTCTTTCTTTTAAAAAATTAACTTTAATTAATAACTAACGTAATATTAATTTGAATACTACTTTAAGTGCTTAAAATAATTAAAGAAACATTCTTTACTAAAAATCCTTTTATTATTTTTGAATAAAACTACGGTCTCAAGCACACCTCTTTCTTTTAAAAAATTAACTTTAATTAATAACTAACGTAATATTAATTTGAATATTATTTTAGGTGCTTAAAATAATTAAAAATACATTCTTTACTTAAAATCGTTTTTTATTTTTGTATTTTTATTTCATCTCTTATTCTAATTTTGGGATACCAATGTGTATCTATACTTCTATAATAGTATATAAAGAGAGAGAGCAGAATTTGTATGTGGAGGGTAATGTATAACTTTTGTACATTACAATGTACCTTACAACTTTTCCTTTGTCAACCGCAGTCAAGTAACCATAGCAACACCCTTTAGCTTACGGGGTCCGTTTTTCGAAATCGCTCTTTAGAACGGGAAAATGTTATCTACTTCCTATCCCCATTTTACGTGGGCGGCATTCAGCGTGGGGGGGGTCAGGGGAAAGAGTGGTTAATTGCTTTCTTACTACTGAAGAAGAATTTCAATAATAGTTTATCGGCACCCCGTGCCTCTTTCATCTGTCAAAGGGCGGAAAATGGATGAACAGCGGGTGAACCGCCCTTCTGATGTCTCTCGCCTGAAAAGAAATAGTCTTTAGCTAGAACGACAAAAGATTATTATTCAGTCCTTTTCGGCAAGATTCACCCTCCGTTCCTAGAATGTCACACAATTGTTCTTTGGGGGCAAAGCCGTTAGGAAAGTCACAACGAATTGGAATTCGAGACTATATCTCTGCCGACATCACACCGTATTTTTCGAGAGTATGTGCTTCGGATATATACTATCCCACCCCGTAAGGAAAAGGTTTTAATATTTTAAAGATTCAAGTAGAGGAGGTATTCATAAATACAAAAAGGATTTTTGAAACTGGCAACGTTAAAGGGTTTATTGAAGGAAACTACATTTGGAACTACGCTTTTTATTGGACATTTCAGGTAAAAAAAGATTTACAATTTATTGGCTATCAACTGGAAATTTATTGGTATAATATTTTGTTTAACCCGGACAAAGTCGGGACGGGCCGCTAGTATTTTTATAAAGGTATGCAGAGCTGACAACCTGGTCTGGTTTATCCGGAAAAATATATGCATGGTTTGTGCAGTCCTTATTTTTCAACACTAATATTTCCGAAGAGCCAATATTTCTGTTATTTGCAAAAGGGGGAAGTGACGAAAAGTAAAATTTTTTTGGTATTATTTTAATGATTTCTGCCTGTTTTCTATATTGCCGTCAAATTGACAGCTTTCAGTCTCAATAGGTATACAACGCATTTTCTCTCCATCTTTACTATCTATATATATATAAAACAGTTCCGTAACTGACTCACTCACTGACTGACATACAACGCACAGACCAAGCCGCTGGACCTAAAGGGCTGAAATTTTGCATGGCGATTCTTCTTATGGTGTAGGGGTGCACTAAGAAAGATTTTTAAAAATTTCTTCTTAGATTTTTAAAAAATAAAATTTTTAAGCCGTTTTTGTAACTTTTTTTAAGTTTGCATTTAAAATAATAATTTGAGTGTTGTAAAATTTATATCACGCGAAATATCATAAAAATTCTTTTAAAATGAGATCTTTTTCGAACCTTTACCTCAATTTTCTGATTTTTGGTGAATTTTTAAAGATTCATTTTTAGAATTTAATTTATTAAATGCCGATCACGTGATTTTTTTTCTGGTACTTTAAAAAAATTTATCGTCACGTGCATAACAACTTAATAGACAAAAAAAATTTTTTTTCTTTCTAATGCAGCATACGATTGGATATTATCCAAAAAAAATAAATATCCCTTACGATTTTTTTATAAATATATATATATATATATATATATATATATGTGTGTGTGTGTGTATATATATATATATATATATATATATATATATTACATCAATTGTATACATTGATCATTGCATTTATTATAAATATATATATTTATTTTTTTTGGCATTAATTGCATTCATTGACAGTTGTATTTAATTTGAATGTACTGTGTAGCGAAGCGCGGGTTTTCGGCTAGTCGAATATAATTCTGTAAATGTGTGTGCATATTTCGCGTAAAATTAGAAAAAGTCATAAGATTTCAGAAGCCCGAGGACATAAATACAGACATAGCGCTCAATAGTATGTCTGAAGCCGTCAAAATAACGACACCCGTCTTTCTAGTGTTATCTCAATTTGAAAGCTATTGAAGCTATTTCAAGATACTTTCTACTGCTAAAAAATTTCATCTTTGCATTGATATATTTAAAATATAAGCCGGAGCGTAACTGTTTATTAAATAATTTTGAACTAAATTGATTTCCATAACATTTTTTTCTCCAATACGGAGGCATTTGTCGTCAGACATTCGCCTGTACTACGCCGCAATTTTATTGCCCATTTTATTGTGGGGGTATCATATAGGCGGACAGCATTACCCCCTATGAAGGGACGACACGAACGGAGGCATTTTTCGTGGCGCAACGCCGGGCTTCGATCCGAGCACCCTCAGCACCGAAAACCAGCGCGCCGTACCACTGGGCCGCCACAAGCCCTGATTTCCATAACTGTTGTAACAAATTTTTAAATTTTATCTTCTCTTTAACGGGTGATGTCTCACTTCATATATCTGAACAGGAACTTGCGCATTCTTACAGTAGCTTACTCACATGGTCCGAACTTGATATTAAGGTCCGGTGACGGGTATTTAAGGCTGCTGTGGACTATCCCTATAGGATTCGCTCACCTCAATGTCAACCAATGGCGAAAATTTATCCAAGGATTGCTAACTTGGATTTAAAGATTTTTTAAATTGTACTCCGTAATAGAGAAAGAAATTTTACACCTTAGGATATTTTTCGTTTTAAAAAAAATGCAAATGCTATTTTAAAATTTAAATTATTCGGGGGAAAAATCTGGTACAGCGTGTTTTAAACGGTCATAATTTCCTATGAGAGGCGAAATTTATAAAATGAATTTTGTTACAAGGTGCGTAAAAGTTCAGTGCTATCTGAAAATACCATTTTTATTAGATTATCCGCATTTATGTAGCAATAAATAGTAGACAAATATTCTCCGTAGGTTAACATTTAGGGGAACGAATCCAGTAGGGTTAGTACACAGCAGCCTTAATGTGCAAAGCCTTGCAGCTATGGCGAGCCTGGTCAGGCGAATTGGACTTGTTCGCTTGATCAGAGAAATTGCCCTTGGACATGCGTAGAAAAACTTCATAAACATCTTTTGTTTCACTTAAAAGTCGTGCCCCTTTTGTACCATGTTTTTATTAACTTGCTTTCTTGTGTGTCTGTGCGTGTGTTTGTGTGTGTGTTTGTCTAGTACAAATCTTGCAATCGATTTTAAACTAACTTCCCGACTAGCTAGACATTTGAAACTTTTAGAATAGCTCAGAACACGATGACAATGCATTATTTTAATACTTTTAGCCATCTTTAAGCATAATTGAATTCATATTTAGTTAAATAATCCAACAGATATAGATAAAAAATTATACTAAAAAAAACAAAAAAAAAACAGAAATCAAGCACTCTGGACATCCACGCACCAACGGCAAGATTCTGCATAAGAGCCGGAACTGAACCATAAAACGACAGAGGTAATCGACAGGTCACGTCATCAGGGGGCCTAACCATGTCAATTACCTCAAGGGGAACTTTCTGAATAGGATGCAGGTAAGCCCAAAAGACATCCCAAGGCCCCGAGTTCCCCAAAGAAGCAATTACTTCTAATTGACCCCAAAGAATCCACCCCAAAGAAGCAATTACTTCTGATTGCTTCTTTGGGGAACTCGGGGCCTTGGGATGTCTTTTGGGCTTACCTGCATCCTATTCAGAAAGTTCCCCTTGACGTAATTGACATGGTTAGGCCCCCTGATGACGTGACCTGTCGATTGCCTCTGTCGTTTTATGGTTCAGTTCCGGCTCTTATACAGAATCTTGCCGTTGGTGCGTGGATGCCCAGAGTGCTTGATTTCTGCTTGTTTTTTGTCTATTTTAGTATAATTTTTTATCTTTATCTGTTGGATTATTTATTTGTTTTTTCATTATGGGGATATGAAGCTTCTGCGCTATCCTCTATTGAAAATGTTTTATTTGCAGGATATGTTTTATGTTATAGTGATTTAGCAGTCTATGCTTGAATTTTAATTTTGTTTATTTCTATGGTTTACTTTTTAAATTCATATTTAGTTATTTTCAGTTAATTTTGTTTTGTAGACCGGTGCAGCCAGCTATTGGCCGGAAAAGGAACTAAAAGTCCAATCCAAGTTAACTTCCAATTAACTTCATTTACTTTCAAGTTGATGGGATAATTCATCAAAAAAATTTTTAAAAAGCATTTATTAATACATAGAATTGTCAAGTTTATATGATTCAACAGAAAATTTAAAAACATGGTATATAAAAAGTCTTTTTATCTTGTAATTATTAATCTTTTAGTATGATTTTAAATGTAAGATTCATTCAAAATTTAAATATTCAGAGTTTTAAAAATATGTTTATTTAAATTTTTCTTTCCTGTAAGCTTTTAGTAACCACAATTACTCTTATGTAATGTTTAAGTTCTTACAATTAGTTTTAAGATTTATATGATACAGACTGGCAACTATAAATCCATTTAAATCATTTAGTAAAAATACTTCTCTTTGGATGCATGAAGTAATTGAATAATTTTTGTATTTCTTAAAGTATCATATACGAGAAAAGTAGTGGAACGTTTTACAAAGGATAGCCATATACAAATATATTTTACTTGCCTAAACATTGCTTGCTATATATGTTTAATATTTATCTTTTTAACAACCTGTTAGAATTATATATTAATTGACAATGCCAGCTAAAATAAGGACTAGCTGGAATAAATAAATAAAAGAAAACTCAAACTTCAGTCGTATATTTAAACACGTGAAAAAAATTAATAATATTTTGTATAGATTAAAATTATATATTTTTCTATGTCCATTAAAAGTCGATTTTCATATTAACTACAATATTTCTTCCGTAACTTTAAGTCCATACGAAAATTCGCAACGCAGTATTGATTCCCAATAGTGTACTTTAGTGCTAGTCACTATCCTAACTAATTATTATACCAGTATTGCCTTGGGGCTATGAAACAATAGTTACTATATTTCCTTTCTTTATTACCTAACTCAAGATTTGACAATATTTTCTCTGTATCTTAATTTTCTTTTCAGTATTTGGGATAAGGGCTAAGGAGCCATTTTTGTTAATTCCCGGCATTAACAACAGAATATTAGTTCTAAAAAATAGCATTGTTATCTAAAATTAATTTTTGATGTATTCAGAGTCTTCGAAAATTAGGAAATATAGTAAACTACACTAGAAAACGAAAGAGTAATTTAATTGAACAGAATAGCAAATCATTAACTAATGAGTTAGGGATTTTTTTAAGGATTTTTCATTTTTCCACCAACAGAATGGTATATTCCTCAAAAAACAAGACACTGGGGAGACTTATGAGCTACATTTATGAACTTGTCACCCTGTGTGCGTTGTTAACTTATAGGCCTAACAAGGCTCTAAATTTTCCACGTCAGTTAGTTTCCAACATGCTGATCCAAATGCGAGTTTAATTTGACTGCACTTCGACAAATTCCACCCGTCAAACTGCAAGACAGATCAACTACGAAATCATGCCGCACACAAGCAATCCACTCTCATGAGCTCGATAATTATTTCTCCATTTAGCTCAACCGATTTAAGCTTAGGGATTGTAGGGTGTTAAGTCCAACTACTGCGGCATACGATATCACTTTTAAAAGCGACGGGGATATTTTACAATCGATATTATGTTAAGTAATAAAAATATATTTACTCTGTGCCTTCGTGTTTCGGAATCTCTTCATCCGCTTTGTTTCGCAACGAATTTTGCAAAGCTTTCTTTTGTTGATTTTCATCAATATTTATTTGTGTCTCAGTATTTTTTTTTACTCTAGGAAACAAAATTACAGGTGGTGAAACACCTGAGCTCAATAAAATCCCATTATATGTTCGTTGTGTTAAATATCGTTAAATATCGTTAATATGTGTTAAATATCGTTAGCATTTTTTTGCTGACATTATGAGTTTCATATTAAATCACACCGTTATGATAATTAACAGAGAGGGAAACATGTAGATAATTACTATAATGTAATTTCCTAAGGACATTATATCGACCATTGCTTGTAGTCTAGGATAAATCGCTAAAAATTTATAAAATAAATTTAAATGATTTATTTTAATCACCAGTTATTTATTAAAAATAATGTTTTACGTGTAACCGTGTAACGTACCTTAAGCCATTGAGGTCGTGACTCATGATTTAAAAATTTCCTTATAAAAAATTCAAAAATTCTTTGTTGACAGCGAAAATAGAGAAGTTTAGATATCCATTAAAGTTTAACTGGTCACAATTTCCGGAAAATACCGTATTTTAATTTTTTATTTATGCAGCTTTAAAGAATCTAAAGCAGGTTTTGCAATTCTTATATTCTGAGGGAAGAATTATGATTGTTTATGGTTGGTTTATCGTGTGAACGAAGTTAGCATTAAGAAGCATATTTTAGAAATTTGTTGATTTATTTTAAAATGGTTAGGAACTATTTTGTTGTTAACTGTTTCATAAAAAATATGTTCAAACCAGAGCAGTTAATTTGGCCATACGGGAAAGATTATTTCATTATTATATTCCTACTAGCTGAATACCCGTGCTTCGCTACGGAGCACATTCAAATTAAATACAACGGACAATATATTCAGTTAATGCCAATATATATATATATATATATATATATATATATATTTACAATAAATGCAACGGTCAATGTATGCAATTAATGCCAGAAAAACAATATATATATATACATATATGTCAAGGATTTAGTGGGAAAAGAATGATTACCTTAAAATTAAAGGGAGCTTGGGAATTAAATTATATTCGTGGCGTAATTCGCCTCTAATTGTTCGTATTTCAAGACGCGAATTGGGAAAGGGAAATTCCCCTTTTCATTATGTAATCTTGGCGCGCCTGTGGGTTCTGCGGTCGAGGAGGAAACATTTACATTTATCCTTGAAAGATGTCTGTTTTGTGCTCTGCGCATGTGCAGGGAGAGTTGGCGCGCGGAGATGCCCGCGAATTTTTGTCAGAACTCGGGATTTAATCGTTGCTAGTGGACGCGTGTCAGCTGGGTCCACAATTTGAAAATGGCGAGAGCTGAAACGCTCAGATTTGGAGAGGTGGTTTATATGACATTGAACTGAATAAACTGTATTTAATTTAGACGATGCTGAGTACTTTTTGAGTGTATGCCTTCCCTCGATGCTATGGAATGTAAAACAAGAAGACTGAAAACGATATTTTATAGCAGGCAAAGCCAACGCATGTCAGTAGCCGGCAGTGATGAAATCTACAACGGGTATAAACAAAACCATTTGGATAGCACACAGGTGCGAAGAATAATTACGACCTTATAAAGAAATTAAACTACGTTGAAAAAAATTACTATGGCAGAAGAAACAAGTGACACCGACCTTCAGAAAAAAAATAGAACTTGATGACAGTCTCGTGCAACAAATTGGATCTCCAGAAAGGACTATACCCACTGCAAATACATGTAACGCAGAAGAAAACACAAGAAAAATGAATACTGAAGAATCACAGAAGGACAGCGGATGGACCAAAAAAGACATGGCAAAAAAAATAACTGATGTGAATTTAAAAATTCCAATTTTCGACAGCAAAAGGAAAAATAATATCCTTCCTTGGTTAATCATGTTCGATAAAAAATGCCAATCGCTAAATTTAGACGCAGAGTGGAAGAAAGATAACTTAATTAATTTTGTGAAAGATGAGGTGCAGGACTTAATAATTTCCACAGAATTATATAAAGAAAATTATGATGACATAAGAAAGAATTTATTTACAATATTTTCAAGAAGTCGTGAACAGCTAATAACAGATTTCCGTAACTTAAAACTACAAGATGATGGTGATATATATGAATATTACAAGATAAAAATAAAAATAGGACGCTCTCTCGGAAAAAATGATGAAGAATTAATTGAAATACTGACAATAGACTCGCCACATCAGAACATTACTAACTCTGCAAAATATTAAAAAACCCATATGAGTGGCAGGAGAAGGCGAAAAAAATACACATTCACATTTCTCCGACAGACATCGATCAGAAACAAAATCAAGAAAAACATTTACATGCAAGAAGAGAGGACTTTCGAATTCAGCCAACTTTCGCAAAACAATTTAATCATGAAGAAAACAGAGGAGACTTTGATCAGCGCACTCCACAGAGCTTTAGACCACGACAAGGGCTATATGACAGAAGAGAAAACGTGCCTGACGGACGGGACCATTATTATGGCTGGCGACGAGAAAACCGCCAACAGTCTCATCAACAGTGGAATAGGACTGATCCCCACGACAACAGAGACAACATATGACTTATAATTTCAGCTCGGGTGAGTGATAAAAATGTTCAATGTTTATTAGATACGGGTTCTACGGTTACACTGATTTCACAGTCATTATTTAAAGTAATTAAAGATTTTAAAAACTAAATTTAGAAAATATTGTGTTAAATTAAACTGATGGTCAAGTAACTGTAACAAATTTATTAAAAACAATTGTAAAAATTGGTAAAATAACTAGGGAAATTGAAATGATGGTCATAAAAAGTGATTTGCCATATGTGTTACTAAGTTTACAACATGTGAGACTTTTTCGTCTCGAAATAAATTTAAGAAACTTTAAAGTATACCAATTTAATAAGGAAATAGTACTGTGTAATGATAATAATTATGTTAATCCATATGCATTGAATGTTCAAAGAAAAAAATTTGGAAATTATTGTAATAATATGTATAATGATAAAAGGTGTTATAAAAATAACAATATGTGTAATTTTAGAAATGTAAACAAAAATGTATATGAAAATAGAAAATATTTTAATCATTGGACTGTGAATAGTAATAGAGGGTATGATAAAGGTAGAATTTGTTAAGAGAAACTATTTAAGATATGATCACTCTCCTGAGAACTACAAAGGGACTGATTACAAAAATTATGTGAAAAATAATGTGAATAATGTTTTTTCAAATGACTATGAAACCCTGAATTTTGACAATAACCAAAAAATGGGAAAATCAAATGTAAATTATGAGAATTCAAACAAAATAACAAGTACTGATTGTAATGTTCAAAATTTAAAAGAGACATCAGGTATCCCCGATGATACATTGAATGCTCTGTTTAAAGAGCCCGGTGATGCTTTGAATTTTGTGACACCAGAGCAAATACCCGAGGACTGGCCCCGATTAGAAAACATTTTAGAAACTTTCGAACATATCTTTTCAAAAAATAAATATGATGTAGGAAAAATAAAATTAGAACCTCAAAGAGTTCACTTAACTTCGGAACTTCCAATAGCTCTTAGACCTTATCGTTCCTCACAAACTGAAAATTTAGAAATACAAAAATAAATAAATGAGTTGTTAAAAGCAGGATTTATTAAACCATCCCATTCACCATTTGCATCACCAGTGTGTTTAGTAAAAAAGAGAGGAGAAGGAAAAACTCGTTTATGCATAGATTATCTTAAATTAAATTCAATCACAAAATTTGATTCAGAACCTATTCCAAGAGTAGATGACATCTTAGACCAACTAAAACATGCAAGATACTTTTCAACACTTGACTTAACTTCGGGATATTGGCATATTGCAATACATGACAAAGACACAGAAAAATTAGCTTTTACTACAAATTTTGGACTATATGAGTGGCTCAGGCTCCCCTTTGGTTGGAAGAATGCTCCCAGTGTTTTTCAACGAGCAATTAGACAAATTTTAAACAAGTATCAAATAAAATATGCACTAAATTTCTTTGATGACATAATAATTTTTTCTCAAAATTTTAATGAACATATGCAACACTTAGAAGAAATTTTTCAAATCTGTAAACAAGAAAATATCAAACTAAAGAAATCAAAGTGTCAATTTGGAAAGAAAGAAATAAATTTCTTAGGTTATGAGGTGTCACAAGGACAATATTCTCCACAAAATACAAACATTGAGACAATGAAAAAATTATTACCACCCAAAAATGTAAAAGAACTTCAAAGATTTTTAGGTTCCATAAATGTATACCAAAAGTTCATTCAAGATTATGCAAAGTTAAGATTACCACTCAACAAATTATTAAAGAAAGATGTAAAATGGAACTGGTCTCCTGAATGTCAAATGTCATATCAAAAATTAAAAGATGAGTTAATTTCAAAACCAATTTTGACTTTATGTAATCCAAATTATCCATGCCACTTGTACGTTGATGCCAGTCAAGAAGCAATAGCTGCAGTTTTGAAACAAAAACATCCAAATGGACAATTACACCCAATAGCTTTTTATTCCAGACAATTAAGAAAATATGCGAAAAATTATGCCATAACAGAGCTTGAATGCTTGGCAATTGTTGATTCGATTGACAAATATCACTGTTATTTACATGGCCAGAAATTTACAATACATTCAGATCACTCTGCATTACAATGGCTAAAAAATGTAAAGAATTTAACTGGCAGGATATTTAGATGGTCATTAAAATTATCAATTTATGATTATGATATAGTGTATATTAAGGGAAAATGCAATCATGAGGCTGATATGTTATCCAGAAACCCTGTAAGTCATTTTGTTAATCAATATTGATATTTCCTAAGCACAGATGAAATAATTAAAGGACAGTGGGATGATAATATAAATAACATTAAGTATAAAAAATATAATGGAGTCTTAACCGTAAAAAAGAAAAACTTAGTCAAAATTGTAGTTCCGCCATCACTAAGAGTAAAATTAATAAATTCAGCTCATGAAAAGTTCGGTCACCCAGGTGTAAAAAAGATGTTAAAGTTAATTTCCCCAATTTACTATTGGCAAGACATAATTGTAGATATAGCAAATTTTGTTCGTTGTTGTGAAACCTGTCAAAAGAATAAAAAATCAACTCAGAAAAAATTTGGACTGATGGAGCAAGTGCCTGTGGCGAATGAACCATTTGACTTAATTTCAGTCGATACTGTTGGGGGTTTCAATTATTACAATTCAACAAAAAAATATCTTCATCTTGAAATTGATCATGCAACCAGATACATATGGACATTCCCCTCAAAGAGTGTAACCAGTGAAACTTACACAAACTGCTTGAGACAAGTTTTCAATATTAAGGTTCCAAAACAAATACTCAGTGACAGAAATGCTGCATTCACTTCTTCCAGATTTAAGAAATTTTTCAAGCATCACAATGTACGACAATTATTGACCAGTTCGCATAGACCTCAGACAAACGGCAAGAATGAAAGATGTGATCAAACAATAGTAGCAAAATTAAGATGTAAAGTAAATTCTTCTTCGAAAAAAATTCCCTGGACAAAAATTTTAGAACAAGTAACTTCTGAATACAATAATCAACCCCATTCTGTGACCGTTTTTTCCCCAAACTACCTTTTATTTGGAATACTACCATATGATTCACCTTTGCCCAATACAACTTCATTAAATTACCCACCTGTTGAGGAATCTAGGAAAATTGCAGTGCAAAGAACTATTCAACACCATAAAATTAATAAACAAAGATATGATAAACATTTTGTTCAGTCAAATTTTAAAATTGGTGACTTAGTGATGTACGAAGAATTTAAATACCCAAATTCAAGAAAACTAGATCCACCTTATTCAGGCCCCTACACAATTTTAAATCAACTATCTAATGTAAATTTTGAAATTAACAGACCAAATCAATATACTGGAAAAACCACCGACATTGTACATTCAACAAGATTAAGACATTTTCATCCACAAAATGAGTTTAAATTAAAATAAATTTCAGTTCCTGCAGCATTTCTTGGGGGGACGGGGGAAAATAAGGAAAGTTTTGTACTAATTGCAAATAAAATTGAAATTGTGAATTTTGAATGTTAATAATAAAACTATGAAAATTAAATTGTATTTCTGAAATTAAGGAAAAGCTATAATATGATTTGTATTGATTTTTATTTGACTTTAACAATTGTATGATATGAGTTAAAATTTAAATAACTGTTGAAAGAACTTTTTCTAAATCTACAAAATCTGAGTATGTTGAAATGTTTATCACTAGTTTATAATGTTTTGAATTGTCTTAAAGCTGAACTGTATGTGATATTTGCCCAATTATGACAAGTCTAATTCTTTTACTTTTTTCGGGAGTCAGTGAGTGAATACTGATCTCTTTTGAGCCTTTCCCAACCTAGAGTTTCAGTGCCGTGCACTATACGCACCAATTTTTCCCTCTAAATTTTGTTTAGAGTTGTCGGTTGTGGTTAAGACGGTGGGAAATTGTTGAACATGCTCTCCTCTGACCCAACTAAGCACTTGTTCCCTCAACTACACAAACACACACAAACAAAAACATACACCTTGAATTAATCAGAATGTACACAGATGAAGGAGTGGTACACCAGTACCAGAAGTGAATTGTTTTACATAATGAATCTATCATTATGAAATATTAAGGTGAATGAAGTGTAAATTATAAAATGTTTGATAACTTTGAATTGTGATAAATTTGAATCAGAGTTTTTGTGTTATGGAAAAATTGTGAAGTATAAATAATATGTAGAGTATTTTGAATTTCATGTGTAATTTCATATGTTTGAATTTCATATGTAAGTCGAAGGTGTAAAAGAGCTCTAAATGAAAAATAAGTTATAGTTGAATTGATGTAAAAATTTTTGTGATATTCGGAAAATAGAGGTAAATGAGAAAATTCCCATGGGAAAAAAGATAAAATATGTTTATATTCTTTTTCAACCACTAATATGTTTTTGTAGGAATCTTTGCGGACGACACAGCCGTTTATTCTTCTTGTAGAAATTTTAAATATGCGGTCAAGAACATTAATAAGTACATTACTGTCATCCAGCAGTGGCTCGACAAATGGAGAAACAAAATTAACAATGAAAAATGTATTGCAGTTATGTTCACTTCAAAGCGTAAAAAATCCTTCCTAAATCATCAAATTAAAATCGGAAACACAAATCTCCCCTGGTCTGAAACTGTAAAATATCTTGGCATTGTTCTCGATAAAAATATCACTTTTAAACATCACATCACACACGTTAGGAACAAGTTTCGAGCAGCTCGCAGACTAATATATCCCTTAATTGCTCGGAACAGCAAATTAAGCATTCAAAATAAATTGCTCATGTATAAATCGTTTCTTCGTCCTATACTAACTTATGGTGGGCCAGCATGGTCATACTGTACTGAAATGCATATTAAAAAACTAGCTTCTCAGCAGAGCAGCACGATCAGACAAGTAATAAATGCCCCTTGGAACTTCCGTAATGTTGACATCTACAATGAAATCGGTCTCCCCACTCTTAAAAAACACCTTCAAAATCTAGCCATTAACTTTCACTACAATATCGATAATGATTTACTTAAAGATTTAGCAAATTATGATCATGCTGACCCCTCTAACAGGAAACGGCCTAGAGCCATCCTGTCATTTTCTTAAATGTTTTGTCCTTCGTCCTTATTATGAAAAATAAAAAATAATACTTGGCTTGCCAAGGTAAAAAACAACAAAAAATTTTATAAAATCAAATAAAAATGTATTTCTATCCTTAAATTTTCTCTTTTAATTTTATTCATCTTTGCATCGTTTGTAGACCCTCTTTTCTACTGCCCTGCAAGATGCTTACTCACTTTTTCTTATACTATGAACTCACGGATTAGCAGCGGCCCAATCATTTCACTCCTTTCCTATACTCTGTTTCATTGGTTCCCCTCTGCTTATTACCTGAAAGTCTGCAATTGAGGGCGTGGCCCAGGAATTGCAGTTGCGACCCATTTCCTATGGTCCTATGAAATATGTTTTTGTCTTTGAGTCTTACAGGGACAAATGATTCCAGGAGGCCTCCAAGCAAAACGGTCGACCGAAGTTTTCTTTTTGTCTTTCATAATTAATTGTACTTTTCATACGTCCATTTTCATATTACCATAATCTGTGTAAATAAACTCAATATTTATAGAAATGTAAACTGGTACTGTTGTAAACTAGAAGGTGAGTGGACAGCTTACAGGACTGTCAAACAATAAATCACTCAAGAAAATGGTAAGACATGATTAAGCCTGGACTTACAAAATGCTTACTGACAGTCCACGTTAATGGACTAATAAAATAAATTCATTTAATAAAAAAAACGTAAATGTAAATTCATTTAATAAAAAAAAATAGTTCCTGAAGGAGACTTAAAGTGATAATTTCAGGTGATGTTTTATCCATGTGATAGATAACAATTATGGTTGTGGAGGTATAATGTAGTAACTTTTAATTTATAATGATATATTTTGAGATAGTGTTGTAATATCTTCCTATTTTGTTTCAAGTCATCAGTAATATAAAATAATATACTGTACAACTCAAGAATATTTTTAATGTAATTTGTGAATAAATTGTAAACTGTGTATTTTTAAAACCACTGCTCCAAGTCTTACAGAACAGAAAGAGATTATCCAGGGGTTGATACGGGGGCATTTGATTTTAATAATGGAGTTCACTGGGATCTTTGTTGTGTGGGGAGACGTCCCTACTCAGCATGTTTTCCAGTTGGCTGATTTGATGATTTTGCTCTTCTGAGGTGTTGCCACATGGAATTAGCTAATCCTTGTGTGCTCGCCTTCAGGGGGACGGGGGCGAAAGTTGTCAAGGATTTAGTGGGAAAAGAATGATTACCTTAAAATTAAAGGGAGCTTGGGAATTAAATTATATTCGTGGCGTAATTCGCCTCTAATTGTTCGTATTTCAAGACGCGAATTGGGAAAGGGAAATTCCCCTTTTCATTATGTAATCTTGGCGCGCCTGTGGGTTCTGCGGTCGAGGAAGAAACATTTACATTTATCCTTGAAAAATGTCTGGTTTGGGCTCTGCGCATGTGCAGGGAGAGTTGGCGCGCGGAGATTCCCGCGAATTTTTGTCAGAACGCGGGATTTGATCGTTGCTAGTGGACGCGTGTCAGCTGGGTCCACAATTTGAAAATGGCGAGAGCTGAAACGCTCAGATTTGGAGAGGTGGTTTATATGACATTGAACTGAATAAACTATATTTAATTTAGACGATGCTGAGTACTTTTTGAGTGTATGCCTTCCCTCGATGCCATGGAATGTAAAACAAGAAGACTGAAAACGATATTTTATAGCAGGCAAAGCCAACGCCTGTCATATATATATATATATATATATATATATATATATATATATATATATATATATATATATATTTATAAAAAAAATCGTAACGGATATTTTTATAGACAACATAATGTAAAAGAAAATATTCAAACTAATTACAACGTCAATGTATGCAATTAATTTGTATGTTTAATGTCCATAAAACATACTAATTTGAATTGAATTCTTAAAAAAACTTCCGTCTCAATTTGTCTAGTGGTTAAATTTTATCTTTTACCATATTTCAATATTTCTTTTGTCAATTTATTTCATCGTTATGCACGTGAGGAAAACATTAATCTAAAGTATCACAAAAAGTAAAGAAGCCCCGTGATCAGCATATAATAAATTAAATTCTAAAAATTAATCTTTAAAAATTCACCAAATATCGGAAAATGGAGGTAAATATACGAAAAAGATTTCATTTTAAAAGAATTTTTATGATCTTTCTTGTGGTATAAATTTTATAACCCTCAAATTATTATTATAAATGCAAACTTAAAAAAAGTTACAAAAACAGCTTAATTTAATTTTAAAAGATATAAGAATTTTTCAAAAATCTTTCTTAGTGCACCCCTACATTATAAGAAGAATACCCCTACACTCCATGCAAAATTTCAACCCTTTAGGTCCAGCGGTTTGGTTTGTGCGTTATATATCAGTCAGTCAGTCAGTAAGTCAATCAGTCAGTCACGGAACTGTTTTATATACATAGACTGTACCTTGTTAGGGTGAATTAACGAGACATAGTCGGCGGGATATCTACGCCTTCCAAAAACGAGACTTTAACATAGATGTGTATTATAGCAAGTTACAAAAGTAATTTACAGTAAACATGTTATTTTGTAGTTGGGAAATCAATTCCATTTTACTGCTTGCGCTTTACACAAAGATTAGAATGATGCGTAGAGAACCATTTATCCCCCAACGCTGCTGCAGAAAGAGGAACTATGGCAGAATTTTAAACCTGGATTCATGGAATTGATGACTAATGTAAAGAAATTGGCTTGAAGGACTTCGAGCGAAAGCAGTTGAAGAATGTCTGTGGAAAATGGTAAAAGTGGCAAAAAATTGTTTATCTTATTTTTTCTCCAAACAACTTGTTATATGTAGTCATGATAATACGCTGGTGGAAGGTACAAGTTCCATAGTCATTCTGTTAATTCCTATAACAGTTAATGCAGGGAATTTTCCCAATAAAGTGTATAACATTTTGTAGTTGTACTTTTTTTTTTCATTTTCATAAAGTTTCGGTTTGGGCTCTCGTACCATTTTCCATGCCAATCTAAGACGCTAGGACCGGTTTAATCGTATCTAGGCGTGCAGTAATGGCAGTAAAATAATTATAGAGATAAAAACATTGTTAGTTTATTATAGTCAAACATTAAAGCCACTACTTTGGTTACACAATAAATAAATGACTAGAAACATAACAATAGACGTGAACGAATCACCCAACGTTAAAAGGCAGGAACATAGGCATTGCTTATGACCAGGCAAGTCCAATTCCCTGCGGCTCATTTCCATAGGACCATAGGAACATGTGATTAACTGTGTTACCTAGGCCATCGCCTTCTAACACAGATATTTCATGAGGTTGACAACGGAGAGCGAAAGTTCCACCGAAATGAGAAAAGGAATGTTCGTTTTTTAACATCTTCGGAAGCGTAAATTGCAACACAAAAGTGAAGCAGAGAGTTTTATGGTCAATCTTTGGAGGGTGAAATGAAGAGTTCTCAATCGACGTCTCCAGGATCTTCGTGATACTTCTCTGGTGGAGGCGGAGTCAATAGCTGTCTGAAAGCTGGTTTTCAGTTGGCAGGTAGAGATAGGAGGAAGAAAAGAGTTTGGATAGAGATATAAGGTTCAGAATCCGCGAGTTTTAAAACAAGGAAATCGAGCATATCCAAAAGGATTTACTCAGAGACAAATAATAAGTGCTGAAAGGAAGTTTAAGGATTGCAAAATGGATTTTTATTTTATTTTATAAAATTTTAATAGTTTTTAGCCTTGGCAAAGCCAATTATAGTTTTTTTAAATTTTTTTATATTTTATTTAAATGAGGAGAACAAAGAATATTAAGACAAAAGACTCAGGATGGCACGAGGCCTTTTCCTGTTAGTGGGAACATAGGCATTGCTTATATCCAGACAAGTCCTATTCCCTGCGGTTCATTTCTTTTGTGCGGGTAGCTTCCTTTTGTGTGCTAGAAATGCACACGTGCCGTGGGTGTGTCTAGTGTTCAAATTTATATATTGCATTAAAATTTGCATTTCTGCATAAGTATCGCCACAACACTATGGTATTAAACAGAGAATGCGTCATTGTGTTTCATAATTCTGCAGATGTGGGAAGGGAGAGAATGTTTCTTACAAGCTCAAGAACACAGGATGATACAACTTTACGATAAAATAGTGATTTCTATGAGGATTTTTGTAGTTATGGTTCTAGAACTGTTTATCCGTGTTACTGTCTTATAATGAATATGTATTATACCTGATTACGTTTGCATCTTTTTCATCTTTTGTAATAAACTATTAACCTTTAGACCGTTATGAACGTGCTCAGAGCGTTCATCAATGTTTTCCCTCAACGTTACGGACGTGATGGACGCGTATATCTGGATTTTCGAATGTTTTGCACGTTAGAAACGCTTTTAACACGTTCTAAATTGATTTTTCATTCATCAATAGATTACAGAACTTAATGGCATTCGAGTACAATTTCTCCTGATAAGAAGTAGATTATTAGGTGATATTTTGAGAACACATACAGTAGAAAATGGTGGGAGTTTTGGGTTTTCGAAAGCTAAAGGCTATTCGAACTGACATTTCAAGTGATTACGAGAGTAATTTTACAGATTTATTCGATGACAAAAATGATGTAAATACTATAGTGAATTAAGTGATTAATAAACTGTATAGTGTAAAAACTGTGAAGTGGGTTTATACATATTACCTTGCTTTAAAATATATCACATTCAGGCCCACCGTCAGGGTGGGGCAGGGGGGACAAAATCCCCGGGGACCGGGCTTCCAGGGGGACCTATTAAAATAGGAGTTGACTAAAAAAATTTATACAATGTTAAAATATTGAGGGGAGAGTGGGCCCGCTGTATTATTTTGGCCCGGGCCCTGGCTCAGTTGACGGCGGTCCTGGTCATACTATAAGAAATTTATGAACCAAAAAATCTGTACATTATATAAATATGCATATGTATTCTTAAAAATTTTATGTTGCACTTATTTTGTACTATTTATTTTGATTTAAATAACTTGATGCATATTGAGTTCGCGTTTTTGAACGTTCTTTCAAAACGCCCATCCCCCAAAACGCGTTTCCAGAGAATAACCCAACGCTGGGGGAAGAACCTGAAGGCGAAAACTCAACGGTCAAAGGGTTAATTTAGCTGATTACTATGGGGAACTGTCTATTTTTCTTTTTTCTTTTTCGTGGAACAAATGGCACAAGGAACACTGCGAGTAAAATCTTTTATCATGCAGTGGAGTAACCAAATCTCGAAAGTAAAACTACGGATGTTTCAAAAAGAATCACCCGATTTGAAATGAGTATATTATGAAAAATATTGAACATAGAAACTTAAAATTAATTTTATTTTACATGGCTAATCATAAAGTTTTTTTGTACAAACCAAATTAAAGGTGCTCAATTAGCCCACCTTTGTATGCACGACATATGTCTATACGGTAGGCAAATTCGTCCCAAACTTTTGCGAGCATGTCTGCATACACTTCTTCCACAGCTCTTGAGCGTACACAGACCTGGGATTGTTTATACCATCGCCTGATGCTCTGCGAGGTAGGAACTTCAATCTACCAGGGTTTTGTAGACGAAAAACACGCTGAACTGTTGTTACGCCCTTACACTTCGCAAAGCGTAAAACGCAAAATTATTTCTGTTATTCAGTCGCCATCTTTACAAACTCTAAAGTGATCGGCGAAGGAAGGACGCTACTTGTCGGCAACTGCGTGAAACTCGAGATTTCCATCTTTCTGCCTATACTTTATTCGATCAAAATGGATTAAAATATGAATAATTGTGATTTTTTTTAATCGAAGGATTCTTTTTGAAAAAACCCTGTATTTTAGCCTACATTTTAATAAAGGAGCATTTAAGACTTTTTGAGGAAATTTCCAAACCTTTTAATTAAAATACAAGAATTTTGTCAAAAAAGCAAAGGGAGGCCTTAGATATAGCAATACATGTCACATACTGAATTATATAAATCATGATATGGACAAAGTATAAGGAATAGAAGTTTTGAATGTAATTTATCATTAGAAACGATAACATTTCCATAAGCAAGTGCTTTAGAGAAACCAATCTCAAGAACTATGAGAAAAACAGCATTTAAAAGGACTTTCCAACTTCTTCACACATCCCTTTTAAAAGTTTGATCAAAATTTCGTTATTTTTCTTTACTTCGTCCACCTGAAAAGTCACAGAGAGCAACTTTCCGATGCAAAATAAAGAAGCTATCGTACAAAAGACACTATTCGCCCAGAAATGCAGTCTGGTATTCACATGCAAATAAGTAGACAACTTTTGAAGAATTCTGTGCAAACATTTCCACATTTTAATTTTTTTCCGTTTCACAAGACCGAAAAGAAGTGTGCAGAGAACAGGAAAAGTGGAGCTTCTTTTGATAAACTAGAATTTATTCTTTATTCACTCAATGAGTGAAATTTGAATATTATAGAATATTTCATTGCTCAAAATGAGGTATTTCAAAAAAGGCGTAAACACAGGTTTTAAAGTCTGAATTTGAAATTAACGCTTTCTTGCTTGAAATTCTGCATTTTTCCATTTGCAGAGATTTAGGAAGTGAACATTTTGAATTTCCACATGTTAAACAAACAATATTGATTAGTTTGAGATACATGTAACGTTTAAAAAATAGCTTCTATATAAATTTTTATGTGAACATATGAAATGAACATCACAAAACCACTTTTATCTCTCTCTCTGCGTTAATTTTCCAGAATATGCAAACCGCTTAATATGAAAAGAACACTATTAAAAAACAAAAAACCGTCTTTTCTTTCCTCAATATCAGCAAATATAGTCTATTTGCTAATTATTTATATTATGAATATAACTTATATTAAAGCCCCGGATAACCTGATTGTAGCGCATTGGGTTTTCCGACTAGGGGTGCTTGGCTCAAGTCCCAACGAACACAATATATACCTTCCTGTCTAGGCTGGATAGGGGCAAGTTAAATCTGTTGACCGGAAAGTCCTTCTGTGAGGTCAGTGGGTGGCAGAAGATGCGAGCCCTCCAAATGTCACCCATGGGATTACTCTGTCAAAACTGAGGCCGCCCGTAGCTAAAGTCAGACTCCAACCCTTGTGGCGCCATTGTAAACCGGAGCCGCATTCCTCTGCCCGCAGTCGAGACCCCATGTTCCGGCCAGGGGGGGGGCATAAGTCACAACAACACACAACAGCATATATCAAACAAGAAATTTTCTGTTCATGTAAAGTTGCATATCTCTTGAATGACCGGTTAACTGAACAATTTTAATTAACTTATACAAATCGCAGATATATGTTGAGTTATTATTGGTTGTAGCCAGAACAGGTTGGAAAATTCTCATTAAATCCGTGTAAGAAAGAATTTCTCACGAATATAATGTGGGAAATACTGCCGCTGAGCGTCATGGTCAGGAGGTATGACTCGATCAAACAGTACCGTTTCTTAGACAATGAACATTTTTACCATGTTTTTATTAACTTCCTTTATTGTTTGTTTGTGTGTTTGTCCCTTACAAATCTTGCAAACCATTTTTAACTAACTTCCAGACTAGCTAGACATTTAAAACTTTTAAAATAGCTCAGAACACGATGACTGTCGTAACGCTTTCACTATGCTGACATCAAATCTATTATATTCACCGTTTTCTTTACAATGCTTACAAAAGACCTGTTATGTTCACTTTCATACAAACTTCAAAAGGGGATGTTCCCCCATGCGCGGGTTCGATATCTAGATTTTGATACGTTCCCCTGTCTGTCTCCAAAATATTCATTAAAACTTATTTTTCGTCCCTGCACGAAGGTTCCTTTGCTCGGTGAAGCACATTCCAATCAAGGGTTGCAGTAAGACATTTCCTGCACTGTTCCAATTCTAATAATTATTCGCCTTCCCCCAAAGCACACAAAGCATTTAATCCGTTCTTCTACTACGTTGGCGGCACTGCTGGTGAGTGCCAAGATCGCCAATTCCACATCTGGTCAGCGCATTTAGACCACGTCACCAGCCAGACTGGAGGGAAAATTTTGATTCAAAAACACTCTTCTACCAGCCACGCTTCAGATCGGACACGACTTTCTCGCAGGATGAAGGAATCGAGCGCCAGAGTTAGAAGCAAGACGTCTTGGGCGGTTGTGCTAAAATATTGTCGTCCACCGGATCGGGAATGGCCTCTACAATGTTAATAATTTGTTCTGGCATTTTAGCCACGGGCCTTAAGCCCACTCTATCCTTTATAATTTAATAAATCAAATCATGATCATCAAATCTATTTAGTCTTCATTTTACTGTCACAGCCTTTGTTTTAATTTGGCAGATCATCCATGGGGGGGGCCATCTTCAATCTAGATCTTCTCATCTTTCATAAGTCTACTACCATGAAATTTTTGGTACTACATAAAAGTAGTACGACAAAGAAGTACCACAATGACAAGGCATTATTTTAATACTTTTGGCCATCTTTAAGCAGAATTAAGTTAATTTTCAGTTATTTTCAGTTAATTTTGTTTTGCAAACTGTTGCAGCCATCTATCGGTCGGGACGGGAACGAAAAGTTAAACGCATGTTACCTTCCAATTAACTTCATTTTCTTTCAAGTTGATGGAATGATTCATCAAAAAAATTTTTTAAAAAGTATTTATTAATACACAGAATTGTAAAGTCTATATGATTCAACAAAAATTTTAAAAACATGGCATATAAAAAGTTCTTTTTATCTTGTAATTATTAATCTACAACGCATAGCTATTTTCTATAAAGCTATTTTACGAAATGCCACCACAAATTTCCAAAATGCATCGATAAACAAAGCTATAGAATACCTTGATCTCATTCACCACTGTCACCTTCAAAGTAGTCCCCTTGGGATTGTAAACTCCGATCCCAGCGCTTCTGCCACGAAAGGAATGCCTGCTCGAAGTCTTGTTTTGTTAATGTGTTCGGCACAATCTGTCATTCAGCTTGAATATCCTCTATCGTGTCAAATCTGCGTCCCTTCAACTTCATTTTCAACTTTGGAAAGAGGAAAAAGTCGTAAAAAGCTAAATTGGGTGAGTAAGGTGGATGAGTAACAAAGGCGGTCTTTGAAAAGAAAAGATAAAACTTTTGTGCTCGAGGAATAAACAGGAAATCCAACGTAAATAAAGCACAAATAGCAGTAAGATGCAATTATTTTGCAGACGGCCGTTTCGAAGCTACAAAGGAACTTCTTCATCAGTGCAAAGAACTTAGTGGCAGCTCAAAAAAGATGAAAACTAAGCGACTAGACACGTGCGCATGCACTTAAGTACCCGCACGTATCAAGCTCGATACGTGCGGGTACTTAAGTGCATGCGCACGTGTGTAGTCGCTTAGATTTCGGCTTTTTTGAGCTTCCACTAAGTTCTTTGCACTGATGAAGAAGCTCCTTTGTAGCTTCGAAACGGCCGTATGCAAAATTAAGGCGGAATTTGCCGAAAATAAAGTTTAGCTCCCGGGACAGCTGAAAAAAATTAAGCTTTGACTAGATAGGAAAACCTCATGAGATTTCGTTAATTAAGTTTGCTCATGAATTCAGTACGATATTTTGAAAAAATTTAAAATTCTGGATTCGAATATGTATAGATTCGCTAGTATTACTTAATAAGCATATTTAAAAATATTTACTTCTTGTACCCCATCGCATCACTCATGAATCGCAAGCTAGGAAGATTTTCAATAAATTTGTACCGAATATGGAGACTTATTTTGAGATAATTAAATATTTACTAGTTGGTATCCGTCAAAACATGGCGGCTGGATAGTAAATAAATGTATTAATACACAAATTATACTCAAAACATCATTGCCAAATGTTGAAAATCATAACAATGCGCAGAAACAAATTAATGTTTAAGCGGCCTCCTGATTAGTGAGTATCTAGAGCCAGATTTTAAAATGTCAATGAGCATGCGCAGAAAGCAAATTTTTAATTGTAAATTATAGCTCATTGAAAAGATCGAAATAAACAATTTCCATCGGGTTTAATCTTATATTTCCCAAACATAATGATCATAAAAATAAAAATGGCAGAGAGAGACCTAGAGAGACTCCTCGGCATTGAAACATGCCACTGAGCATGCGCAGAAATCCAATATTAACTGTAAATTATAGCTCATTAGTAAAAATTGCAGTTACAAAAAAACCAAATTTGACAAATCTATAGATTACAATCTTTCGTTTAAGACCTAAATGAAGTAAATGGATGCAGTACTTTTCTCTCACGGACTACCCAAAAAGTCGGCTTAGCAACTTAAATATATAGATCGTATAAAAGTTTATTAAATTTACATCTAAAAATTTGACATTGAATATAGGTTATTATTGTAAGGAGTAACTTATTTGCGCTTCTGATACCGATATTTTTGGTTTATTGGAAGTGTTTCAAAATTTCTCAAATATTTGTCTTTCGTCCAGGCTTAAAGCCTGCCGGTTAGCAATACATTACCTTAAGATTATTTTATAAAACTTCGAAGAATTATTATAATGCTTTTGCTTTAAATACAAACATTTCGATGGAATTTTTTAAATGCTCTGATTTCTGCAAATGTAATTATAATAATTTTTTAAAGAATCTTTGCAAACAAAACATTTAATTAATCAAAAATATTAATTTTATATTTATTCTGATTTTTGACAAAAATGAAATTTTGATTACGAGGCAAAGCTGAACTGTTGAAATTTTGAAAAACGTTTAGCTGTAAAGAAGTTCCTTTTTCCTCCGACTTATGGCATCACTGGATTTTGAATTTTAAAAAAAATTTACTTTTTTTGTTTGAATTATTTTAACGGAATTCTCATGCTTAATGAAGAGTACATCGTATAAAACAACAATAAATACCTGCAACTAGGTAATGACTGGCCTTACTTTGGCAAAACCTGTCTTATTAAGTGCCTTATCATATCTAGTGTGTCGTATTTTCAAAAATTAAGCTTTTTTTGCCAGTCCACTCTTTCTTGAAATTAACGAACATATACTAATTCAGTGTTTTAGAAATATAGATTATTGCGTACAGTTTATATTTTATAATTCTGTAGGTTTAGTAATATATTTCTAAGTTTACTATTTTGCATAATATAAATTAAATAAATATTAAAATAAAATATAGTGCAAATAATATATATATATATATATATATATATATATATATATATATATATATATATATATATATATATATATATATATATAATGTTAAAAAACTAGTAATTTCTTAATTCAACACCCTTAACATTTAAAAACTATTAATTCTTCAATTTAGTATTCAAAATTACATACCCCTTTTTAATCTCTTAAGTTATTTAATTCCCTTTGGGCATTCGTGTTACATTCCGAAAAATAATTCCAAATTCCAATATGGTCGTCCCAGTGAAACTTATGTAAAAATCCCATTGTTACATTGTTTGGTCACCCCAGGCAATATCATTAAAGATTGCTGTCTTTTTAACAAAAAGAGACGCGGCGCGGCGTCCTACAAATTTAAATCAGTTCTGCACATCAACAACAACTTTAAACCAATCAACTATTAAGACACACCCTTTTGTCATGTGATGGATTGATTTTTATATAAGTCTTGACGTCCAAAATTAGGACACACTCCTGTACTTCCTCTTGCCGCATTCATCCCGGCGGAGCGGTCGGCGAATTTAATAAACATGTAGTTCGAGAAAGTTGTGTTATGATTTGTGTGTCCGAGAGTTGAGATGAATTGCGGAAACTGTTTTAAAAACGTTTGTAATGCACGGCCGGGTGATAAGTCATCCATTTTACCCTCAATTAGATGAAGCAAGAAGAATCATAATCAAAACTATGCCACTCAGCCCTTCATTCTTCGGCCCGCGTCCGTGACATTACACACACACACACATATATATATATATATATATAAAGTATGCAAAAACTTTAAAAAATTTACAGAAGCAGCTTAAAAATTTAAGTTTAAAAAAATCTAAGAATTTTTCAAAAATATTTCTTATTGAACCCCTTCACTGTAAGGAGAATCGCCATGCAAAATTTCAGCCCTTTAGGTCCAGCGGTTTGGTCTGTGAGTTAAAGGGCTGTCTCAATTAGTCTAGTGGCAAAAATAAAATTTAACCACTAGTCTCAATTAGTCTAGTGGTTAAATTTTATCTTTTACCATATTTCAATATTTTTTTGTCAATTTATTTCGTTGTTATGTACGTGACGCAAAATTAATTTAAAGTATCACTACAATAAAGAAACCACGTGATCAGCATTTAATAAATTAAATTCTAAAAATTAATCTTTAAAAATTCACCAAAAATGGGAAAATGGAGGTAAAGTTGCGAAAAAGATCTCATTTTAAAGGAATTTTTATGATCTTTCTCGTGATATAAATTTTATAACCCTCAAATTATTATTTTAATTGCAAACTTAAAAAAAGTTACAAAAGCAGCTTAAAAATTTAATTTTTTAAAAATCTAAGAATTTTTCAAAAATATTTCCTACTGCACCCCTACACTGTAAGAAAAATCTCCATGCAAAATTTCAGCCCTTTAGGTCCAGCGGTTTGGTCTGTGAGTTATTTGTTAGTCAGTCAGTCACGGAACTGTTTTATATATATACATTCGCTTCTGAAAATTACATATCTTATTAATTTAACGAGAAACTGTCCTATATGACTTAGGAATCAAAATGAACAGAAGACTGGATACGCGAATTGTGTGCAAAAAACTTTTTCAATGGTCCACAGTTTTATTAAATTGCAGTTGTATTAAAATTCCTGTAATAAATATATATAATTGCCCACTATTATATTTCAACATTTAGTAGGTTTAGTAATGTATTTCATAGCATACTATTTTGCATACTTTACATTAAATAGGCACTATAAATAAAAGATAGTGGCGAGAGTATGTACATGAATATAAAAACATACGATATTCGCTTCTGAAAATTACATTTCTTATTAATGTGACAATAAAATGTCCTATAAGACTAAGGAAATAAAATGAAAAAAAGACCGGATCCCAGAATTCTGGACCATTGGAACGACTCTAGAGAAATGTTTGCATTACATTTGAGAGAGCTATTGTTCTAGAAAGAATGTTCTGGGCCTTAAGCTATTTGTGTAGAGTTACTGGGATTTGTTTATTCGATAAATGTTTGAAAAGAAAAGAGGGGGAAAGAATGTTTAGGACTTCGTGTGCACGCACATTCAAGTAGAATTTTTCACTTAGTCGGACTTGAAGTTATTCAGACTATTTCAATATAGTCCGAAATTGGCATTTTATCTGCCCGAATGCCTACTTTCAAGAGGCTCTGGAGTTCTCCGATATTCCTATTTCAGCGATGGATACCTTTTACAGCCCTGACAAATGAGAATCTTTCGCTGTGAAATAATAAAAGTTAGACCCCTACATGAAACCAAATGCCTTTTCAACCGGAATATAAAGCTCGTAATAGAGTTTGCGCGTGACGTTTTTATCCAGAGGGTAAAACACATACATAGAAACATTGATATTTTTTACCTTGTTGAATGATTTACGTGTGATAAGTAAGGGAATGTTATCCATAACATTCCCTTACGTGTGATAAGTAAGGGAATGTTATCCATAAAGCATTGTTTATAAAAGTAATTATAAAATTAAACTTTAAGAACATATGTGTCCTATAATGCAATTTTCTCATCACTCTTGACGAAGAACTTCAGAACTCTAAAACAAAAACTTAAATTGAATTTTTCTTTATAATTTTTCTAAATAAAGCAGTTGGATGTGACCAAATAGAAAATAAAAGTACATGGCGGGAACATAAATTAACATTTAAATCAATTTAGTATCAACAGTTTATTTATAGGGATCAAATGTATTGTAAAATTAGTATGATTTTAATTGATTTAAATACTTTTAATTGATTGGTCGTATCCTTATAAGGTCCCGATAAGGTCATATCCTACTTCAAGAGCAAATTGTTAATAGACCAGGACTCTTGCTTTTAAAGGGAATAGGACTTCCAGTTTAAAACCGACTCCGGACGTCTACCTATACACATGCTGCCGTCAGTTTCAAACTTACAGACTCCGGTTTGGAAATGCAGATTTTTTTGTTTTACATGCATAATAAATACAATGTTTTATTAAAATATCCTCAGCTTCTGTATCTAAAATGCTTATGATTCCAGTGGTCATCTAGAATCTCATTTCCTTTTTGCAGATTTAATTCTTTATGACACTAATAAATTATCTGAAAATTCAACTCAATGAAGAAAAAATGCACCTTGTTCCAAACGGAGTTTCTTGCTGTATTGCAAATAGTATTTTTTAATCTTCAAAATTGTCTGATTTTATTTTCAAATTATTTTCAAAATTTAATTTTAAATAAAGCCCATCAATCAAGGCGGGGGATTTCAAAACTACCCTTATCCACCATACGTGATTTTTCGTTAATTGTAGAAAACGTTTGCAGATAACCACATATTTTGATCATTAAATTTTTTAAGGAAATAGAGAATTTTGATAAATAATTCAGCAACCTAGAATGTAGTGCTTTTTTTTTTCCATTTTTGTTTAATGGAATGTAATAAGACAGTTTGGAAACTCACAAGCCGAATTTAATTTTAATCTAATCCTGTCTACGAATTTTATTTTTCGTATTAAAATAAATTATCTGCAAATTTAACTCTACTGAAATGAAATTCCCTTTACAAGAAGCGGAGTTCCTGAGCCCTATGTCAAAAGAAACAAACTTAATATTCAAAACTATATCCTCCAAAGTACTAACATATTTACTGAAATTTTCAAAATTAATTTTGAATTTAATCCTCTCTTAATTTAATTTTCTTTTACATTTCAATAAATTTGAATCAATTTTTTCCAGTGATGCTTAATGTATCAGACAGGCATTTAAATTTTTTTTTTACTAAAAACTGTTAACCTTGAAAACCATATACATCTACTTGGTTTAAATAGGAATTGAGAAAAACATTTGCAATTTTTTTTCTAGAGCTTCTAGACATTGCCGAAATACATGATATTTAAATTTTAATGCACCGTAATGAAAAACACTTACAAAATTACGTTGACTTAATACATAATAAGACGAGGTGAGTAAAAATGCAAGTAAATTAAACTATTTAAGGAAATATTTTTTTCTTTTGGGGAACAATGTCTTCTGGGAATTAGTTAAACAGAACTCATCAGCTCTAAAATCAAAATATTTTAAATTTAAAGAACAATATTATAAAACATTTGCAATATCAATCTGATTAAAAAATAATTTGCAACGGACAGATTATATGCTAGATAATTAAATCATACTAAATAAATATTTTATTTCTTTTGGGAAGCAAAAGCGCTTCTGTAGTAACTGGTAACTCGTCAACCCTGAAAATCATAATATTTTAATTTTAAAGCACAATATTGTAAAACATTCACAAAGTTACTCTTATTAAAGCATAATAAACATGGTCAGACTATATGCGATTAATTTTATCAATTTAAAGGAAATATTTTATATATTTTTGGGAACAAAAGCTTCTGAGAAAATAGTTATAAAGAATTCATCAACCCTGTAAATCGTATTTTAATTTTTAATCACAATATTAAAAACCCTTTACAAAATTACTCTGATTTAAAACATAAGACACGGGCAGAGATATGTGAGTCAATTAAATAATTATCAGAAAATATTTTATTTCTTCTGGGGAACACAAGCTGCCGAGAAAATAGTTACAGAGACTTATCAACCCTGAAAATCACATTTTGATTTTAAAGCACAACATCGGAGAACGTTTACAAACTTAATCTGATTTCGGGTGTTTTAACACAAGGACTGAGTACACGCGAGTCAATTAAATAATTTGAAGGAATTTTACTTCTTTTCGGGTGAAAAATCTTCGGGAAAAATAGTCACACAGAATTCATCAGCCCTAAAATCATAACATTTTAATTTTAAAACACAATATTGGAAAATCTTTACAAAATTACTCTGATTTAAAATGTAATAAGACATGAGCTAATTATATGCTAGTAAATTCAATAATTTTAAAGAGATATTTAAATTTTTGTTGGGAACAAAAGCTTCTCAGAAAATAGTCAAAGAGAACTCATCAGCCCTAAAAACATAATATTTTAATTTTAAAGCGCAATATTGAAAAACATTTAAAAATTTCTGTGATATTAAATAGAATAAGACACAGACTGATTATATGCTCGTAAATTCAATAATTTTAAGGATATACTTTATATTTTTGGGCAAGCAAAAGCTTCTAGGAGAATAGTCACTATGTACCCATCAGCCCTAAAAACATAATATTTTAATTTTAAAGCACAATACTGAAAAACATTTACAAAATTACTGTAATATTAAACATAATAAGACTGATTATATACTAGTAAATTTAATAGTTTTAAGGATATACTTAATATTTTTGGGTGAACAAAAGCTTCTGGGAGAATAGTCACAAAGAACCCATCAGCCCTAAAAACATAATATTTTAAATTTAAAGCACAATATTGAAAAATATTTACAAAATTACTGTAATATTAAATATAATAAGACACAGACTGATTATATGCTAGTAAATTCATTAATTTTAAGGATATACTTAATATTTTTGGGCGAACAAAAGCTTCTGGGAGAATAGTCACAAAGAACCCATCAGCCCTAAAAACATAATATTTTAATTTTAAAGCACAATATTGAAAAACCTTTACAAAATTTCTCTGATATTAAATATAATAAGACACAGACTGATTATATGCTAGAAAATTCAATAATTTAAAGGATGTACTTAATATTTTTGGGTGAACAAAAGCTTCTGGGAGAATAGTCACAAAGAACCCATCAGCCCTAAAAACAAAATATTTTAATTTTAAAGCACAATATTGAAAAGCATTTACAAAATTATTGTAATATTAAATATAATAAGACTGATTATATGCTAGTAAATTTAATAGTTTTAATGATATACTTAATATTTTTGGGCGAACAAAAGCTTCTGGGAGAATAGTCACAAATAACTAATGAACCCTAAAATCATAATATTTTAATTTAATGCACAATGTTAAAAAACACTTACAGAGTTACTCTGATTAAAGCATAATAATACGGACAGAGTATATGGGAGTAAATGAAACAATTTAAAGGAAATATTTTTTTTGGGGGGGAACAAAAGCTTCTGGGAAAATAGTCACAGAGAACTCATCAGCCCTGGAACGTATTACTTCAAATACTATTTCTCTGTTGGATAGAAGGGTTTTAGATGGACGGGCCCTGTCGACGTAATTCGAAAGATGATTCCATCAGAGGTGTTATTGAAAAAAGCTCCCTATCTTGATGGATAAAGCAAAATCTGTTTGAAATGAAATTCCATTCCGTTTTATATTTTTATTTCCATTTTCATATCAAAAAGATCAGAAATTGGATTTTTCATTTGAGATATTTTTGGGCTGCAACGTTTAAAACCTTTAAATGAAAGTTCAGAACTTTCTTCCTTTCGTTTTTCTGTGTATGCAAAAATTTTTACTGCATTTTTATCAACGGCATTAAAGGACAAAGGAAAAAAATTCGGGGAAAAATGCGTATCTCATTTGTAAATGGACAATGGGAGGTAGTTTAGTGCAGTGGAATAGACAAGAAAATCAGAAATTTAGAACACATAGTTATTTATTCCGCTTTTTCAGTTTTCCTTAAAATGCTTATGGCTGAAGACCTGCTTCCAAATACTCAAACGCAGTAAAGACTAAATAAATTGCCCCACAACTAAAAGTTTGCATATTACTTTGCACTGGAAATATTTTTCAGTATCAAAAATTAGAACGCATAGTAAGTTTTAAAAATTTAAGAGTGTTTAGATAAAGTATCCCGGTTTAGTCTTATCAATTAAAAATGAGGTTTCCACAAAAGAGTTAATAACTGTGGATAGGTAACAGGCAATAGTTAAACAGTAAACTAAAGTTGTGTAAGTTATTATGTAAAATTATTTTCGTGATCTTAAAAATTGTTGTTTTTCTTTTATTGAAATTCCAGTTGTTCGACACTTAAATTTTCCATACTCTAAAAAGAATAAAAATATTTTTTACAAAGAAAAACACGTTTAAAACGCATCGTACTTGAAAATGAGGTAAATGAATGTTTGAGCTCTGACACGCTGAAAAGATTCTTACAAAATTAGTGGCACAAACATGAATGACTACTAATGATATTAATAAAGAGAAGTGGCAACGATTTTGATAATGGCGAATTGAAAAAGGAAACCAAAAAAGGAAAATTACGTATTTGTATAGTACATATTTATATAATCACATTTAATTCTAATTAAATTAAGATGTATACTAATTTTGCTTTATGTTTCGTAAATTTAGCATTTTTGAATACTTCTATACTTTTTGTTTTATTTTCCATGTAGTGGTTGAATCCCAGATATCTGCTAGCTCTATAGTTGTTTTTACTTTTTTTTTTAAAATTTTGTATGCATTTTGTATGCATAATTTTGTATGCCTCCCCCCCCTATGTATCAATTTAGGGAGGGTTAAATGCATAAATAGATAGATAGATTGGTAGGTTGATCGAGAGAAAGAGAGCGATAAAGATAGATTTTCTTATATATGTATGTAAAGAATTAATTAGGAAAAGAAAATAATTAAGTTAAAATTTAAAGGGGGCTTCAGGATAATTTATTTCGTGGCATTAAACATCACTGTTTTCATATTTCAGGACGCGCTACGGGTGAAAAAAAGGGAATTTCCCCGTTTCATTAGATGACCTCGATTTGCGCGGATGGTCGAGCGAGCTAATATATTTTTAGAGAAAGTACAGGCTTTACGCGCAGTGAAATTATTACGTAATCAGAAATGGAAGCTTCTCGAACATTCCATAAACATCACAGAGCATGCGCGAAAGTTTTGCGCCTAAGTTTAACAAAGGGTTATTTGCAGAGCGTTTTCGGATTACGGATTGAGCGGAGAGCGTGTCACGGGGTGAGAGATTGAAACATTGGCTCTGATTGAATCAGGTTAATTAATTGTATTTTAAATAAAGGATTTAGATGTAAACTAATTGTATTTAATTCCACAGCCCTACGTTTACTGACTGCATAGATTTAGATTAAGTAGGGGAACGAGTTTAGAGAGGGAGTACGATTATTAAGGCTCGTAATTTATGTATTTTGTATGTTGTAAGATATGGCTTTATTGGAAGTCAATCCATTATATACATAGATATCATGACATACAAAAAAGAACAAACAAAATATAACATATAACAAAATATAACTAATAGCAGCGAACAGCAGCAAATAGAAGAACACAGAGAACAGCAGTAATGGATTAAGCAATACAAGAAGTCCAAGGAAGCAAGAGGCGAAAATGTGGCAGACATTTCTCATCAGTCCATACGATTCCTGGTATCCCAATATAGTTTGAAGCTATCTCCTTGTCATTGGGTGTCTCCATTCAGTCCTGAACACTCAAAGACGTGTTCTTAGTTCATTCTGCCAACATCACATATTGGGCAAATGCTCGCGTGAAGAACAGCTGTTCTGTTTAGGTGCTGCGCTAAACAGTCATGTCCGGTCTATAATCTGAAGTTGGCAACTGCCTCTGTACATGGTCTGGCATTAAAAATGTTCCGTCTGTTTTGGATATCGCACCACTTTTTATCTTTGGATTTAGTCATAACGTTATCTTTATAAGTATTCAACAATGTCTCTATGGACATACTTTTTAAATTAATCTATTAGAACATGTTTCTGTTTGATGTTTACATGATTACCCTTTTTTGCAAGAAGATCCGCTGCTTCTTTTCCGTAGATTCCCACATGGGAAGATATCCATTGAAATACAATTTGTTTATCTTTACTACTCAAGTGGTTTATATCCTTCTTTAACTGTGTTATTATCGGCTTTTCAGAGTGATGATTCGAGACTGTTTAGATAGCTCCTCTAGAATCTACAATTATTACAACCATTGTAACAGTCATTATTAACTCTAAATTTCAAATTATTTAATGTCAAATGAATAGCATACATTTCCGTATCAAAATTAGTCATATATATTGTGATGAAGCGCTTTCGATTTTAAACAAAAATAAAATTTTTTAGAGAGATAAAGTGATCGAAGGCTGCTTTCATCACATTTTGGTTAGAATGCTAGGAAGCCGCCTTTGATTAGAGGAAGGAACAGTCATCTTTTACGCCTTAGCCAATTTAAAAGCGGCGGTGCGTGGTAGGGGGTAGGTGATTGCAGACGCAGATAAGGAGATGGCACCAGGGTTTAACATTAAAGTAAAATACCCTATTGTAAACAAATTTATTGGGTCTGTTTGGGAGGTAGACCGCAAAACACGTGGACTGGACTTTGGGTGGTCTGTTTCATGACGCAAGGGAGGCGTGCATGGGTTACGGGATTATCCAATCAAAGAAATGAAAATTGATGCTAAGTGGTGGATTTTAGAAAGCTTTCCTGAATGGATTAGGAGTCACGAGAAGGCGTGGTCATTGTTGTAAAATAAAATAAATAAATATAAGACTTAGAGTTTTTTTCGAGGATTTACTTATGCATGCAAGGCCGGGTTCTCTCTTCCCGGTGCTTAGCATCGCAGGTGATGAAGTGTTGATATTTTAACTTTCGAGGAACAGTTGAGCTTGCCCGGGAGTTTCCCGAAGAAATATGTCGTTTAGCGGGGCAGAGATCCGGTTGATGTGTCCCGGTATCATAGCCTCATGATCCTGATACGAGAGTTTGTTTTGCTGATAATGAAAATCTGGTTGCTACCTTCACCAATAAATAATTGAGAGTAGGTGTGGAGAGAATTGCGCCTTCCCATTGGGGTTCCTATTGAGTCGTCCCGGAGATTAGAAAAGTTTTCGATTGAGAGAGCTTGAGGACATCAAGTGCCTGACAACTACCCCCATCTTTTGAAAAGCGCGGAAGAAACAGACGATTGATGCCCACGACAGATGTCCACGACAGAGCTCAGAAGCCCACGACAGAGCCAAGAAGGCCCACGACAGCCGAAAGATGTTGAAGGCCTGCTACCCGAGAAAGAAGAAGGAGACCCCATGCCCGATGGTAGCATCGACACCCGTGTTCCAGTGCGGTTAGCATCCAATTGAGTGAGTGTTAATCATTTTGTCTTGTTCAGACCGAACATCAAAAATTTGAATGATTGAGTGCGGGATCAATGTTTGTTTGTTTTTTAAATATAGATTTTGAGAGAGAGTAGTTCTTTGCTGTAGGTAAAATAAATAAATTTATGCTCCCTGAATCCAAAAGGTGTAGGTTTAATTGAATACATGTCATTCGATATGAATCAAGGAGAAAATGCGAATGATTAGTAAAATGTGTAAACTGTGTACTAAGATTTGGTGATTCGGTTTTTGAGTTAAATTGTAAATAGATAAGGTTGTAAATAAATCAATTTTATTTTGTTAATTTGGAGTCAGTCATCTTTGTTTTGAGTAGTTGATCTAAAGGAAGGTTTTAGAAGCAAAGTTTGTTTGACCTGTTCGGTTGCAAATCTGTCTTGAGCTTTGGGTTGTATTTAACCAAATAAATCTTAAAAACACAACGCACCCAAATACCTATTACTTATAAATAATTTGTACTAACCGAAATAATTTACGAATCACGCCCAAAAAATAGATAATTGAAGACAGGCAACACGACATATATCCCTATAGGGGCATACTGGGTACTGCAACTCACAGTAGACACCCTCCCCGCCTGCTTCGTTTATTTGGGACCCATCAGTAAATAATCTTGTCCCTTGGGGTTCCGGGTATTTTTCTTCCATCAAAGATATCGCAGTGGCTTTCAGTATCGCATCAGGTGTTAATCAAAATAATGGAAACACTTGCCATTATGAGTGGTGTTTACGAATTTGTTTAGTATTCCTTAAAAAACAAGTCTGTCCACCAGTATTTTTTAAAGAATATAGTTTACATATTATTTAAAACCATGCTTGGCATTATCAAGGCAAAAAACATCTAAATTTTTTTATAAAATATAATAAAAATATATTTTCTATCCTTAAACTCCCTACTAGTACTCATATTTTTGCCTCTGAGTAAATCCCTAAGGATTTTTTCTAGTAATAGAACTCACGGATTCTGAACCTTATCTCTCTATCCAATCACTCTCCTTCCTCCTCTCACAACTTGCCAATTGAAAACAAGCTTACACAGACAACCATTGACTCCACCCCCCATCAGCTAATCAACATGTGAATCCTGGAGGCATCCAATGAGAACTCGTCTTTTCACCTTCCATAGTTCTGACCAAATGAGTCTCTGCTTCACTTTAGTGTTGCATTTTTCAGAGCAGAAGATGTTAATTTCGAACATTCATTTCTCATTTCTGAGATACTTCTTCTCTCCGCTAACATTCTCCAAAAATACCTGTGTTAGAAGGCGTTGGCCAAGGTAACACAGTAAGTTACTCGTTCCTATGGTCCTATGGAGCAGTCATGTATTTGTGGGCATCGTGGTTTTTTGTAAATAGTGTAAAATGTCTGACCTTGCAGTCTATCATAAAGGGAAAATTGTTGGCGCCCGTCTGTTTGGAGCATCTGTTATTGTATCCTCCAGGGTAATGAGTGTTTCTTGAGCTATGGTATCGAAAGTCATGACAGCATACGGAGTGCAGGCATGAACATCTTCTGATAAACATAAAAGTGGACGCAAGTAGAAACTGAGTAAAAGAGACCAAAAAGTATTCATTTTGAGTGTTACAGGGGAAAAGAAGACAATGGGAGCCAAATTGGCCGTAGAGCTCAATCTGCATCTGTATGCTCCAGTATCAACCATTGCAGGTAGAAGGGAACTTCACAAACAAAACCTATACGGCAGAGTAGTCATTCCCAAACCACTCGTAACATGTGGGAATGCAAAACATCGTACACAGTCGTCCCACGAGCACACATCCTGGTCGAGTGATAAGTGGAAGAATGTCCTTTGTCATACGAATCATCGTTAAAATTGTTCCCTACAAACGGACGTGCGTATGTCTGGAGAACACCCAGACAAGCATGTGATCCAAATTGTCTCATGCAAAATGTCATTCATTGAGACGGTTCTGACAGGGTTTGGGCAGCCCTGTCATGGTTTTCTGCAAGCCCTATTCTAACCCTAAGAGAGAGATTTATTGGGAAGTTATTTGCCGAACTTTCAGCCAAACAGGTTCATTTCATGTTGCAAACATTGCTTTCCGTTAGAGATCGTGTTCCCAGGATGATAATACCCCTATCCATAAGGGCCAATCCTGTCAAGTTCAGGCGGTATTACGTGACAAAAGCGTTCCTACGCCATATTGATAAATGATTTCATGTTATTCCTTGGTGTTTCCATTATTTTGATAACCACCTATATATATGAGAGAAAGATAATCAATTAATCAATTAATTATGATTGAAAAAGTGGAATAGGGGTGAGAAAAAGGTCTGTGTACGAGTTCTACAACGCGGAAGGTTTTAATAAATTTATACTCTCCCTGTTACAGTTTATTTAAAAGATTTACAACTATTTCAAACTCATTTGAAGAACCAGTCTTCCAAATAACAAATGAAGAGTTCTTCAAGACTTCGCTTATAAGATTTATCACTAATTAATGCCTTATTTATTAGGAAGTTTCAATAACAAATACATCATTGGCAGTGTACTTTAAAACATCGATAAAGAACATTTATCAAGCGCACAGAAGATGAATATTTCAGAATACAAAGATGCGGAACAAAACAGTCAATTTATTTCCTTTTTAATGACTGTAGCATTAACAGATTTCTGCTATCCTAAGCAATTACTTTTATAGTGACAGCCTCCATTTTAGAAGCCGATGCATTCACATTATTTAAAAACTGTTCCGGGACCGGTGAAGCATTTTTCTCCGCCGTCTTGATTTATGACATTAATATATACTTTTTCTACCGAGTTTCCAAGCCGGACAAATGCTAAGACCGAAGTGACAGCTTAAATGCTTTTGAAAGATTATTGTATACTTTAGTAGTCTTAGAAGTTAAGAGTTTAATTAATTTTTACGCAGTATCTACATTTTAAAGGTATCTACGCTCTGATAATTGATGGTCTCCGAGATGGAATATTTCAGGGAACTGAGAGAGGGGAAATAGCTTTTTGTCTTAATGCCTGCGATGGTTGCGGTTACGTCAAATTTTAGTAGTTAAAGGATTTTTTTTTCAAGAAAAAAATGTGTTCATTATAAATTCTCCACGTTACCAAGTAATAAAGAAGTACATCAATTGTGGTAAAGTTAAAATCTATTTTTCTTATCTTCTTAAAAGGTGCGATGAAAACAGTTATTTAAAACCATAACAACTGGAGATATCTGTGATATTATTCTGATACAATAAGAATGTGATAAATAATTGTGTATATATTAAAAACTGCAAATGCAGAGTACAAGAATGTAACCCTACGGTCATATATTTCTACCTGTAGTTTAAACAGACCGAAGCACATTTTGAAAGACTATAAACAACGGTGTAAACATCTATAAGAGTCCGTATGCTTTAACAATGAATGTAATTGAACTATTTATTTCGGCATTAAACAGTCCTTTTTGTAAATATGAAGATCGCAACAATTTCTTCTAACTCTATGCCCGCCCAAAAATTCTTATTTACGATCTAAAATGGAAACGTAAAATAATATTCAAATGGGTTTACAAATTCTTTGTGGTTTAAAAATAAAATTATTTGGTGATACAAATTGAAAGGACCTATAGATTGAACTCAGTTATTAACCGTCATAACTATCAAATAATGCTAGTTTATTTTGATACATAAACAATTTATTTCAGTCCCTAAAACTTTCAAACTAAATTAAGACGATTAACAGTGCATTGCTTTATAAACCAGAGATCTCAAAATTACAATTAAAATAATTTTAATAATTATAAAAACCTATCAGTACTTACATTCTAATCGATTATTGATTAAAAGATGGGAAATTGAGGATCTTTTGAGAGCTTGATTTTGACAATTTCACAAAACTTCATTTTGTTTCTTTATTTATTTTGAGTTTGTGTCATGGAGAATTTAGAGATACGTAAAACTAATGTGACGCTTTTGTCATACTCCGTGTTGCATGTCTTTCTTCTCTTTAATGTTGAACTCTGTACCACTCATAACTTAAGGATCATTGGATTAAGAGTAATTTAAGAAATGCACAAGCAGAGATCATATTGATTATTTTTCGAGTCCTCTCTATAGATTAAAAGCTATCGAATATATATATATATATATATATATATGTATGTATGTGTGTATGTATGCAATATATCCATAACATCTCGTTCTAAAATGCAACCTGAAAAGGAAAACTAGATCATGTTTGCATGGCTGGAGGAATGCCTGAAAGGAATACTCAGCCTGAAAGGATTCAATCAAATTTGGAAAGCAGTCGGATCGAATCGTTTTATTAGAGCTATAAAAAATACGTCCATCCATTTCAGATGCTCAGAGCGAAGATATCACCTTTCAACCTTAAGCGCGAGAGGCGAAATAAACATGTGGCTGTTATTTTGTACGGTCAGCAGAATATTGGGCCTGGCGATGCGAACCCACGCCTTTCTCCAGACGTATACACGTGTAGATATGCAAGTCATGCACTTTATGGGAAGTTCTGTTGATATGGGTTTTAAAGCGATAAAGTAATGTTACTAGGGATTGGATTTAGGAAAGGGAATTTAAATGCTATAATGGAAAGCATAATATTTAATTTATTGCATATATATATATATATATAGGCAAATGTGGAGGCACTTTGTCTGAAGTATTCGCACAGAACCGCGGAAGTTGCTGACTACTTTTTATGTTACAGCATCATACAAGTAAATCAACATTGATAGTATGCTGTCACCTAAATTTTCGTCGAGCTTTCCAAGGGGCGATATTTGGAGGGCTCGCACCTACTCCCCCCCCCTCAATGACATTGTGGGAGGACTTTCCGATTTACGTACTTAACGTTCCTCTATCCTGTCTAAACAAGAAAGTGTTCATGACGCTCGTTTGGCATTCGAGCTGACCACCCACAGTACGAATCTCAACGCTATACCACTAAGCAACATTCGAACCGCTTTCGAATATTGTAAATTTTTAAAAAGTATATATACTTTGTACATTTTAACTGTAGGGAAGCAGTCTGACATCTCATGAGTTGGATTTATGCACCTAAACAATATTAGAAAAACTTCATTAAAAAAAAAAATATTTTTTTTTACCAGCCGCATTGACCCAGGGGACAAATATCTCAGCTTGATACTCCAGAAGACAGCAGTGATAGGATACGCTTTTATATTTCGGGAAATATCCATCTCTTTATTTAACCAAAAAATGAAGGTCTAATTATTTTTGTGTGAGTGAAGGAGCGTCACCCCTTAAATATGACGCAGAATCATCTTTCATTCCCCGAAATTTGTCTCGACGCTCCCGGGTTGACATACAAGGGTATTAACTAAAAGCCGAAAATCCTTCTAACGAGCAAAACAATTTTTTACTTTAACAGATATTAATGAACATTTTCAATTAAGGAAAATTCTGCAGAGAGGCGAGGATTATCTATTGTGAGAGAATAACAGCATTTTTGAATATTTATAGAAAGACGAGAAAGCAGAGGATTATAATCTTGTTGAAAGCGATATTTAGGGAGTTATTTCGCAGCCTAAGAAAATAGGTTCAGTAAAGTATGGGCTTAGAACTTCTCGGATATCTCTGGGATTGATAAGAATAGAATAAAATGAAAGAATATAACTTTTTCAAACGCACAACTTTTGGTTTAATGTGTTGCGATGCAAAATTTATGCTCTGGAGTTTACTTTCATAAAACTGAAGGAAAACACTAAACTCAGAAAAATACCATGAATCACACTTAATATAGTTATCTAATTTAACTACTAACATTACGTTTTTCATAAAAAAACCAACTTATTAAAGTTTAGATAAATTTATTCCTGTTTGTAGACATATTTTCCAACTTTTAGTAATAAATTCCTGATTACGAAGAAAACAAGTTTTAATGACAATAAAACTTGAGTTGCTGTACTTAATCGTAATAAATCACAGGGAGACGTGTTCTCGAGTTTGAAGGAGAAAATATAGGCAGTTTATGTATTCTAATATTATTTATAACATCTATCATTCACATTGATATTCTATGCGCAAATATTTGATCTAAAGCAACATTTATGGAAATCTATAAAATAAGTCAAAATCTAGAAAATAAGTCAGCAAATTTGTCAGAAATCTAGAAATATTGCCTAAACATTCAACAAGCCCTATTCTCTACCAAATTCTTTAAAGATACAGGATGATTTTTTTTAACTGACATTACTCAGTGCCATCTGTAGCGTGATCTATCAGCCGGAATTCCACCAAAATTAATAGAGGGGGCTAAGGACGACATGGGAAATAGTTTCCGTGAAAAAAAAAATTGCTCCGAAAGTCACCGATAGGGGAAGATATGGTACTTTTGTTGACGGCGCACCCAAAAATTTGCATTAAAGGCAAGTAAAACGTCAAAATACAAATTCCCGACTATGTAGTTGACAGCAGTGCCAGTATTTCGAGCTATAAAGATAAGGGATGAATACCGAAAGAGTTGTAAGCAAACAAATGAATAACAAAGAAATTTCACTGTAATACCACTTTATGCAGAAAATTCACTTCTCCCTCCTTCAATGTGACCACAGTCCTGGTGGACGACACATTGCATCCTGAGCAATACGTTCTCAACGGCCGAGCGTGACATGTCACCAGGAATGTTCATCAAAGTTCGGGATAGGTTGTCCTCCAGAGCCGAGCACTTCTGGGGGTGCTCGGTCAAAATTGTGGTGGTATCTAGCCAAGTCGGACTCCGACGCTGTTCTATTATAAACCACAATTTATTTGGACAAGTGGATCCTGATCAACAAAATGTTAAAAACCCCATTAGGGAACTTTTTTAGTGTCTACTCTAAGATTAAAAGGTTTAATTAAAAAAACCTCAAAAATTATACTACAAATCTACAAAAAACTGGAAAATCTAAACTGCTGATATTTCCTTCTGCAGAGCCTAGCTGTGAAACAACAGTTGAAAGATAATTAATCGAGGAGTTCACTAGGACCACGCGTTGATTTCGCAATTTAGAGAATTATCTATTCAGTCAGTCATCTCGCAGTATCAGCCTTAAAGATTCAGCTAATTTTGTGAGCTTGGTAAAATTATTTACTCTCCAGTTTCGATGTACCAAAGTATTCAGGAAAATTCCTAGTAAATAAATTAAAGTTTAAATTATAGGGCCTCATTTGAGTTTCGAATGATTAGATATAGTAAGGTTGCCTCAAAACCAAGAGAAAAAATTGTAATTAAGAAGCATTTACGGGTATTTAAAAGCCACATCCTAACAAGCGAAATCAAATGACATAACGACTACGCCAAGAATACCACAATTTGAAGAAGAGAAAAGAGGATGTCCATAGTAATGTGAAAGTGGAGACATTCTCAAGAATATCTCTATCTACAGGGAAAAAGGTTAGTGACGTTATAAAATTCCGATTAATCAACTTCCATCCCCAACCCTTCACTCAAATTTCGAAGATGGGATGTCAGGAAAAGAAGAAGTTATATTGATATGATGTTAGAAATAAAGAGGAAACACTTATCAAACTGGATAAAAGAGACTTGCGTGGCAGTTTAGGATTTTGAGAATAGATGTAATGATAGACTCTACAGTTATTACGATTATAAAGATAGATCAAACTACGAATTTATATATTTAATTAGGAATCCATAATATATCTAATTACAAATGTAGATGCATCCATGAGAATTTCGACAGTTTGTACGCAACTGCTATGGAGGAAGTCATGTAGAAATCTCTTTGAATGGCTTTAATTAACATATTTGAAACGAGTGTTAGCTTTGCAAGAAAATCTTTTGTCTAATTTCGAGAATGGGCTTGTGGTGGCCATGTGGTACAGCGCGCTAGTTGTTGATGCTGAGGGTGCTCGGATCGAATCCCAGCGTTGCGCCACGAAAAATGCCTCAGTTTGTGTCGTCCCTTCATAGGGGGTAATGCTGTCCAGCCTATATGGTGCCCCCATAATAAAATGGACAGTAAATTGCCGCGTAGTATAGGCGAATGTTTCACGACAAGTGCCTCCGCTAGAAAAAAAAATTCGAGAACAGAAAAGTTTTTCTACAGAGTACGACCAGATACCTGGAGCGTATAGAACTACTGAAAAAGTTGCTTGCTTGCAAATGAGGATTCCAGTTTCATTTGAAAGGTGGTAGTCAAAAACCAGAACATTGATGATTCAATAAGATCGTTTAATAAGTGCTACCGACAAACATTAGGAAAGAATGGTGTGACTGGATTATGCAGACCAGGCCCTATATTGCAGAGTATACGACCCTTCTTGAATTTGGCTATTGTCTTAGATAATCAATAGCTAGAATAGCTGTATGTTCACTTGTCTAAAAACAACCTGGCGACGTCAAATTCTGAACCCCAGGGGCAACCGTATAGCACGATTCGACAATAGAGCTTAGTGGGTATAGTAAAATGATCTGTCCACAAGTCAGCGCAATAAATTTCGCTGAAATGTTGATTTGGAATGAAAGTTGATTTGGAAGGCGTTGTCATCCCCCCCCCCCCGGTATCAGATTTTATAGTTCTACAATTCTAACCTTTTATTAATGTTGTCTTTGCTGTTTGAAAGCTGCTATTTTTTATCATAAATGAACGAGTTTTTTCACTATACCTGTGATTAGCTGTTGTTAGGGAATCGTGTAAAATTTGGATGATACAATATAGATTAAGAAAAATCTTATTGTGGGGAAAATTGATCTGAGAACTAAAACGAAACTACAGGAAGAGTAGAAAACTTATGTACAAAGAAAGATGGAACATTTAAAATTTCACAATTCACATATTTTTTTCCCGTTGCAACATAACACGGAACTTAAAAGAGTTTTTGTCAGGAAAAAACATGCATTTAAATATTTTTTGGATTTCTAGGTGGACTGTTGGTCAGTAAATTCTCAAATAAAGTCAGCGAATTATAAAATAGAACAATCTATGGCAAGCACTTTCACTCTTATTACGCTATTTTTGTACCCTGAAAAAGGGTAGTGACATCTAAGATTCTGATAAATCGACTCTCCTAACACCTTCATTCGAATTTTCTTGATTCCTAATGGCCTCAACAATTGTTCAGAGGTAACAGGAAAATGAAAAGTAAGCTAAAAGGTTTTTCATTAATGATGTACAAGGTGCACCCATAAAGTAACCGGACAATTTTTTATAAATAAGAAAAATATTACTCACCTTCAAATAAATTTTTCTCCTTCAAAATAATCGCAAAAGTAGTCTATACAATTTTTCCAACGTTTCTTCAAGTCATCGAAACACTGTTTATAGGCGTTGGAACTGACCGTTCGCAAAATACGCGTAACATTTGATTTAACATCCGAGACGTTTTCAGATCTCTGTCCTTTCTTAAGCTTCGGAAAAAGGAAAAAATCAGCTGGCGATAAGTCAGGAGAATATGGTGGGTAATTTATCACTGTAATTGAATGCTTAGCAAGATATTGTTGTACAGAAATTGCTGTGGAAGGCCTAGCATTGTCGTGTAAAAGAAACCATTTGACAGAATCAAACAGTTCCTTCCTATCTCGCCTTATCCTGTTTCTTAATCGAAAAAGCCCCTCCTTCTAAAAATACTGATTAATTGTTGGATTTTCAGGAACAAATTCGTGGTGAATAAGTCCTTTCTATTCAAAAAATGCAAAATCCTTGAAAGGACACAGATTTGAAAACGTCTCGGATATTAAATCAAATGTTACGCGTATTTTGCGAACGGTTAATTCCAACGCCTATAAAAGTGTTTCAATGACTTGAAGAAACGTTAGAAAAATTGTATAGACTCCTTTGGCGATTATTTTGAAGGAAATAAATTTATTTGAAGGTGAGTAATACTTTTCTTTTTTATAAAAAGTTGTCCAGCTACTTTATGGGCGCACCTTGTATATTGTATTATAAACAGTTTGCAAGAGATCCTTTGTGACAATTTACGCAAACAAATAATATTTAATATATAAACTAGATCAAACAATCTATATATACCAGATTAATAAATTTATATATACATGAAATGTGGTTATCTCATCTGCTTTTAAAAAATATGCCAATCAGTTTGCAATGGCAAAGCAAAGTCAATGTTCATTGTAAAAGAACTTCTGCTAAGGGTACGTTTCATAGATGCACGAGAAAAAATTATGCAGATAAAAAAAATCCCATTCTTCATGAGTTAATTTAATTTTTTTTATTAAGTGAGCAGTAAAAATGGACAATTTCAGTACTACTAACAAAAGGATTCACATTTCAGCTAAAAATTATAAAATAATGAAATAATAATTAGTTCATATCTCATTTGAACATATTTATATATTTATTAAAAGCTAGTGATCTATGGAAAACAATTTCATGAGCCGTAAGAGTAAAACGTTATTAGCCAATTTAAATTCCTCCTCAGTTTTGAAAATCAGATCAATACTATAAAATGCTGAAGCACTATATTGTACATTAATTTTTGAACTTCAATTTTTAGAATGATTTATCTCTCGGTAAATGAAATTTTAAATTCATTTTTTTCTGCTTAGAAATTTCCAAAGTTTACAAGAATATGAAAATATGAATCATTCCCTTTTGCATTAGTATTAGGTTAAAAGCAATTCAATTTTTGAATTTTATAGGCTGTAATCAGTTTGAAAACTAATTTCATCCATTGCAAATCATTTTTTTCAGAAATTTAATCATTTAAATACTTTGTTCATCAGTTATTTCCATACTTCCAGCTAGGAAAAAAAAATATATTTTTTCTGGACTTCCTCGCTAGCTTTTTCCTGAAAACAGAAAAAAAGTCTCGAAAATGGAATTGTTGATACTTTAATTCTTCCGAAATTCCTAACACCGTATTTGGTCTTCTCACAAACAGAATCGCAACAAAATTTTTAATTAGCTCTCTACAGCTAAACTGAAAATTGAGTTTTTTTTTTTTTTTTAATAAATCTATTGCCATCCTCCGACAAATTATGAAAAAGAAAAAAAAATATCTCTCATAAATGAAGGTATAATCCCCTAATCTTTTGTTACTATTATACATTCTTTCGCAATTTCCTGAAACAGATCCTATTCAAACAAAAGAGAAAAATTGGATTTCTTTTTCTGCTCGGAAAAAGAAGTCTTGGAAAAGAAAATTTTCTGTCGTCTAAAACAGTGGAGCAGCTTTTCAGTAAGTGAAGAATTTAATAAAAGAAATGAGGGAGATAAATGATAAATGTACATGCACTGGTATTCGTTTGACACTGATAGAATGTACAGGAAATAAAATTTTACTGCGATGCCTTGGAAAGTAAACAGAACTGCCAGTATTTAGTTACCAGAATTTTTAAATATTAAGACCGATCTTATTGTTTAATTTGAAGAATATATTTCTTGTTGCTCTCCGATGATATTCTTCTGAAATTTCTGTTCTTGAAGGCGTTGGCCTAGGCAACACAGTTAGCCATTTGTTCCTATGGTTCTATGGTCCTATATATTTCTTGTCAATTCAAAATAAAAAACTGCACGGTATTAGGAAGGCGCCCTGGTACCTTAGAAACGTACTTATTTACAGGGATCTGAGAATCGAACCCATTCGGCAATACATTAAAGATCTGGCATCTAAATTCTACAATAGATTATATTCAATAGACAACGAAGAAATAGCTAACCTCCCCGACTACGACCCAAGGGAATGCTATAGGCGTCCTAAGGCCACTTTGATTATTCACCCTGGTCTCCTTCCCCTTTCTTAACTCTCCCTCCAACCTCTTCTAAATTCTAAATTACATTTGCCGGCGCTTCCGGTTCTGACCTTTCATTTTTTGATGGATCGAATTCAAGACTATCTTACTGATTTTTGCTTAATTGTCTGCTACCATATCTTTATTCTATTTTTTAATCTACCATATTAGATAGTTGTCAAATTTATATTCATTTACTTAGTTATTACTATTATTAGTATTATTTTTATTTTTATTTATTTATTTATTTTATTCACTTATTTATTATTATTATTATTATTTTTAACTTCCAAGTCAACACTTTTCTTCTAATCCTGAGAACGGAAATATAGCCACAAATAATTACCCATACCGAAGATATGGAGCCCTCCTCTCTGGTGCCTCGGTAATGTACCATGTCTCTGTCTATGCCTATATCTTTCTAGTTAAACGTTTTAAAGACTAAGATACAGGAGACGTATTCAAATATGTATTTGTATAGTTTATCAAAATTCGCAAGAGATAAAGTCATGAATATTTTTTTTCCTGGACTAGAAGCTTGGGTTGAAACGTACACTTTGAAGAAACCGTAATTACTTATTTCTGCATGGTACTTAGAACTAAAAAAAAAATAAAAACTATATACAAATGACACCGAACGAAATTAATTTGATACGATCGTGGCGAGGAGTTAGAATTAGTCTCTAACTCTAAATATATCATCAGGCATAGCTTCTATTACGACTCTGAGCTGCCGAGAGGGGGCGTGGTTTGAATTTAGAGTACTATTTTTTTTATTTCAGGGAACTGGCAACATTAGAGTTTAGTTAAGTTCTATAGTTTCTGTTCAGTTTAATATGTGTGTGTATTCGTACGTGCAGACTTTGTAAAATAAATGTTTAGTGTGAACCAGGATACTCCTTTATTTGTTTAATATCAACAAGAGACGAGAGCCGGCATTCTCGGATAATGTTTACAGCGGTTAATCCATTGGGCGTCATTCAACGCTACAATGTAAGCATCCTTTTCGGAACTTTCTTTTACCGTACGTTGTAACAGCTTTATTGAGTTACAACAGCGGTGTGTGGCAGTGTAATTATGTAAGAATAGGTGAAAGTCACTTGGTGATAAATCAGGTTTATAGGGGAGGATGGGGGTTGATCCATTTGTTAAAAAAAGGGCCTCATTTGTTATAGCTTAGGTGTGTGACCGAGAATTAGCGGGAGGTAAAAAGCACTGCGGCTCTAACCCAAGAGGTCTTCATTTGTCTGGGAACAAATGAATCATTTCCCCCTGTCACATTTAATATAATGGGGAGGAGTCAGATTAATAAGATGGAGTCAGGAGTTGTTATGAAATTACTCAGTGGTAATATACCCAGGTATGAACATGACTATCTATGGCCATAACTTGTTATTCTGTAAAAAAGAAAGGAGAAAGGGTGACAGAAACAAGTTTAAAGTGGTTGATGAACATCAGGTTTTTTTATTTATTTAGACTATTGGATAAAAAAAGGAAGGTGGCTTAAGGCCATGACAAAAAATGATGATCCATCTAAGCGTCCGGAGGGCGACAATGGCTCGGCACGTAGACCCTGGCAACTGGAATTGGAGTGCCGCTAATACGTTCCTTTCCCATCATCATGGCTGCGTCCTACTCGACTGGTGGGAAAATGTCGCTCTGTGTTCGCAATCAAAATGCCCTCTCCAATCCTGGCTCTGTTACGCGATGTTGATGAGGGAAACATCTTGATATTGGCGACTTAACGCTCGCCAACAAGTTCCGCCAACGGTGTGTAACAAAAGGTTAGGACATTTCGTGGGCATTTTGGTTGTCGTGGGGGGAAGGCGAAAATTATGTAAAATGGAACGGCGCAGGAAATGTCTCATCTGCAACCCTTCTACTGGAATGTGCAGGAATTTCCTGATAAGCGCGGGATGCTTTGGAAGCATCCCAAAAATGCCTTTTCGTAAAATTCAGTAGACTGTCTGGGGGAAATATGGAAATTGAGGAATTCAAGCCTTGCATGGGGAAACATCCCCTTATTGCGTTGAGTAGAAGTATAATACAATTTGAATTAGTAAAAAGCGTTACGACATCCCCTATGAATCAGCGCCTAGTGACTCTCACATATTCTTGCATCTGAAGCGATTCCTTATCGAACGGTGCTACGATGATAATGACGACCTTACCTAAGATGTGCAACATTGGCTGTCTTCACAGCTTCATTTATTTTCGTCAAGCCGTTTGAAGAACAAATTCAGGAACCCTATTCTCAAGGAAGAGGGAAGAGTGGGAAATTGCGAAAGTCAACTTCACGTTTTCAACGCCGTCATCATTGAATATAAAAGATTAAATTATAATAATTTATTAATGGAAATTTTGAAACTTTATAGTTTTCACATATACATTTTTCAAGTATAGCTTAACCGGTTCATACGTGCTTACATTAAAATACTAATTACTGTCCTAAAGATTATAGGCATAACATTTTAATATTAAATATCGGCAATATACCCCAGGGACATATATCCAGAAGCCTGTTCAATCACAACCTACATGGTAGTAGGATTAGCCGAAGGCGTATTTTGTGAGAGATATTCAATAATACCAAGGAGCTGAAATGTTACTAAACAGTATGCAGTTCACTAGAGAAGTAAAGGAGTTTAATTATGTTAGGCGAATTCTATCGCAGATATTCAATAGCGGTAATTAGTCGTACAGTAACTAAAAGCTTTACACTCAATAAGAGAAGTAAAAGGAGTTTTATGATATCACTAGGCGCATTTTATCTGAGATATTCAAGAGCGGTAATGGGCCGTACTGTGTCTTAATGCGATGCAATTAATAGAAGAAATGAAGAGAGTTTGGTAATGTTATAAGCTTTAACTTATTGAGTGTCTGACATTTTGAAAATCCATTTTGGTTGCTATTTCAAGTTGCCATTACTTTAGTAATCTTGTTATTTAAAAGACAGTCGATCGACCATATACAACTGGTGCTTTCAAAGAAATAAGATCCCTGGACATAAAGCTAGTTTGTTTCACTGTCGTAATACGCTATTAAGAACTAAATTCTGAATCCAGGATTAAAGCAATGGCAAATGCTGAGAGAACAATGCCAAACAGAGAAAAAAATATTAGCTAATTTTCAGTCATAATGACTGAAGAATTTTCGGAATGCTGATATTTTTTTCACAATTGGAACATAATTTGAGCTTTGTTAAGTGCATTGTTAAGTCCTTATAAAGCTTTCTAAATTTCCCAGAAAGTGGAAATTTTTTAAGCAAGATTGAAAAGTCTCAACTAAACATCCATGGTAGAAGCATGAACATATTTATATTAAGAAGAATTTGAATATCCGTAGATCATACATAGAATTCAAAGAATTTAGAAAAGATAATTTTTTTCCGGAATATTTCCTTAAGAGTTTACTTTTGGATTTCCAATTATGCAAATCAGTTCCTGTCCAACAGTAATTCTGAGACTCGACACTGTGGTAGTGACAAAAAAAGAAGAGAAAAACATGAAATTTAAATTTCTTTTTTAAAATATGCTTTAAAACTCTAGTATATTGCGTTATGTTATGAGACAATACTGTAAATATCAGTCAGTAAATAAATAATTTTTGAAGGCTTTTATTAAAGTGGAAGACAATGAAAAGATTTTTTGTAGACTGTTTTATATGACAAGTTCTTACGTTTAAAATGTTAAGTCTTCAGCAGATAAGTTAAATATGAATCGGAATATTAGTGATTAGTCAGTACGATTCATGAAACATAATTAGCAATGGATATTTTATTTCAAGTTAAGCTTTTAAAAATGAAAGTATAAAGGAGATTAGTGTCCTTAAAGAACATTGGCGTATATTACGACTTTTGTTTATTTTTTTCCCTTGAAACAATCCATTTATTGGAAAATCAGTCTCTAAAGTTATGAAAGATAGCCCTGTAAACGTGGTTTAGTCGTTGTTCAGTCAGTATGATTCATGAGACACAATTAGAAATAGATATTTCATTTGAAATGAAGTTTTTAAAAGCGAAAATATAGAGGAGATTCCAGGTCTTAATGGATTTTTGCATAGAATTCTATTTTTATTTTCCCCCTGAAATAATCGATCTCTAAAGTTATATATTTTTAACGCCCACTTTTTCCCGTCTCAAAATGCCCAGCGCATGCGAAAAAACTAAAAAGCGTTGGAACGGTACGTGTATCACAAAACACTGACGTGTTATGCACGCTAAAAAACCGCTCTGCGAACGGCCATCAAAGACACAATCGGGGCACACGGAGAAAATTTGCATATGACAATGGCTAGAAACCAATCACAGAACGCCGTTCTCCAGATATTCAGCGTAGAAAACTGATAAAAACTCTCTGATCGTGTATTTGTTGGCCATTCGCAGAGCTGTTTTTTGTGCGTGCATAACGAGTCCGTTTTTTTGTGATACACGTACTGTTCCAAAGCTTTTTAGGGTTTTCGTATGCGCTGAGCATTTTGCGACGAGAAAAAGTGGGTGTTGCCATTTGAAAATTTCGACTTTTATACCTATAACTGTAACCGTGAACGTCACTGTTTTGCTGTACTCAGAATCCCGAGCTCATACATCTGAATAACTATATATCTGAAATCTCATCTCGATCGGTTGAGCGGAGCAGTCGCTAGATGTCCATATATCGGCAAAGTTTCTTTATGACCACCCTGTATATATATATATATATATATATATATATATATATATATATATATATATATATATATATATATATATATATATATATATATGTACAGGGTGTCCGAATCAAATGTACCTATTTTGAACAGTCGATTAAAAACAAAGTTTTAGCGCTACAAGGACGATATTGGCCAAATGTGGAATAATAATGAATAATAATAATTAATAATTAATAATTATTAATAATTATTGAATAATAATTAATAATTTTGTAATGGTCTTGTGTGATGCATACAGTGGTTAGTACCGTGGTCTAAGTTGTCAATTTGAGGTGAATTACCAATCATTAATTATGCACTCACTATCTACTTGTTCGACCACGCTGTTCGTATCTGCGTTGTGTTTATGAAGAATGACAGATTATCTGATTGATAAATTTCAGATGGATTTATTAAAAACATAACACTCATACACATTATTTAAATCAACACATTATCTTTAGTATGTAAGTTTTACACTTAATTCATTTATGAACATTATTACACAATTCACTTTCACGTATTCGTAAACCTTCTATGTTAATACTCTACTTTCAAGTAGTTAGTTACGAGGTATTCCCTCTAAAAAACAATTATCAACTTTTGTTTAATACATTTACTCATTATCATTATTCCTCAATAGTTATCATCACAATTACATTAACCATTTACATAACACGTTCATACATTGATTATTTATTTAAGGGGTGAGCTACCCATATAACCATTTTATAATCTCAATTCATGTAACTCTTATACACTATCTATCATTATCTGAATCAAGGATGAGAGGCACACTTTATACATGTTAAATATATATATCAATTATAGACGACACAATACCTTCATTGACGATTCTTTCCAATCTTTTGACCATGTGCACACTGCGAATGGCAATCACTGGTGGGTGGGGGTTTTCTGTGACATTCTGCACGCTCCTTCCGAAACTCGTTCCATTGTCTGTCTCGTTGGCTAGATGTCGTATCTCGCTAATAGCTGCTTGCGATGTGGGGGCACTCCTCTCGTCTTGTTGTCGGTTCGGAGCTTATTCACAGGATTTCTGCTGGCTGGGGATTATTTTCGTCTTCCGTCGCTCTTTCACACTGACCATCATCTATAGGGGTTTCTCTGCTTATTGTGGACTCGAGGCATTCGGGTTAATAACTTCCCGTTATTCCCATCAATGGCTGTCTGGTTTCCGTCCACAGTACAAGTGCTCTCTGCATAAAAAAATGTCTAACGCCGCTACTTCGCTGCCAGCTCGCGAGTTGTCATTTCATAATTCTCTAGCATGAAATAATCTTTTTCTTGCGTGTCTATTTTTTTTAGTCCACTACCTTCATCCCCCCTTTCATTTTGGATCCTCTCATTCCTTCGTTTTCTTATTGGTCAGATATATTTTATTCCTATTCTATTGGGCTACTCATTTCTTTCCAGAATCTTCTTTTTCTCCGCCTTCTCGTAGGTGGGGCCACTCGGCTCCCATCATCATTATTCCCACGGCAATATTCCCATCTTCTCGACTATCATCTCTTTCCGATTTTCCACCACTTAGTCCAAACCATCACTATTCAATGGATTTTCCTCGTTAGTGTTCTTTCCCCTCTTCCTATATCTTTCACATCTGCATCTGGTCTAAGCATACCCCACATTGTAAATTTCCTTTGGCGGTTTTTTTTTTATCCTTAATGGCACTTAAACATCCTGTTTCTTTTCTAAACTATGTCCACGTCCCTCGCTTATTTATCACTCGTCATTGCTTCTCTTAACTCGATCATTTCTTAATTGATTCCTTCATCTGTGCCTAATGTTGCGGTGCTTTTGAACCGTAACAAATTTGACAATATTTTTTCTCGCGTCTGACGCACCTGCGCTTCTGCTGAATTGACAAACGGAAAAATGGCGTCACCGCAAGAGAATGCACAAGTTGTTCTGTGGTATGCAGAACACAAATCCGTAGTAAAAGTGCAAAGAATGTTTCGAACAGTTTATAAAAGAAATCCACCCCAGGCTAAGAGCATAAAAAAGTGGCACGAAACGTTTCTCGAAGCGGGAAGTGTACAGAAAAGATCCGGAGATGATTGCCGTTTACTTTCTGATGCACGTGTGGAAGAGATTCGAGAAGCTTTCGTTCGGAGGCCTCGTCAGTCGATCAGGCAGACAGCTTCTGAATTATCTTTGCCACGATCAACTATTCATAATGTGCTGCATCGAAAACTGAGGATGCATGTGTATAAAATGCAGATTGTGCAGAACCTGCAACCAAATGATGGGCTACAGCGTGCAGCATTTTCTGTGGAGATCTTATCTCGCAATGAAAATGAACACGATTTTCTAAACCGCATCTTTTTTTCGGATGAAGCTACATTTCATGTTAGCAGCATCGTGAATAAGCACAACTGCAGAATTTGGAGCTCTGAAAATCCCCATTCAGTACACGAATTGGAATGGAGAAGTCCAAAAATCAATGTCTGTTGTGCTCTATGACATGACACAGTCATAGGACCATTTTTCTTTGCTGGAGAGTCTGTGACGGCGAACATTTACCTGGACATGTAACAAATTTACACAATACCCCAAATGCAGCATTTACAACCCACTGTTATCTTCCAACAAGATGGGGCAAGCATGTTCGCGCATTTTTAGATACAACTTTCCCTACCCGATGGATAGGACGCAGTGGCCCAATTGCCTGGCCACCAAGATCTCCCGACGTGACTCCTCTGGATTTTTTTCTTTTGGGGCTACGTGAAAGACAAAGTCTACTCAAGGAATATCCGTGATATTGAAGACCTTCGTGCCTCCATAACCGCGGCTATTGCTACTGTGACTCCGGAAATGCTATACCGGACATGGCTGGAATTGGACTACCGGCTGGACATTCTCAGGGCCACAAAGAAAGCTCACGTGGAAGTGTACTGATTGTTTAATAAAAACTTTGTGACTATTGATATTTAATTTTACAGTTTTCTAATGCTTTTAAACTCTCTGTTCAGTACAGTGACCTCTTCAAATTAGGTACATTTGATTCAGACACCCTGTATATATATATATATATATGTGTGTGTGTGTGTAATGTTTTTATTTCGAGGAGCTTCGGAGTGGTAGATAATCGCAGAGTCTTGGAAAGTAGTCGTCCAATGGTTTAGGCAATGCGTGTGGTCGAACCGGAATCAGGCGACTGATAATTCAAATCGAAAGTGCAGGCGAGGAACACAGACATTCAAATGTTGATTAAGTCGTCGTTTTATTTTGGATTATTTCGAGGTTTTAATTACACTTCATAAAAGTCACAGTTTCAATTTAATTATGGATTATCATATTTCAACACTGCCCTGACGCTGTCGGAACAGCACAGGATAAAAGACAAAGGGATGCAGAGCGCCCAAAATTTTACGTCTTATTCATTTCGAAGCAAGCACACAAAGGCTCCGAAATCGACACTCAGAGCTCCAAGGTAGAGGCATATTGAACCTTTTATTGGCCAGAAGTGGGCACATGACCCCCATCACACCACGGCGACAAGATCACGCCCGGCTTCCAGAACTTTCGACTTATATAACGATTATATAAGGTTTTGGCCGCACGTGCCTTAGGGGAAAAACTAATAAATTACTTCGGGTAGGATATAGGTATAAATCAAGAAAGAGGGACGGTGTCCTATTGCGTTAGGATGAGGAATTTGGAAAAAGCGTGACAGTGATGGAAAGGATTTGAAATTTATTCCATATTCATATATATATATATATATATATATATATATATATATATATATATATATATATTTATTTATTTATTTCATAATTGAGTTATAAACTTTAAAATCATCGCCCAAAATAATTATATTTTTCTGAAAAAACCACACTTCATTTTATAGCCTCCGTTACAGAAAAAAGAAAAGATTTAAATAAAACATTCTCTTCAAAGGCTGCCAAGTCCTCTTAGATAGTCAATACAAAACACTCCTATATACCTCCTCTTTATCGCAACTCACGCTTAACGTATAAAACCCACGTCGACTCTATAAAGCGCGATCTAAGTAGCTCTTTTCTTAAGCGATACTGTTCGTAAAGATCTTGATGTTCCCAAACTCACACACTAGGTGACGAAACTCGCAACATTTTTTTCCCAATTACCAGCTGAAGAAAATAACGAGAATATAGCCGAATTACCGAGACTATCTTCGCATTTATGCTAGTCATGGAAAAAAGATCCAGGTTTTGTTTTGTCAAGAAGTCCAATTTCGTCTTGCCTCGCATTATTTTTTTTTATCTTAGTTCTAAAAAATTAAATTGTTAAATCAATACAAGATGTAAAATTAATAATCAGTAATTCTCTGTGTTTTCTGGCAGCTTTTTTTCTGTTCCAAATTTATTATTTTTTCTAATAAATAATTTATGATTATCTTACTATATTTAATCAATTTTCAAATACAATCAATTTTCAATTCATATTTCTCCGAAACACGTATATTCACATGAAATTTATGAATGTCTCACACAGGGCGTAAATTATTTTGGTTCTTAAGGTTACCACAAAGTGGGACAATTCAAAACTTTCAATTGTCCCATTTAACCTTCAATATTAATTATTTAAGTTTTTAATTTTAGACCATTTGCCGTCTGCCAGAAACTAATAATCCAATATCCAGTGTTTACAATTGACCATTTGAGTTTTTAATTTTTGGACATTTGCCATCTGCCAGAAACTAATAAATCCAGTATCCAGTGTTTACAATTGTCCATTTAAGTTTTAAAATTTAGGACATTTGCCATCTTTCAGAAACTAATAATCTAGTATCCAGTGTTTACAATTGTCCATTTAAGATTTTAATTTAAGGACATTTGCCATCTGCCAGAAACTAATAATCCAGTATCCAGTGTTTCAATTGCCCATTTAAGTTTTTAATTTAAGGACATTTGCCATCTGCCAGAAACTAATAATCCAGTATCCAGTGTTTCAATTGTCTATTTAGGTTTTTAATTTTAGGACATTTGCCATGTGCCAGAAACTAATAATCCAGTATCCAGTGTTTACAATTGTCCATTGAAGTTTTAAAATTTAGGACATTTTCCATCTGCCAGAAACTAATAATCCAGTATCCAGTGTTTATAATTGTCCATTTAAGTTTTTAATTTCAGGACATTTGACATCTGCCAGAAACTAATAATCCAGTAGCATTTCAAAATAAGGAAAGAAATACATAAAACATCACCCTGTAAGAAAGTTCCAAAATGCTTTAGAGGTCGGAAGTAGCCTAGTGGTAGAGCGTTAGTCTTTGGACTGGGGTCCTAAGTTCGAATCCCGAAGAATGCCATTAAATACCTACTTTTGTAGGCTGGATATGGACACGTTAAATCCATAGACTGGAACGTCCTTATATGTAGTGAGTGAGTGGAAGAAGGTACGATACTCCCAAATGTTGCCTGGGGTTACTCGATCTATAATGTGGTTCCACCTGACACAATCGAACTCCTACCTTTGTGGTGGAATTAAAAACGGAAGCCGCGTCTCTCAGCTAGCAGTCTGTATAGACCTGATCTGGAGATCTACGGGAAGAGGGCTAAGTCACAATGCTCTAGAACAGAAGCGAAGTTTTAAATGGCAAAGAAGTGATTACACGTATAAATATATACCATGATGCTATATGTTACTCACAATTTTGAATATCAAACAGAAAACCAATAAAAGTTTAAAAATGGCAGTTGACTATGAATTCAATCAGAGAATACATGTAAACGAGGAGACATTTCAGAAAACAGGCAATAAAATCAAGCATGAATTCCTTTTAAAACGTACCGAACATGTTCTAATGAAACGAAGCAATAGTTCCCAGAAGTATACTCCAATCTTTAATCAGGTTTCAGAATACAGGATGATTGAACATTGTGATCATTATATATATTATATATATATATATATATATATATATATATATATATATATATATATATATATATACACTCATGGACAAAAAAATTAGATCACCAAGAAGGAGACGTCAAAATGAAACGAAATTTTACATACGTAATGACTACTTTGATATAAGTAAATAATAAGAAAATCAAAGAAAAAGGATAATTTATTTCAGAGAAAAAGGCAAAAGAACGGAGGAGTTAATACTCCGTCGGACCCCCTCTAGTGCGAATGCACGATGCGATACGATCGGGCATTGAGTCATACAAGTTCTGCATGATGTCTTGAGACATTTCGTTCCATATTTGCTGTAACCTTGACTCTAGTTCGTTCAAACTCGTGGGATGCCCAACTCGTCGTCCCAAATGATCCCAGATATGCTCCGATTGGAGATAAATCTGGGGATTGGGCAGGCCAAGGAAAGGTAGTAACAGAGCGGAGACAGTCTTGTGACACCCTTGCCGTATGAGGCCGAGCATTGTCTTGTTGAAAAATGGCTCCTGGGTGCCGTTGCATGAGTGGCAACACATGTGGTTGCAGGATTTCATGAACATACCGCTGGGCTGTCATGGTACCACGGAACAATACTAGGGGTGACCGTGTATTGTAGGCAATGGCACCCCATATCATCACACCAGCTGTGGGAGCGATATGTCGCTGTACAGCAAAGGTAGGATTGAAGCGTTTACCACGGGCTCTCCACACACGAACACGATTGTCATCACTGCCGAGATTGAATCTGGATTCGTCGCTAAAGACGACCTGGTTCCATTCCGCTGCAGTCCAGTTTCCTCGTGAGCGGCAAAACTCCAAACGGAGGCGTCGATGGGTGGGCGTCATGGGCAGCATACGTAATGGGCGCCGCGATACCAACTGTCCTTCACCCAGGCGCCTTCGTATGGTTCGTGAAGACACAGGCCCCTAGTGAAGGTGCTACCTGTGCCTGGATGGCGGCCGATGAAGCAGTTGGCTGTACGCGTTCATTTCTTACGATGTGGCGGTCTTCTCGACGACTGGTCTGTCGAGGGCGTCCTGAGCCTGGTCTTCGTGTACATGACATCTCTCGGGTCCACTGGTCCCAACACCTTCTCACAACACAATCAGAGCGGCCTAATTGACGAGCTACTCGCCTAGCTGACCACCCAGCTTCCATCATCCCGACGATTCTCCCCCTCTCAAATTGCGACAACTGCTTATATTGTCTTCGAACACGGCGTAATGGCATGTCTATCTCATCTCTTCCTTTGTAAATGATTCAGCACACTCAAACAAGCTTTGGTTACCTGTTTTATACTCCACAAAGTACGATGTTCAACGCCCTCTACCGGCTATACGTAATGCGCAATCACGCTGCATTTCTAATCATTTGCATATATCCCCGACATGTACCTTCATTGCAAGTTTCGTTACGATCCCGCAAAATTATTTCTTGGTGCGCTAATTTTTTGGCCATGAGTGTATATATATATGTGTGTGTGTGTGTGTAATAAATTAAATATTAGGCCTTCCATTCTAGCATTTAAATTCCCTTTCCTAAATCCAATCCGCAGTAACATTACTTTATCGCTTTAAAACCCATAGCAACAGAACTTCCAATAAAAACGCATGTCTTGCATTTCTACACCTGTATACTTCTAGAGAAAGGCGTGGGTTCACATCGCGAGCCCCAGAACTTGCTGACCCTTCAAAAATAACAGCCACGTGTACCTCGCTTCTCACGCTTAAGGTTGAAAGGTGGTATCTTTGCTCCGAGCATCTCGAATGGATGGGCGTATTTTTTATCGCTCCTAATAAAAAGATTCGACCCGACTGCTTCAAAATTTTAATTCCTTTCAGGCTGAGTCTAGCTCCAGCCATGTAAATACGAGCTAGTTTCCTTTTCATGTTGCATTTTAAGGAAGAATGAAATGGATATATTGCATTAGAGTCGACGGGATTCGAACCTGTGCGGGGAAACCCCAATGGATTTCGAGTCCATCGCCTAGGACTATGTGTGTGCGCGTGGAAATACGACCCTGAGAGAAGCGCAATAGGACTTCGCCAGCGAAATTGTAATTGAAATGACCTAGTTTTGATTTCGTTTTTCGAAACGAGCAAAGGAAAATGACATCGAAAGATTTAAATAAAAAAGTGGCAGATTATCGTGACTCTAACCAACCTGAAGAAAAACAAATGGATAATTCTGTAGTTTTCGACAAAAATTTATTGGAATACAGTGCTATATCTTCGCCAAATCAATGAAGCAATATCCCGAAATTTGATCCTAAAGGAATGGTCAAAATTAATAACTGGTTGAAATTCTTCGAGAAGAAGACTATTGCATTGACGGAAGAAGAAAAACTACAAATATTTCCCGATTTTCTATCAGACGAGGCTTTGGAATTTTACATGGAAAACCTAATAGAATCACAAAAGTGGGATGAAGTTAAGATAAAAATCAGTGTCTATTTCTCAGAAGAAAAACAGTTTTCATTCGAAGATTTTAGCAGGTTGAGCCTTTCTGGTAGTCAAAATATAAATGATTATTTTAAAATGAAAACGAATATTGGAAAACCATTAAAACTCGAAGACAAAATTATAATTCAAGGTCTCACAGACGGATTGGCGACAAGATACAAAAATTTATTTTTAATAAGTAACGTTGGTACAACTACTGAGTGGATTTCCCTTGAGAGGAAAATGATCGACAGCTACGAAGATAACAAGAGGAAAGAACAACACCATAATAAAGACTTGCAGAACCAACAGCCCTGTTCTCTTAGACCGTTCGATCGGCGAGATGACTATGAAAGATTCCCACAACATGAGACACCTAGATTCCGGCACCAACAACCGCGACCATGGCATAGATGGCCCCAGAATTTTCGAGAAGAGGAAAGCCCCAGGACTCGGTTGCAGCCTCCACAACATGCAAACAATTACAACAACAATATCTGAGTTATTTGAATTTCATTGCACATCGTACTAATAATTATAAACTTTATTGCATACTATGTTAATTCCATATATTTTGAATGTTCATTATATATTTGATTGTATATTGTCTTAAATTTCATATATTTTGTGTGCTGGTGCAACGAAGTCATAAGACTGGGCTTATTTTTATACTAAATATTCAAAAGATTTAACGTTGGTTTTGTTTCGGTGAAGTTAATTTATGATGGGTTATGTACAAAGCTTTTGACCCTGTAACCTTGATGTGTTCTAATTATCACCCACCTTGCTGTTGGACGTGACTTCTTTCCACCAATGTTGCATTCAGCGACATGTAATTTTATAATATAGGAAATTTTGATTATATTTGATTGTAATTGTACTCCCTTTATTATATAACATTTCTTTTGTATTATGTTGTGAAATTTTCACCTTTCAACGTGGCGATTTTCCCTTTTTCGGGGGGGGGGATTTGTAATAAATTAAATATTAGGCCCTCCACTCTAGCATTTAAATTCCCTATCCTTAATCCAATCTTCAGTAACATTACTTTATCGCTTTAAAACCCATAGCAACAGAACTTCCCATAAAAACGCATGCCTTGCATTTCGACACGTGTATACTACTGGAGAAAGGCGTGGGTTCACATCGCGAGCCCCAGAACTTGCTGACCCTTCAAAAATAACAGCCACATGTACCTCGCTTCTCGCGCTTAAGGTTGAGTTGAAAGGTGGTATCTTCGCTCCGAGCATCTGAAATGGATGGACGTATATTTTATCGCTCTAATAAAGAGATTCGACCCGACTGCTTCAAAATTTTAATTCCTTTCAGGCTGAGTCTAGCTCCAGTCATGTAAATATGAGCTAGTTTTCCTTTTCAGGTTGCATTTCAAGGAAGAATGAAATAGATATATTACATACATACATATATATATATATATATATATATATATATATATATATATATATATATATAAATAATACATAAATATACATATATATATGTGTGTGTGTGTGTGTGTGTGTATGTATCCTAAAATTTCATAGAAGTTATTTCAAAGGTAATCGGAAATTAGCTGTTTCAAGCACTGTCACTGTTTTTTTCCTTCGCATTAATTGAGACCGCCGCAAAAATTTTCATCTAATGCAATGTTAATCTAATACACGGCACAGTAATTTAAAAACCATTTTTCTAATCATAATTTCGAAGCGTAAAAAAATAAATAAATATAAGGCTTTTGCTTTTTCCAGAGATAACTCAGTATTGGAAGCTTTTATCCCAATCTTTTATGCCATACTTTTGGAGACCGTAATGGTTTTAGGCTCTCTCTTGCTCTCCTAATGAGGGTAGCACGATTGCATTTAAGTAATGAACTTTTTTCGGGGTACCACAAAAAATAAGTTATTATTTAACTGCATTTTCTAATTTATGATGCATAATCTTGTACGGGATCCCTGTCTACCAAATGTATTTAATGCGTTGGTTTATAACGAAAGCCAATTATAAATATCAGTGAAAGAGTTAATAAGATTATAAATAATGTCCCCTTCTTTTTCTAATCGATGTAATAATAGAGAATTATTTGAAATTCCCTATCAGTGAAAAAAATAAGGAATCGGGAAAATATCTTTTCATGTTTTAATAAAGGAGGAATAACTTTTGACACTAGTCAGATTCTATGCAGATGTTTTTTCTAATTTTTAAAAGTTTGGATATCTTCCATTTCATTAACACTTTTCCAGATAAATTTATTTTAAATTTAAAAGGACTGTTGAATTTAAATGTAGGAGGTAAAGAAAATATAAGTTTTTCTGAACTTATTATTCTATTAAACAATAAAGAATTGTGAAAATTGCTTTTCTTATTACAACAAAGAATAAATAACTTGGCACTAGTCTAACTCTAGACATATTTTTTATGGTTTTTAAGAATTTGAAGCTCTATAGAATATGAAGTTCTTTTCCAATTTAATTCGTTTAAATTTCAAAGGGATTATTGAATCTTATTGTGGAAGGTAAACAAAATATAAGTTTTTCTGAACTTCCTATCCCATCAATAAAAAGTAAAGAATTGGGAAAATAGCTTTTCATGTTACAATAAAGGATAAATAACTTTTTGTACTAGTCTAATTCTAGAAAGATTTTTTCCATAGTTTTGAAGAATTTGAGGTTCTAAAGAATATGAAGTTCTTTTCCAAATGAATTCGTTTTAAATTCAAAGGGATTGTGGAATTTTAATGTAGAAGGTAAACAAAATATACGTTTTTCTGAACTTCCTATCCCATCAATAAAAAAGTAAAGAATTGGGAAAATAGCTTTTCATGTTACAAGATAGGATAAAAACTTTTGGTACTAGCCTAATTCTAGGCAAATATTATTTATGTTTTTGAAAAGTCTGAAGTTCTGTTTCATTACCACTTTTCCAAGGTATTTCATTGTAAATTCAAACAAATTGTCCAATTTAAATGTAGAAGGTAAGGAAAATATAAGATTTTTTTAACTCTCCTATCCTATCAATAAAAAAAATAAATAATTCGGGAAATTGCTTTTCATGTTATAATAAAGGATAAACAACTTTTGGCACTAGTCTAATTCTAGGCAGATATTTTTTGCAATTTTTCTTCTATTTTGCAAAGTTCTTCTATTTCACTAACATATTTACGGAGAAATTCGCTTCAAATTCGAAAGGATTGCTGAATTTAAATGTTGAAGGTGAAGGAAATATACCTTTTTTCTGAACTAGGTGATTCAATGACTTTTCATTATGGAATTTTGGGAAACATCCTAGAAAATATGGAGAGCACTCAGATAGGATGTTTCTAATATTTTAATATATAAATCCCTGTTTTTTTTCCATAAAGAACTTCCCAACTTATGAAGTGAAACTTCTTTAGCCTTAAATTGCTCGGGCTGAAGGAAAAGTTAAGCACTGCCCCTATAAAGAAACCGAGAGCGGACGGAGTTGGAAATGTTCAAACTCTGTCTATTTTTGTTTTGCTCTCTTTTAAATATTATATAACAAAATTCAAAGATATCCCTAAGTGGTCAAAGAGTAGAGCTGTTACAGAATTTCGCCTGGTGACCAGCCACGACTGTTTATCAAAATATCTGGAACGCCTCAAAATCGTCACTGATCCTTTCTGAAGGCTCTGTGAAATTCCGGACAGGATGGGTGAGACTCACCAGCCTCGCTGTCCTGCTATTCGAAACATTTCCCTTTCCGATCGTTATTGGGAAGCAAGGGACTTACTGAAATCATAGACTATTACTGTAGCCGATTTTTGTAGCTGTGTTATGTTTCTGTTCTCTTTGTTTTTCGGCTCAGTTGTCTTTAAACCTCCCATTAGAAAAAAAAATAATAATTAACAAAACCTATGATGTTCACACATCACATGCGGTCCTTATGAAATGCAATTGATTCTCATAATGCGAGTATTTATTAGTTACAGATCTTATGTACAAAGTTTTCCTGTAAATTACATAATATTTTTGTCTCAATCATACAGGGTCTGCCCAGAAAACAGTGAGACTGATTCTATAAAATTCTTTTATTTGAAGATAATTTTTCAGACACTTAATATTCTACAAAATATCCTCCTCCTGCATTAACCCTTTGAGGGGCGCCATTTGCACAGTGTAAACGCCGAAATCTAGTCTTTTTTTTCACTTGCATTCAATGTATTCCAGTTAAATGATCAGAAAAATGGTTTGTACTGCCATGTGTTATGAGTTTAAAGAAGTAAAATTATTTTTCAAGATTTAATTGAACAATTTTTCAAGATTCTTTAGGTTAAAAAAATAAATCTAGAAAAAAATCTGTACCTTGCAAAAGGTAGAAGTTGTTGCACCTGAAAGGATTAATACACCGTTGTCAACGAATCTGCCACCCATTGATGCTTACCTTGAAGTCTTTAACTGGAATGCTGTTCAGAACGCGCGTTACGTTTTTCTGCAAGTTCTCCAGATTGTCAAAACGATGACCTTTGTGTCGAGTAGCAATACGCCATAAAGTTTTGTCTAAAACTAAACGAATCGGCCACTGAGACGCTTGCAGTGTTACAAGAGGCCTGTGGGAAGGGTTATTTGTCCAAGGCTCAAGTGTTTAGATGGAACAAAGCCTTCAAAGAAGGAAGAGAGGACGTCGATGACGAACAACGCGCTGGGCATCCATCAAGTTCTCGAACTTCAGACAATGAGGCTAAAATTTTAACGCTTTTGGACTCTGATTGTCGAATGAGGGTCCGGATGATGTCATCCGGACAGACAGTTAATGCATATTTTTAACAAGGAAGTACTTCAAACTTTGAGGAATCGAATCGCGCGCGTCCGCCCGGAGCTCACAAACAATTGGATTCTGCACCACGATAATGCGTCGGTCCACACATTCTTCAAAGTGACTCAGTTCCTGGGAAAACATAACGTCGCACAGTGGAGTATTTGTAGCAAAACCCTGGTAAAAAATATTTTTCATGTATTTTAAAGTTAAAACCATTGCTTTTGACTTTTAACTTACTTTTAAATAGTAAATACTCCCTTTTTTGTAAAAAAAATTTATAAAATTTTAAAATTTTAAAATTAGTTTTTTTTTTATAAAATTAGCTTTATAAATCAATCTTTATCATATATATATATATATTTATATATATATATATATATATATATATGATATATATATATAAATATATGATATGATATATATATATATATATATATGAAGTCTGACCTTCGTCATCTTCTTCAAATTCATCTTCTTCGTCACTCTTATTTCTTAAAGTTTATTTATTTCTTGTCTCAAAGTCTTAAGAAGAAATAAAGTTTAATATGTTAACAAGATTTATACAGATTACATCTATAGTTGTAAGTCATTTTCAAATCATACCGGTCAAGAAATTATCATAAAAATAAAAAAAGGGTTCTTTATAAAAAAAATTCTATATAAAAATGGCAGCTGTTTGCGGAACATTTTTTTCTTTGAAATAGACTCTCACTACTATAACCATGACGATTATAATTGAACTTATGTCCGACAAGCCCCGACACACCTTCATAAAGCTTTAAGAAACTTAAATTACAGCTAAATAGATTTAAAAAAAACATTTTTCAATTTTTCAATTTTTTTTAATATGTTGATAACAAAACTAAGTGAATTATTATATATTTTAAAACAAAGCTCTTACCTTTTTTAACACGTAAACCTGATTCAATTTCAAAACATTAATTCTTAACGCCACAAAAAAATATAGTTTTAAACTAACAACAAAGCTGAATCGCAATCTAATGGCACGTCCATTCACAAAGAAATCTGTTCTTCAACTGAGGCAAGAAACTGCTAAGTGTTACTTATGCTGCTGGAAATGGTGTGATTCATTCAGCAGTTTGTTAGAAATGATAAAATGCACTTTTTACAATTATTGCGCAATTTTTAATTTTTGCACTTTTGGCCAGGTTTTGGCGTCAAATACTCCACTGTGCGTCGCAACGATGCCCCAGCCACCGTACAGCCCCAATCTGTCCCGGCCGGACCTTTTTCTATTCCCTCGGTTAAAATCCAGCTTAAAAGGTCATCGTTTTGACAGTCTGGAGAACTCTCACAAAATCGTAACGCGCGTTCTGAAAAGCATTCGAGTTGAAAACATCAATGGGTGGCAGAGTCGTTGGCAACGGTGTATTAATGCAGGAGGAGGCTATTTTGAAGAATATTTAGTGTCTGTAAAATTATTTTCAAATAAATGAATTTTATGGAATCAGTCTCATTACTTTCTGAACAGACCCTCTAATTAAAAACAAAGCTGGAGGGAACGTAGGTTCGTACTTTTTCCATGCTTAAATATTCTTTTAATTTACAATCTATATAAACTGTACTAGTAATATTTAGCTACAGATGTCAGTTTCTTGTTAAATTCTTCACTTGTGTCTGTTTATCTAAACTAGTGTCTACAAGTAGCGAATATCATATAAAACGACTTTCTACCAAACTATTTTTATTTATGTTTTGTTCACACATTATAAATATCACATCGAGGATTCATCCATTGTTTAAATAGAATAGACAAGCTAAAAATGTAAAGGTATTTGGCTTCGAGCATCAGTTGGTGTAATTATGTACCGGAAATTTCTTTTTGGTGGATACAAAGCAGTCTCGCCATCGATGCAAACCCATTGCATCAAGCAAAGAATGACCACGTGATACCACTGGCGGAGTTACCACTGGCATGGTAACTCCGCCAGTGATTGCGATGTTATGCTTTCCCAGGAACTTACGGAGTTACCACTGGCATGGTAACTCCGTAATAGTGTGTAAATCTTGCCCTTCCGCAGTGTCCTATTGCTATCACGAAAAGTTTCACTTCCATTGCGTAAGAGTCCCAAGCAAAGTTTACTTTCTGGTTTGCTATCACTATCTCTGTAAGAGAGGGGGGTTTCGTAAAGCACTTTTGTTTTCCTAGTTCCTACTTATTTTGAAATGCAATTTGTTAAATTCGTTAATTTCCATTTATTTGTTGATTTTTATAGCTCTTTTGTTGACAGTCACATGTAGTTTTACGGAACATTCTCTGTCTTTGTTATATCTGAGTCGAAATTGGATAGTTTTCGGTGAAATCAGCCTACAGAATGTGCAGCTTTCAGAATTATCTCACAGAAAGTTTTCACAGTTGAATACTCTGCGAAAGACTTACTTATTGTTTCTGCTTTATTCAGTAATTTATTCCTAGTCTATATATTCCTTTATATCGCAAATAGGGCGAATAATGTCGCATTAACTTCTATATTTGTATCATTTTCTTTGGCTAATGTGTCGGCACTTTGACTCAGATATTCGCACAGAACCGCCGAAATGGTTGACTACTTTTTATCTGGGACCACCATACAGGTGAGTCAACATTGCGCTATTGGTGCCACATCAATTTGGAACAAACACACTACAGGGACGACATCTGAAGGCCTCGTACCTTCTCCTACCCACTGACCTCATAGAAGGACTTTCTGGTCTACGAATTTAACGTACCCGTATACGGCCTAGACACGAAGGTACTGAATGGCGTTCATCAAGATTCGAACTGAAAACCCCCCGGTCCGAGGCACACTGCGCTAAACTACACTACTTCGAACCTATATATGCATCCTTATTAACCGCACAGTTGAAATTTCAATAACCGCACATTGGAATCTCCCGTATGATTAACTCAGCTCCTTCGAAACATCTTACGTCAATTTGATGTTTCCTTTATTCCATAAAAACAATTTAGATTAGTCCATGTTCATCAATAACCACCTTTATTTCAAAGCTGGAAACGTTCAAACTTCATGCCTCAAACGAGAAAAGTGTTTGAAAAGTTCTTTTTGAATGGGATATGATTATTTCAGTGCTGTGAAATTTCACAATATTCAGCATTTCGTTTTTTACTGAAAAATGTGTGTGTGTTGCCAAATTTGCGGGGGAAATACATCTAAGAGATTTCAATCACGTAAAGTGGATCAACGGCGTGAATAAAATTTTTTTCTTCTTGAATACTGAATATCTTCAAAGGTTATGTGTCGAAAGAAAACATATTTCCACTAGATATTTAATGGCATTCCCAGATATTAATCCACAAAAAAACCAAATAGTACACTTTGAATCCTAAAGTTTTATCTCCGTATTTTATAAAACTTTTATCTCATCGATCATGGTAGAAACGGATATTGTAAAAGCAATAGTAGAGAATCATCGTTTGCGCGTAACTGAAGAAATTCAGTTAAGGCGACAATGGACCATGAAAAACTTTTGTTTTATTTATTTACCAATTACTATGAAATTTTGTATTCTTATACAGTGTTGTTTAGAGATGGAAATTCTAAATTAAGAAAAATCAGACTGTAATTAATAAAGATATTAATTAAAATCAGTTTGTTAATTACTCTATTTAAAAATGCTCCTTGCTCATTAATTTTTGTCTCAGATATCTAATTTTCTCTCTTAAGCTAGCTTTATATAGTTATAATAAAAGTTAGTAGTAATATTTGATTTACAGTCATATTTATAAAAACTAGAAAAGAAATCGATAAAAATAGGTCAGTTTATGCAAATTTTTATCAAAAAAAATTTTTTATTGTAAATATTTTAAGTTGTTTTAAAATAGTATAATGAATTGATTACTAAGTTTTATTCTAACATATATAAATAATCATTTTATGAAATTTTATGAAAATTCGAGAAAAATTATGACGCATGGAACATTTTGAGCTTACCGAAACAATATGAAAACTTGTTTTGAGAAAATGGCATTTAAAGTTTTAGTTTGACTAACATTTCCATTGTTTACGTTTGAAAAAAATACTTATAACTTGGTTAATAATGATCGGATCAACATACTTTTTTTTAATTTAAAGCTGATGAGTTGCAGAATCATTTTCTGAATGAAAAAAAATCGTTTTGGGGACATATTTTTGTCAATCGGAAGGTCCATTGTCGCCTTAAGGGTGTTTGTTCTCATACGCCTTATAAAGGAGTAGTATTTTTTTTCAAACCATTGATAATTACGCCTTCGAAACTTCCAACACGTTTTGTGAACTCTTGATGTATTATAGCAAATTTTAAAGGAGATTATATGAATCATTCATTAACTAAATTTAAATTCTGAAAGTGTTCAAAACTGGTCGCGTCATAATAGAGGAATGTTTGAAATGCAAAAGAAGAATATTAAGTTGTTCCTCAACATGAAATGATTATTGCACTTCTGGAAAATTTTACTTTCCCCGTAATCCAAAATGGTAGGTATATAAATCCTACTTTAACGGGAAAATGCCTTTTTTTTGACAAGTATGTTGAAAAATACTTCTAAGAGACTTCAATCAAGTAAAGTGGATCAACGAAGTGAGGAAACCTTTTTTTTTTCTCGAGAACTGAATATCTTCAAAGAGTATGTGCCGAAAGAAAACATATTTTCGTTGGATATTTAATGGAATTGCCTGTTATTAATTCACAAAAAGGCCGGAGAGTGCACTTTAAAACTTAATGTTTTATATCCATACATCTCAGCGGTCGGGCTGTAACGTGAAATTTTAAAGAAGTAAACAGATACTGTTTGGGCGGATCAGAAGAAAATCACTTAATAGAGTTTTCATATGCCTTTTAAAAGCCTAATATTTCTTTTCTATGAATGATTACTTTTTGTTTATAAGGAAATAGAGCAAAACTTTGAGAGATCAGTAGAGTGAAGTATGTTTTTTACTGTTTTTTAGTAAAATTTATTTCATGGGTTAACTTTGTTGAATTCTACGCTGAAAAAATTGCAAAACTGTAAAGATTGATTGTGAATTATTAAAGTAGAATATCAGACTTTTAGTAGCATTCTTTTCCTTTATGAAAACTGTAATGGAATCAGAAGTAAAAATTATTTCTGATAAATGGTATTAGAATGTAAATACATCCGTTTAAAAATGATTGAAAACGTATTTGCAAATAATCGTATTGTTAAAGTACGGCTAAAATTTCTTTTACATTCGTATCACATTTTAAACAGTAATCTGAAAGAAACATTCAATTACTTTCAGACATATATTCATAGCAATAAATTAAAAATATGTAAATGTAGTAGCTTCACATTCAATATTTTTTTCTGTTTTACTTTATAAAAGTTGCGAGACAATTGAGTCTTAATTTCACATGCTCAAATAAAATATCTCTTTAAATTTACTTAATCCTTTTCAAACTGTTTAATATTTATGTACCTGTAACTATCGTTTGTCAAGTATGAGTATCAAAGGTACGTCTCCAGACCACGACACCGACAATTCAAAAACTGGACTGCCAAAATGAAGTAGGTAAATATCCCATTTCCACTATACAGTTTGTATCAGTTTCTCATTATAAATTGTTCTATAATAAGTACCCAATGCAATGTTTTATCTACCTGTCAGGTCTTGCTATCTTTAGTAACTGATGTTGCCTATTAACTACGGTTGTTAAGAGCAAACTCCTCACTACATTTCTTTCCTTTGAACTTTCTAGGTCATAACTGCTTCTTAAAGAACTTATTTAATCCTTTAGAAGGCAAATCCCTAAATCAGTAAAAAGAAGGGAGGAGGTGGTCTTCGTGCCCAATGTCAACAAGCTCAGTTATATCACCACCAACAATATTCAGTTCCAGCTGTTAAGTATTCGATTGGGGTAAGATGTGCGCGTCATCTTTATATATAAAAGGCAAAGTCTGTGTGTGTGTGACCGAGTTTTTGTCTGCTCGCGGCGCAGCGCAAAGACGGTAGGTCGGACAGTCTTGAGATTCGACACGAAGATGCCTCCCGAGGTCTCATTATGCACCTCGAAGCCCTTTTTTCGATTTTTTAATTAGATTTTCCGTAATTAAATATTTAGTCGCGATTTGGAGCTCCCGGACGAGTAAATCCTAACGTATCCGTCCGAGAACTTTTTTTTTCGGACGAGCCTATACGGGAAAGATGACACTATACGGAAATCACAATTAAAATTGTCTGTCTTAATTTATCGATTAATTGTGATTTTTTTTCGATCACCTGTACGCACCCGTTTTTCGGAAAAAAACGCGATTTTGTCCGTGACCCTTTTTTCCAAATTGTCGAATCGATACGTAAATATCGTTACATTTTTACGAATTTTTTATCTCAGAGACCCTAGACATCACAGTTTCGAAAGCCAGAACCAAAATTAATTTACAAATTGTAGTTATTTTTTAATAATTTATTTTATGATTCGGAAACTCTTGCGAGAAATCTCATTTTGGAGATTTCGTTCTTCATTTCCGGACGAAGGTACAGCTGGTGAAAACAGGAGAATAACCAGTTTTTCGACGTAATGCACGTGATGTATTGGGGCGTTTGTTTTCTATGAGGGATTGAGTGGTTAAAGGAAATCGATTACTATTGCAGTGATAATCGATTAAAAAATCACATTTAGTAATGCCGTAATTTTTTTGGCCAGCACTTAGTTAATATCATATAATTTGTGGTGTATTTGTGGAAAAAATCTATGAAGATTTCAAAGAATTTCAGCATGTGGAGGATGTGATATATTCGCTTTCAAGGAAATCGATTACTATTGCAGTGATATTCGATTAGTAATCCTATGTCAAAAATTTTGCCAAAATGTGCCAGAAAGGATTAAATTTATATGGGTAAAATAATGTATCGTGGTGAGGAAAAGGATGACAGCGACGCCCATTAACAAAGGGTTAAGGCTACTAAAAAATTGGTAATTACATTACCCGAGCAACGCCGGGACGGGTACAGCTAGTTAGTTCTAAATGCCCTTATCTGGTCCCTAATACATTGTTCTTTTTTAGTTTAAGAAGCTCATTAAGAATATTTTCCTAAGGACTGTCATAGGCTCCCAACGTCATTGTTAAAATATCAAATTTTCATGAGATCTGTGAACAAAAATGTCATACCCATGCCTTGAAAGCTCAAAGCTCAATTAAAATATTCCCTAGCAGAGACGGAAATAAGCACAAGTAATACGTCGTTCCGCCGATTAGGAATGCGACAAGCGTAGAACCTGAATGACAGCGCGCAGTCCCATCTCGCTCAGAGTAATACAGGTCCAATTAGTTTAGGACAAACGGAGCCACAGGAACTAACGTGATGTGGCTTTAGCCGAGGCCCCAACGTCCATTCTCACTCTTAGCCAGGGCCATCGCCGGGTTTCCAGCCGGACTGGTGACAAGCCGATGCCTTGATACTGACTGCCTCAGAAGATCCCACTCCCCCAGGAAACTCACAATAGCGCTCTCCGTTACCAAGCGCCTTGCTTCTCACAACGAACCTTGGCGCCCTGGGGGGAAACCACGCCAACACGACTCCGCCATATAAATACAAATCTTTGACCGGCATATTACCATTCCTTACATGAATTCACGCCATTACATCGTTTGGCGGCTGCTGATTGGTCAATGAGTTTACATCGGTATTTGTGTATTTGGTGCGCTGATTCTTATGAAAGCATGTCTGTTTTTCAAGAATCAAAACTTCCATCACTATTTTTGAACGAAATAGAATCTATTTCAAATAATAGTATCGTAGTACGCAGTAACGTTCAAAATTACATATTTGTGCATCATAAAATTTATGCATTTGTACAATAAAGTCACTTTATTTTCAGTCTATTTTAGGTAATTTTTAGAAGAGTATTTATAATTTTTATTTTTTAAGACTAAGGTTAAAAAACTAAAGTGTGCAAAACAGCAAAAAATATATAATTTGCATCTTGCAATTAAGATTTTAGTTTAAAAAAATAAACCATTTTTTTAAAATTCAATATTTAAATTTAAAAATAAATAAAGCTTTCATTTTTTAATTCAACATTTAAATTTTAAAAAAAAGAAAATATATTTTATTTTTTATAATTCAACATTTAAATTTAAGAAAAAATTCAATTTTGAGTAATATTTACTCTATTTTATTCTACTCCTAAAATTTTACAGTGAAATTACTACGGAAATTGGTAATTTCTTAAAATTTTTCATCCACAAAAAAGAAATATGAAGGCATTTATGGCGAAAATTTCTTTTACAAATAGTTTTTTCACTTTAAATTACTTTTGCATTAATAGGTGGCGCCAATTAAAAAATTCACGTTCCTTGTAAAATATCGCGTAAAAAAAATATATAAAAATGAAAGCAACTAAGAAATAGATTTTATCTCATTTAAAATACTCTTAGGATCAAATATTATGCAATTATCGAAATGAAAGTATCTAAGACATTTTTTTTTAGCATTTATCTCATTTAAAATGCGCTTAGGATCAAATATTATGGCAATTACCGATGCAAAGTCAATTGACCAACCAGCAGCCGCCAAACGATGTAATGGCGTGAATTCATGTAAGGAATGGTAATATGCGTCCCGGCGTTAGCTATACGGAGTTTTTTCCTGGAGACGGGTCCGATACAATACCTCATTCCAAGACCTGCAGGATCGGAAATTTGCACCAAAACATAACAAGAAAAAGGCCAAACAGTAAACCAGAAAAAGAAAGCGAAAAAATAAAACCAAAGTGCGGGCCTCAAAACAAAAATAAAACACTACGCTAAACAATAACCTTAATTAGGATTTTCAATTCTGAATTTACAAATACTAGTTGCAGTTCCCGTGCTCCGTTCAAGCTTCGTCCTTATTTAATTAATAAATAGTTCTCTATTAGAACTTTTTGATTACAGCTACATATATTTTACTCAAGCTCATGCAACTATACATATAATTGCAACTGCATATACTTAAAATTACAGTAGTAATTTAATTATATAACTCATTAAACAATATTAATTCACATACAGCGACCCTATATAATGCACAAATTAAAGAAAATTAAAAGAAATGAAAATAATCGAAAATTTAAAAAAGTCAGAGTGACTCATAAAAGATGAGCGGCGAAACCAAGAATGCAAACCCGTGCAAACTCCAAGACAAGCTGAATAGGCAAAAAAGAAGTCAGGAGGAACGGCGAGTTCCGAACTACAATACTACTGTGTCCTTCTTTTGCTTACTTTATCCGGCCCGTTGAAAAATCCCGCATGCAATTTTTTTAATCTCTTTTATGCGATTTTGTTGAAATCAACAATATTAGTGTGCGTAGTGTACATATAAATAATGAAATATATAAATAACTAGCATTATTGCCCGGCGTTGCCCGGGTATATATATATATAGATATAAAATATTTCATGCATTCCATCAAAAAAATACTGGGCTGCTACTCCCGCTCTTCATGTTCATCTGGCCAGACAGAATGCGCTTAGCACGTTTCTACTGAAATGATATACAAACAACAAGAAAAAAAGAAACTTTGAGCCTGCGGACCTTCGTCTGATTTTAAGGTCATTCCCAACCCTCTTTCTCCCGCACATTGGAATTCCCCCCCCCCCCGTTATTCTCAAACCACCCCTCTTAACGCAGCTGGTTGAGGGAAAACCACAGGGGGTAGACACACCTCTATCGGGCACAAAAAACATTAAAAAATTAATTTAAAAAAAACTAATTGAGCCCCAAATTTCGTTTTTCCTTATTTAAGTTCCTCGGGTCCAAAACATTAACTGTGCCGAATTTGGTCCCGGTGGGTGAAACAGTCTATGATTCTATAGCGGACAAACAAACAGACAAGCTCTTTTATATATATAGATAGAGAGTATTATAATTTCGAACAGCCGTAACCACAACCCTACTTTAATGTATGCAACATACTCTCATAAAGCGGGTGGTCGGCTGACTACATAGAATTGAACGTTCAGTCCTCTCACTCTCTAGGGACGACAGGTCGCAGCACGCGTACTGTTTATTTTGATTTAGCACTGGTCGCATACTCGTCATTTCTTTTGAGACTAATGTTTGTTATTTTGCAAATATAATAATAAATTTAAAAAGTGGACTTTTTGTAAGTAAAATTTTAAAACATTGGTTTTATTTTATTGTATTAATTAAATTATTTACTTGTAGGCCTTTGTAAAATGAGTCAATCTAAAAAAAGAAAAGTTGATTTGGAATGCAGAAATTTCAATGAAGTATGGACGGTAAAATTCCTTTTTACAGACATTGATAAGAAAGCAATGTGTTTAGTTTGTCAGGAGACAATTGCTGTTTTCAAGGAATACAATTTAAACAGGCGTTTTAAATCAAAACATCCAAAATATGCATAACTTTCGTTAAAAGAATTTCTAAATGCAGCAGAAAACTTCGCAAAAAACTTGAATAAGCAACAAAATATTTTTACCAAAGAAAGTAATATCGAGAAATATACCACAAAAGCAAGTTATGTTGTTGCACATAAAATTGCTAAGTTCTGTAAACCGTTTACTGAAGCAGAATTTGTTAAACAATGCATGGTACAAGTGTCGGAGATATGTTGTCCTGAAAAGAAACATATTTTTGAAAATGTAAGCCTTTCGAGAAGAACAATAGTACGACGGATCGAAAATATTTCATTAAATTTACTTGACCAGCTAAGAAAAAAAATTGCTGATTTTACATATTGTTCTCTGGCTTTAGATGAGTCGTGCGATATTACTGACACAAGTCAATTATTAATATTTATTCGGGGCATTAACAAGAAATGTGAAATTAGCGAGGAACTTCTTAGTGTGCATCCAATGAAAGATACAACTACCGGGGAAGACTTCTTTATCGCTGTTGAGGAGTGTTTAGTTAAAGTAAATTTAACTTGGAACAAAATAGTAAGCATCACTACGGATGGCTGTTCTAGTTTAACAGGGAAAAATGTGGGCTTACTAAAACGAATCAGCGACAAAGTAAAAGAGTTGCAGCCAGAACAAGTTATGTTATTTTTGCACTGCATTATTCATCAAGAAGTGCTATGTAGAAAAGTCTTGAAATTAAATCACGTCGTTACTGTTGTGACAAAAGTTGTGAATTTTATCCGGGGACGTGCCTTAAATCATTGACAGTTTGTTGAATTTTTGAAAGAAATTGAAAGTGACTTTTACGAAATTCCTTATTACATTGAAGTGAGATAGCATCGGTAAAGTTTTGGCCAGGTTTCAATATTTGCTTGATGAAATAGTATCCTTCTTGTCGATAAAAGAAAAACTACATGATTTTCCTGAATTGCAAAATGAGGCATGGCTAAACGATTTCTCGTTTGCTGTAGATATCATAAAATATTTGAATGAATTAAATATAAATCTACAAGGGAAAAATCAATTCGCTTTCAATATGCACTCAAACGTAAAAGCATTTATGATAAAACTCAATTTATTTTCTGAAAACTTTAATAAGAAATTACTAAATCATTTCCCCTCATTACAAACACGACGAGAATCATTGAAAAATACTGATTTTCTTAAATATAGTGCAATTACACAAGACCTGCATTCTGAATTCCAAAGAAGATTTCAAGATTTCAAAGCTATTGAAAAACCTTTATCATTAATTAGTCAACCTTTCAGTTTCGATGTGCAAGCTCCTGTTGAAATTCAACTAGAACTAATTGACTTACAGTCAAATAATTTACCAAAAGAAAATTTTCACTCAAACGAATTGAGTGCTTTCTACAGTGCTTTGAATACAGAACATTTCAAAAATTTTTTGAACTATATTCAAAAATACCTAGTTTTATTTGGTTCGACATATATTTGTGAAAGAACTTTTTCGTTAATGATTTCCACGAAAAATAAATATCGATCACAAATTACTGACGAAAATCTACACTCGGTAATAAGGATTGCTACAAGTGATTTGGATCCCAATTTTGAAGAAATAATATCAAATGAACATTCGAGATTTCACGTTTCGCATTAACTATAAGACTTCTATTTTAAAGTTTGATGTTTGTCTTTTCTTTTTATAATTCTATTTACTATTATATTTACAAAATGCAATATAAATATAAAAATGTAATAACTATGTATCAATATAAAATAATTTGTATCGTTAAGATATAAATAACAAAATAAAACCTTTCATTAACTGATTTATTTAATGACCATTAATTTAATATAATGGATCATATTTCTTTAAAAATTACGTGACATATTTTTCTGGGCACAAATTGTTCGCATGTAGACCCTAGTAAGACAATTTATTACTACTATTATCTATTATTAACTGTCAAATTTCTTTGTCGAAATGCTTTAAAATGATACTTATAGTGTTTTTGTCAAAAACATTTCTTGGGCAGGGAAAAAACACCAACCAAAATATTCGCGTGTGCACAGCGTACGCGGTATAGTCCTCCGGCCCTGGAGACATTTTGAAAATTTCATTTTGGCCTGCGCTTAAAAGTATTTGCCCACCCCTGTTCTATGCTTATAGCACAAATGAGACACATATTTAGTGTAAAGTAGCCCTCGTGGCATTTTCTTAGAGGAAGCAACCGCGGGGTCATAAGAGACGTCGAGCGCCATAACGGACCATCCCCGAGGTGTTGGAGCCAGTTGTCCTTCCTTACCTTCAGGGCTTGCCCATAGCCATATTTCAACAGGATAATGCGCGACCACACGTGGCACGCATTGTCCAACGGTTATTCGTCAATCGCCAGATTGAATTGCTTCCCTGGCCGCCTCGCTCTCTGGATCTTTCACCGATAGAAAATATGTGGTCCATGGTTGCTCTACGATTGACCCAGATTCCATCCCCATCTGCCACAGCAGATCAACTTTGGCAACGTGTGGAAGCTGCTTGGTCTGCTGTACCCCAAGAACTCATCCAAAGTCTCTTTGAATCAATGCCGAGGCGTGTGGCAGCGGTGATCTCCAACAATGACGGCTACTCTGGCTACTGATTTTGGCAGGAACCACACTTCACAGAAGTCTATAAATTTAATCATTTGATACTTGGTCAACATGTTAGCTGCAAAATAAATTTTGTTGTGATATCTCTTGTCTTTCTTGGTGTTGCAATTTGGGTGGTCAGCAGTGTAGTAATACAAATAAAGACAAACGAGACCGTTGATTTAGGAGAAAAAGGGATAAGGCTTGGTAACAGTAGCTTTATCGATCCATAATTTGCAACTGCCAAGTTAACTGGAATTTGGGTAAACCTCTAGGTACATATTCTCAGTTGTCCAGGTTATAGATTCTATATTAAAAGGAATATTACCGTTGTGACGGATCTATAGACATAGAAAGGAACATGGAAGAGGATAGTGGCACATTTCGAGATACGAGTAATAAACTAAATTTTTTTTCACTACAAATCTCGATAGCATACATATTTGAAGTGTACTGAGCTTGATGGAAACTGTACTTACCAGCCTGAACCAATCACGCAGAATTACACTCTTAGACAAAAGAAGACGCACCAAAAAGGAGTTATCCGAATGGGACCAAAATCGATAGATGTGATGTACATGTACAGAAAAACAAATTATTACAATTTTAGAAAAATTGGATCATTTATTCAAGAGAAAGAGATTCACAAAGTGAAAAAGTCAATAGAGATTTGATCCACCTCTGGCCCTTGTGAAGCAGTTATTCGGCTTGGCATTGATTGATAGAGGTGGTGGATGTCCTCCTGCGGGATATCGTGCCAAATTCTGTCCAATTGGCACATTACATCGTCAAAATCCAGAGCTGGTTGGAGGGCCCCGCCCATAATGCTCCAAACGTGCTCAATTGGAGAGAGATCCGGTGACCTTCCTGGTCAAGGTAGCATTGGGAAAGCACGAAGACAAGCAGTAGAAACTCTCGCCATGTACGGGCGGGCATTATCTTGCTGAAATGTAAGCCCAGGATGACATGATATGAAGCGAAAAACAACGGGGCGTAGAATATCATCGAGATACAGCTGTTCTGTAAGTGTACCACAGATGACAACCAAAGGGGTCCTGCTATGAAATTATATGGCACCCCAAACCATCACTCGTGGTTGTCGGCCCGTATGGCGGAACGGCCCGTATGGCCCGTAGGGTCCGTATGGCGGACAGTCAGGTTGGTATTCCACCGCTGTCCGGGGCGTAGCCAGACACGTATTCTCTGATCATCGGGGTTCAGTTCGAAGCCGGACTCATCACTGAAGACAATTCTACTCCAGTCAGTGACATTCCAGGTCGAATGTGCCCGACTAGGGATGCGACATCGATAACAAAACATCGATATTCAGTATTAAAACATCGATGCTAATAAAACATCGTCCAAAAACCATCGATGTTTTTAAATATCGATGTTTCAGAACATCCATTTTTTTAAACTGGTCTAGTAACCTCTAACATTAATGTTACTTCGGTCAGTCGTGGGGGGGGGGGGGGGGGGATTCAATTTTACTCTGTGATTGGGCTGAAACAAATGACAAAAACTTGGTTGCTTTTGCCTTGGGCTGCATTCATGACTCAAATTTCTCGTTGTAAATATCGCCATGTTTTGCCTTTAAATGTCCAGATAAATTCGTGGTATTGCCAGAAGTTTTGAGGGACTTAAGGCAAATATTGCATTTCGCCAATATGTCAGAGGTTTTGCAAAGATATTTCCAAACGGTACTTTGGGAGGCATCTTACTAATAATATTAACGTTAACTTATATAAAACCAGAACAAAAAAAACTTAAATGGCTGCTGTGTACATACTATTTATAAATTAAAACCCCATAGAAGGTTCTGGAGTGTCAGGAACATTCCAAACGCTCTGATTGGTTCATTGGTTGTTGATTGACATTTCTCTGTTTGCAAAGGAATCGTTCCCCCTTTTGTATTCGTCCTTTTCAGAATTCAGACTTACTTTTACTGAGTGTGAAAATTATGCTACGTGGTAAATTTTTTTATTATGGTACTTTTTCATTAAAAAATACATCGAGACAACGTAAAACATCGAACACAAAACATCGATGTTAAAAAAACATCGGCTTCAATAAATCGATGTTAAAAAAACATCGGCTTCAATAAATCGATGTTTAAAACATCGATGTTTTGAAAATATCGACATCGATGTCGCATCCCTATGCCCGACACCATTGCAAACGAGCTTGTCAGTGAACAGAGGTCAATGGTAGGCGGCGCAAGGGTGCACCGTGAGCTCAGCCCCCTTTTTCTGAGCCGCCTATGAGTGGTCCTTGAAGTCACTGAAGCACCAGTTGCACGTACGATCGATGATAATGATGAATCTGGGGCTGTGAGTTCCGCTCTGACGATTGCTCGATCCTCACGTTCTGTCGTTTTTCTAGGCCGACCACTTCCTTCTAGATGCTGTGTTCCGCCATGGTTCGTCCATTCCTGCCAACATCGTCTAATAGTGACATCGCTCCTATCCAAATGTCGAGCGATGCGCCGATTAGACCAACCGGCTTCTTTGAGCCCAACTACACGTCCTCTCTCAAATGCTGACATCTACGCATATTGTTCGTGCACTTGTATGCGAGGCATAATTACTGTCTACCTGAGTACACGGAATGAAATTCGTTAAGAATATAAGACCTTGAATCGAAATTTCTCCTCTGTAATATCCTGCCAGTTGCGCAGTTAATATGCGCTGCAGTTGTCACATGTTCATTCATTGGCCACCAAACATTAAAATTTTGCATTTTCCGTCGAAACCTGTATACATATCAATTTATGTCCAGTTTGCATTACCCCTTCTTGATGCGTCATTTTTTTTTTTTTTTTAAGAGTATATTTGAGGTTAAATCAAATCCATGAATTGCTACGCCAAAACCAACTAAATGTTCGTCAAAGAAAACGCTTTAAAAAAAACAGATCACATTAGAAAAGCTGCCAATGACTGCACCGTTAGTTGAAACACGAGGAAGAACTGAAAGCGGAAATACACTCATGGACAAAAAAATTAGCGCACCAAGAAATAATTGCGGGATCGTAACGAAACTTGCAATGAAGGTACATGTCGGGGAGATATGCAAATGATTAGAAATGCAGCGTGATTGCGCATTACGTATAGCCGGTAGAGGGCGTTGAACATCGTACTCTGTGGAGTATAAAACAGGTAACCAAAGCTTGTTTGAGTGTGCTGAATCATTTACAAAGGAAGAGCTGAGATAGATATGCCATTACGCCTTGTTCGAAGACAATATAAGCAGTTGTCGCAGATTGAGAGGGGGAGAATCGTCGGGATGATGGAAGCTGGGTGGTCAGCTAGGCGAGTATCTCGTCAATTAGGCCGCTCTGATTGTGTTGTGAGGAGGTGTTGGGACCAGTGGACCCGAGAGATGTCATGTACACGAAGACCAGGCTCAGACGCCCTCGACAGACCAGTCGTCGAGAAGACCGCCACATCGTAAGAAATGCACGCGTACAGCCAACTGCTTCATCGGCCGCCATCCAGGCACAGGTACCACCTTCACTAGGGGCCTCTGTGTCTTCTCGAACCATACGAAGGCGCCTGGCTGAAGGACAGTTGGTATCGCGGCGCCCATTACGTGTGCTGCCCTTGACGCCCACCCATCGACGCCTCCGTTTGGAATTTTGCCGCGCACGAGGAAACTGTACTGCAGCGGAATGGAACCAGGTCGTCTTTAGCGACGAATCCAGATTCAATCTCGGCAGTGATGACAATCGTGTTCGTGTGTGGAGAGCCCGTGGTGAACGCTTCAATCCTGACTTTGCTGTACAGCGACACATCGCTCCCACAGCTGGTGTGATGGTATGGGGTGCCATTGCCTACAATACACGGTCACCCCTAGTATTGTTCCGTGACACCATGACAGCCCAGCGGTATGTTCATGAAATCCTGCAACCACATGTGTTGCCACTCATGCAACGGCTCCCAGGAGCCATTTTTCAACAAGACAATGCTCGGCCTCATACGGCAAGGGTGTCACAAGACTGTCTCCGCACTGTTACTACCCTTTCTTGGCCTGCCCGATCCCCAGATTTGTCTCCAATCGAGCATATCTGGGATCATTTGGGACGACGAGTTGGGCATCCCACGAGTTTGAACTAACTAGAGGCAAGGTTACAGCAAATATGGAACGAAATGTCTCAAGACATCATACAGAATTTGTATGACTCAATGCCCGATCGTATCGCATCGTGCATTCGCGCTAGAGGGGGTCCAACGGAGTATTAACTCCTCCGTTCTTTTGCCTTTTTCTCTGAAATAAATTATCCTTTTTCTTTGATTTTCTTATCATTTACTTATATCAAAGTAGTCATTACGTATGTAAAATTTCGTTTCATTTTGACGACTCCTTCTTGGTGCGCTAATTTTTTTGTCCATGAGTGTATATATCGTGAGTTGGAATTCAACAAAAAGCATATGCTGGCACGTTCTTTATCAGGTGACCTAACACAAAAAGTTAAGAGACTCGGTGTACATGCAGTGCTAAGTTTTATTTCTCTCCTCCCCCTTTATTCCATGCAAATTGGAGAACGAACGAAACAGAGGTTATGTTGCAGAGACAGTCTACTTAAAGTCTTTTGAAAATTAGGATTAAAATCAATTCTCAGGGTTGCTTTTTCTTGGTTTTTTTCATTCTTAGTTTTTTTGAGTAAATTAAATTTGATGTGCTTATGTCTATACATCTACTGAGATTTTACGATAACACCCAAAACTGAGGTCGAAAAAAATATTGTTTTATTTTTGGCGATATCATCATATTTTGGAACTAGGATCTTCAAAGAATCGGACTCGTGAAGAAAAATCAGCGTGCTACCGACTGCGATCTCGCATAGAAAAATCAAAAGTAATGCTTTTAGGGAAATGTAAGCTAAAAATATTTTCTGGTAAATACAAGGTAGTAAAATACGTCTAGTTAGTTGTCACCATTCACAAAAGTAGTTGTTAGAAAGAGAGGCGATCAAGCCATATTGTAAGAAAGTGACATCAATGCCGTTTACAGGACGTCACTGTAGAACTGTGTCGGCTCACAACTAAACGTTCTAATGTTTCAGAACAGCAATAACAAGTTCTTAGCCTTTTAAAATAAAGGGAAAAAAATTTTGAAAGCATGACAAATATTTATACCCATTTTTAATTATATTAAGTAGTTTAAACGTCAAAATATTTCATTTTGGATTTTATAAACCATATACCTTTAGCAACAAATTATAGACGGTTCTCGATGCAAGAATAAAAATATATCAACGATATTTTTTTAAATCTCCCTAAAATGTAGTAAAACATTAAAATCTTTCATATCTTATCTATTCCACTTAATACTTTATTAGAGGGACGTAATGTCCTGAAGTGGGAGGCATGATTTAAACATCAAGTGCAGCAAATGTCAACGATCTACACTATTTTACCATTCCTAACAACATCATTAGACTGAGCATGGGGAAAATCGACTCTGTGTCGAATACTCAAAGTTCTCTTGTCGGTGACACAAATCATTGATTGACTGATCATATCATATGTTTCTAGGAATAAATTCAGTTGTAGAGTAATTACTTAAATAAGATTTTTCTCCGAATCAGGGTTACCAAAAACATGCTTTAGAAGTTAAATAAGGGAGAAATTATTTGAAATAAGTATCTGCACTATGTTACAGATATCAAAATAGAGTAAGCATAATTTTTTTTATTTTTCTACAATTTCATTCGCGTTGACTCCTATGATAAATAAAAATTCTATAAAAAAAAACTACTTGTATTTTTCTCAAAAAACACTATTTAAACTTAAATATTCTGAAAACTTATTTACAGTAAACCACTGTATAGGTAATTTATTGTTTATTTCTAAAAAGTACAAAAATGCAGTCTTTACATTGTTGGTATAATTTGCGTGTTAACCATGACTCAAAGCCTGGAGACATTTTAAAAAATCATTTTTTTAAATTCGATATATTTTTTGTCCTTATTCACATCAGACATCATTGTACTTACTTCTTTAAAACCTTATGATATTAAAAACCAACACTTTTAACAATTTTAGTTTTTCAAAAATAAGCTTTTTTCTCCGAATACAAAACATTCAATTTCAGGAAACTACGTGCTTTTAATTATAAAATTAAATTACGAAAGTAAAAATTTCCTCCTGTAGAAAATTGCGTAATTTGAAAATAAGCCAATCATAATAAGTTATTAAGTCATTACCATAATCATTTAATATATTAATTAATTATAATAAGTTAGAAATTTGGGTGTTTTGAAATCCTTTAAATATCTCAAAAATAATTATATACGTTTCAAAACTATATAACCGGTATTTTTTAAACTATAACCTAAATATAGAAATTTTAATCAAGCATCCCAACTTATTAACATGTTAAAAGGTAGGTGTTTTTACAAAATGCTTATATTTTACATTTAACTTTTAGGATGATTATTATTGTAAACTCTTTTATTTAACAAATTCATTAGCAACGTGAAAATTTTAATTTCCTCAACTTATAAAACAGAAAATGAAATATATGAAATCAATATTTTATCCATAGATTTGATCGAAATTCATTATTGAAATTGAATTTATCTAACTGTTATAGGTCTAATATTCCCAAACTCTGTGAGAGATTGGAATGGAAGTAATATTTCCTTCTACCTTTATAGGTTCTTTTATATAGTTTTTGTGGAATCTAAAGTTTTCAGAAGAAAACATGAAGACCCTATTCATCATAAAAGACACAAAAATAATCTTTTGTATTTATTACCACATTTCAATATTTAGACAACACACACGTCACAAAACAAAATACTACTAAATTTTTTTTTCTACACTCAGCAACAAATTAGATTCCGCAAGCGGGCATATATCTCGTGTTCGAAGGGTTCGCTGAAATATAATAAGCAATTTAAAACTTTATTCTTCGTAGAAGTTTTAACAAGTTTAACAACTAATTAAACTGCAATTAAACAACTTTATAGAAATTTTAATCAAGTGTCCTAGCTTATTAAATTGTTAAAAGGTAGGAGTTTTAAAGGACAAAAAAGAGTTTATATTTTACATTTGCCTTTTAGGATGATTATTTTTATAAACTGTGTTATTTAACAAAAATAATCTTTTATATTTATTACTACATTTCAACATTTAGAGAACATACACGTCACAAAAGTAAATACTACCGAAATTATTTTCTTACACTTAACACAAATCGGAGTGCACACTCGGGCATAGATCATGTGTTCGAAGAGTTCTCTGAGAATAGCAAGGAATGTAAATTCTAATAAAACTATAACACATCTTCTAGACTGAAAAAAAATTGACTAACTGCGCAAGCAATCATAAATTTTACTTACGTGTTTTCTCTACTATAAGCGAGCTTATTATAGGGATGAGAGTGTTAGCTGCAGTTTTCCGATAGCATCTCATTTGTCTTAGTGTCCTCTTTTTGGGTCTAGACAGAATGCCACTTTCTATATGTCGATACCATAGAAACCCACCTTTCTATCCGGTGCTGTAATTTTGCAATCGAACCGCGTACCTTCTAACTTAACTTCCTATCTTCAGAGCAGTATTTCTCGACCTTTTTCGAGTTGTTACCCCTTTTGATGGATTTCCACGTATTCTTCATTCCCCCATCTCATATTGCATATTTTCTTAAAATAGACTATTTAAGGCATAAATAAAATAAAATAAATCGTATTTTACCTAATTTAATTCCAAGTAAATATTTAATTTAAGAAAAGGAAATTTGTAAGATTTGGAGAACATTTAGAAACGTTCATCCCTCAGTTAAAGATGTATAAATGTAAGAAAAGGACTTCAAGAAATAGAATGCACATACCGTATGAATTCAGAATTAATTATATAAAAATAAAAACATAAATAAGCTTACCTAAATAGAATTGCTTCATTCCGTTGGAGAAACTGCAATAACAATGCCAAAGTGACAGTGCAGACTAATAAAAGTCAATCTGACGTTTAGAATGCGTAGTAAGAAACCGCGATTTTCATTTACCACCAAATAAAGCAGTAGATTTCTAACGAGCTGAGTTTGCATTTTGAATGAGACTTTTTCCTTTAAAAGAGATCACTGCCCTACAGTTTCATGGTAAATAAATGACGGTTTTTTCAGTGAAAAATGCTAGATTTTTTTTTTAATTGAATAAAACCGTGTCAAAACCCCTTCCCCAGAAATGTATGGGGTCCCACAAGTTGAGAACCCCTGCTTTATAAAGGGGATTAGGCGCTATAAATACTTCGAGCTATAGGTCTATCTAATCAATTGTCAAAAGCAAATTCAGCAGCAATGTACTGTGCATATACGTTTGCAGCCACTATCGATGTAGTGGGCATGTGCTAACCAAACGAGTAACCAAATACAGTAGCAATGTACTGCGCATCTACGTTTGCAGCCACTATCGATGCAGTGGGCATGCGCTAACCAAACGAGTAACCAAATACAGTAGCAATGTACTGCGCATCTACGTTTGCAGCCACTATCGATGCAGTGGGCATGCGCTAACCAAACGAGTAACCAAATACATTAGCAATGTACTGTGCATCTACGCTTGCAGCCACTATCGATGCAATGGGCATGCGCTAACCAAACAAGTAACCAAATACAGTTGAATAAGGGAAAGTTACAGACTAAAACTCATGTGGATACCTTTCACTTTCAAGATTAAAAGCAGAAGCGTCGTTTCACGCATCTTCCTGACTCCGTTTTTGTTTGAATTCATCTACTAGGGGTAGCGTCTTTAAAGGATGATCTATACGTTCTACTGACTTTAGCATAAAAAAATTAAAACTTGGGCGCAAAATTATTTCTTTTAGTTTAGTAATTTAGTTTATTTAGCAATTTCGGATTTCATTAAGTCATACCTCCTCCCGAAATGAGAACATGTATCTATAACGTAGATCTACGTTACATTCGAAAATGGTATTGGGAAGGGCTATAAAACCTTGATATAACACCCACCGAACTTCTTATGTATTGCAGAAACAATAGTTTTTGAGAAACAAGCAAGGATTGGGTGAAAATAATGCACTCTACAGTGCAGTTAGTAATCATCATTTCCTTACGCGTTTTTATCCTACAAGTAATCATACTTAACTCTAACATAGACTTCCTTAGAGCGTTTTCGAATTTTAACATTCACTTTAACTCAAAATGGTGAAAACTGATTAAATGAGTCTTTCCTGCTCATTTCAAAAGGGAAGACCCCTCTTTTCTAATGCACTTTAAAAATTAAATAATAAGGAAAAAAACAGCAAATTTATGCATTTATCAAACGAAATACAGCTTATTTATTATCAGTATATAGGCACCTGCATATGAGCAAAGAGCCTATATACTGATCATATCATTATCATATAAGTCCTTTTTATATAAATTTAAAGAAATAAGTTTTTACAAAAACATACAATTTTAGATCAAAACATTATTGGAAAGCAAACTACCAAAACTTACCTATGAATTGAACGAGATTAGATTTTAGAATTTTATCAATCGTTCCTCTAAAAATATTTGCTTTAAAATTTTGCTTTTTCCTTCAAAATCCCCACCTGCTAACATTAGGTAAAATGTCACATTTTGATTTCGTAGGACTAAAAACAAAATTTGAAATACTTTTCTTTGCCGTTCTCCAAATTATTGGCGATTCACTCCCTTCTTTAAGGATATTCTGCTAGTTACTATTTGTAAAAAAAAGAAGTAATAAACTGAAACAAACAATTTCATAATTTCGACAATTTTTTAAAAATATTTTAACAGATGCAAAAATGAAATAGCTCTTGGAACTGTTTCAAGTTCCTGAGCTTTTAAAAATGCCTAAAAAATGAATTTCAAATTTAGCAGATTTTCATAGACTATCCATATGGTATTGTCTATGTAAGTATATAATCCTTAAAACATGGAAGTAAATTGGGATTTATCAGGTAATTCAATTGTTAATCCTTCAGGGGTGGGGGTTAAAATTTTAAGGGAGCACAGGACCTTGAAGCTCAACGAAATTAGTATAAATATAGTCTAATTCTAACCACAAAATCTCAAATAATATTTGAGATAGAAATTTTCTTTCTTTATAAATATAAAGTACTTATCTTTTAATATGTCATATATAAAAATGAAAATTATAAATCTATAAATAATTTTTAAATTAGCAGTTTAGAATTTTTTATGATTAATACTAATTTTGAGTTTGTGTGCAGCATTACTTTTAAACCATCAATAGGAAACTAATAAAACTACACTCATATGTATTCTTTTGATACTTTTGCCGAAAAAGTTTGCAAGGTGACGCTTCGATCGAAGGTAATGCTTGCACTTTTCCGTAGCGGCGTTTGGCGATTTTAAAAACAGAATACATGTAAATTTAGTTTGTTTACAAAAATATTGTTGCGAAAAATTTTAAAAAATTATAAAAACTAAAGTTTATAAAGTCTGTGGATAGTGGAAATGACTAAAAAGTGATTGAAATTAAATAAAAGAAAGTGAAAAAGAATAATTAAGTGAAGGTTTGTGCAAATAAAAGAGAGCTGTCAAGTTTATATGATTCAACAGAAAATTTAAAGTTTTATATGATTCAACAGAAAATTCTTTTTATCTTGTAATTATTAATAACCAGTTAATCATATAAAATTCTAAACTGCAAATCTGAAAATTATTTATATATTTATAATTTCCATTTTTATATATGCCATATTTAAAGATAAGTACTTTATATGTATAAAGAAAGAAAATTTCTTTTTCTAATATTATTTATGTTTTTGTGGTTAGAATTAGACCTTATTTATAGTCATTTCGTCGAGCTTCAAGGACCTGTGCCCCCTTAAGCTTAAATTGTAGTCAACTAATATGGATGAGATACAATAACTTCTGTAGATCCAATACAGAGACCTTTGAATCCAATACAGAGACCTTGAAAAATACCTTTGAATTTGGTTTTGTAGTGTGCGTTTAGACCTTTGTCATCTTATTTGATGTAATGATAAAGTGCAAATATCTTAATTTTAAAAAATAGTACATACATAGAGGGGTGCAATTTTTAAAATCATTGGTGTTGGGTTTGTCAGTCTTATCTTTAACTCTGTTCTGAAGTAATGGAAATTACCATTTTTTAATCACGATGTTTTAGAATCAGCCTTATAGAGAATACCCCTTAACAACGTATATTTATGATGACAGGTAATGGTAACATTCCTTACATTTGTTACTTTCAGTTGAGTTGTTTTGCAAAAGAAAATATAAAACTAAAAGAGACCATGCTGGTCGCGCAGCGGCTAGTTTATAATATAATTCCCAAGTGATTCTGTTAGACCCAGAGCACAAAACTACCTACGACCAACCCAACCCAACCGAATGGTAACTCCGTTAGCCTGAATTTAGTGTGTTTCCCAGGACCTCTATGGAGCAACTGTCACACCGCAGTCTGTCACTATAGAAAACAAATGCTAAGTTCACTTCTACAGTGGTATAAATCTATTTTTTTCCAAAGATAAAAATAATGCTGTTGAGTATTATTGGTTGAATTGAAATTTTAAGACAATTTTGAAAGTATTATTTTAAAACCTGCTTATTCATTAATATTTGAAATGTTTATTGCCATATTACCTTAATTTAGTTTGTTTCCTTTGCTGAACTGCATTTTTACATTTTCCTTATTACTATTTTTTTCCATGATGCATTTTAAAAAGTCACTATATGTATGCCTCTAAAGATATTTACCCAAATTTCAAAAATTACATTTTTCTCATTACGAAGCCTAACCCGTCTAATTTTTTTTCTACAAACTTTTGATTACTATTATGCTCGTAATCCAACAGCAATAATTAAATGCAATTCAGACAACCTATTCTCTTAAACTGAATTAGAAACTCCAAGATTGAAGAATTATAGGAAAAATTGTCAATCCATCTGACAAATTTGAATTATATCCTGAATAACGACAAACCCCATGAACCCAGAGATCCATTTCCTTTTTTAATTTATTTATTTTTTGGTGCCTAACACCCTTGACTTCACTTTTAGGTGAATAAACCTTGCGTGTCGTCCAATTAAATTAAATTAAATAAATTTACAAACAAAAAAAAATCCTATCTTGTTTAAACTTCCTCTTAGAAACCTATTATGTGAAAAATTTCTGGATCTCATGTTCAAAACAACCGAATATGACAAATTTAATTCTTTTTTTGCCTTTTTAAAGCTTTAAGTACTAATTTTTAAAACCATATGTTGCGATATACTGTATTCCTTAATAACATATTATATTTTTCATTCCATTTTAAGTCCATTAATATCTGCATATTTTATTTTGTAACATGTTATGTGATATTTGCATGACTTGAGCGGACACACAAGGAGGATATTTAAGCAACATTTTAAAATGTAAATTCTTGAACCAAAATTTTATGGTCATACACGGTTCTCTCCTGATGGGGACCCTTGCTGAGAGAGCCGGCTCCTCTCGCAAGTCTTTTCCGTAGGGGGGGGGGGGGAAATTGAAACAATAACTTTCATAACCATTAAAGGAAACGTCTATTCAAAATTCTTTTATATTATCGCAATATTAAACTCCCCTCATCTTGAATTCGACCTGAAAAGACCAAAATCCCCTATTAGTTTTCCCCCTAAAGCCACGCGCAGCCAGAGTTATATAAGAAGAAATTCGAGAACTATGACGAAAACGATCACCCCATATGGCGTTTAAGTCAGGTGTCATGATTTGACCAATTAGGAGTTCAATGCGCCCGTACTCCGGCCATGAATATATGTTTTTCACGGGCCTTCTGTTCTGCTCTAGTCCAACAAACATGTTGAATATTGCGCTGCGGGATATTTCCGTATATCTGACGATTTCTGGACGATGTAATGAGATTTGTTCATCTGCTGTAATATAATTTCGAGTAAAAGATGTGCAGCAACATTTCCAAGAATAAAAAAAACTGTACTATGACCAAACCACCTCTTCGTTCCTGGCGTCGGATCTTAATTTCTCTCCATTGCCTGTCTCCAAGTCAACCTAGCAACGACTTGAGAAGGCCCCGGTAACGATTACCCATGGTTCGAGTTCACCGATCCGTTAGCATTACACACACACACACACACACACACACATATATATATATATATATATATATATATATATATATATATATAGTTACGCTAGATATTCAGCCTGACAGAATGAGGAAACAGGACTTTTTGGCTTCATAGGACATAAAGTATTATCTCCGCAGGCCAATAATTTTTTCGAAACCTTTAATTCTCTTCTCTTGACACTTTGATGACTACACAGCATGATGCATCAAGTCCATCGCATTCAAATAACAATTGTTTCATCTAATATTAAATCCCTTTACTTTCAGGCATCTTACATTAAGTTCAAAACATATTTACTTTACCCTGTAACTCCCCGCCAACGCATTTTTAAAATATGTTTCACGCCTTTGCGTTGCTGGTTTTCTTTGAAGGCGGAAAATGTCCTTAAAATGATAAGTTATTATGTTTTGAAGCTCCCGGAGACAGATTTCATTCCCTCGTATAGCACATCTCTTTTCTCGCCTCGAAGTTTACAAAGACCATCTATTAAATAGACTTTACTTCACAGCGTCACATTTCCTCTTCTCTCTGCAAGCGTGAAATGCTGCTCTTCCTAGAGGAAAAAAAAAGTTTACACGACATAAAAATTTTAATAGGCTTTTTTCGGGAGCAAACGAATCGCATGAATCCTCGCTTTTCCGAGGGTATTCTCAAAGAAAAAGTAAATATGTAATTTTCTTTTCTTTATTTCTTCGAATTTTCATGTCACTGTGACGGAAAAGCGACGAAAATGAAAACTTCATTACACGTTTTATGTCCTTCTCTAAATTAATAGCAAATAGCGTCATTAAATATCCAAAGAGGATATGTTTCAGCAGATGCTCTCATAAAATATTCCATTCCGAGGGAAAACATATTTTGTCGAGTTAAGCTCAACCACTTTACATGATTGAAATTCGCCGAAGTTGAGAAATATTTTATGAGGGAATTCATCAGTAGAGAATGTTTATATGAACAATATGAATAGATCTCCATATACGAGGTGGTTTTCGCGTTTTATAACGCTGTAATCGAGACATTTATGCCGACAAGTAATTTAAACGTAGTAGCATATGCATGTTTTTCAGTACTGATACACCTTCGCTGCATGTTCCCATTTCAGGATTTTCGTCATAACGGAAAGGCAAATATTGCGTATCATTTGCCTTTAAAATTTTTCACAAATTTCACTGTGCTGTGAGTTTCAATTCATCCGATATTAATCATGGCAATATCATTAATAATCCATCTGATATTTACTAAATGATTTGCATGAAAATGTCTAATTTGAAAAGCGCATATAAAGGATTGTTTAGATAAATATGTATGCATGTGGGTATAATAGATATGCAGCACCAACGGCGTATATTCCTGACTATATATGCAAGTTCAATCACGGTGGAAATAATGTGATAAATCAGTAATTATCAATGGTTAGTGCGATAATTCTATGTAACAACAATGAAAGATGGAAAAACATAAAAAAACGAAAAAATAGCTTTGATTCCAGGCTTATATAAACAATTCAAAGACTTTTAGTAAAGTAATGGACAGGCATTTCCAGGATAACTTTAGAATCGGAGGAAGGTATTTTAGTTTTTCCCTTGAATAGGTTCAATTTATATATATATATATATATATATATATATATATATATATATATATATATATATATATATATATATATATATATATATATTTATGTATATATTTATATATATATATATATATATATATATATATATATATATATATATATATATATATATATATATATATTTATATATATATATATATATATATATATATATATATATATATATATATATATATATATGTGTGTGTGTGTGTGTGTGTGTGTAGGGAATTAATTGGGGGAAGGAATACAAGTTAAATTTAAAAGGGACTTCGGGAAAAATCATTTTCCTGTCGCGAAAGAGCCGCTAGTTTCAAATTCCAGGACGCGTGTGGGTGAAAAAAAAAGGTTATTCCCCGTTTTGAGGATGAACTCGGTTCGCGGTAAATGAAGTTCCATTAGGGAATTTATTTTAAGATACTGTACAGGTTTGGCGGGAAGCATGTTTCTAGAAAATTCCAGACTGGGCTCTCCGCATGTGCCATGAGAGTAGACGCGCGATTTTTCCTTAGAACTACGCAGATTTATTTGGGAGCTCGCTGCGTGCGGTCGATTTGCTCGGCGTCGCCGAATGTTAAAAATGGCAAACTAGGGGAAATGACTTAGAGAGTGGTGTTCTTAACGAAGAAGTCAATAAAGTAATTTGAAGTGTGGACTGAGATGTTGTTCTATTTGTATTCCACTCGCCACTAACGTTAATGGATGTTGACTGCATTTAAAAAGATATTATAGCAGGCAAACCCAACGCCTGTCATATATATATATATATATATATATATATATATATACACATATGTGTGTGTGTGTGTGTTAGTTAGTTAGGTTCAAATATTGTGACTGAAAACATATTTTAAGTGTGTACTCGTAGACGGCACGGATAGTCAAAACTTGATAATTTTGTATACATAAAATATCTTTTTTGAGACATCTGAGAGAGCGATCTCAAGTGTTCTCAGCACGGGATCCCCAGTCATCCTGAAGAGGGTAAATGTAAAAAGGCAATTAATTGTACGTCCCATAGCATCCCGAAATTCTTGAAATGGAAACTTCCTTGTCAGGATTTTTATGAAGTCAGCAATTTCCTCGTTAAGCGATTCCTTATATGGTTACTATTTATAAGTCTAAAAACTGCAAGCTGGCTATTTCCCCACAGTCCTGTTTAGCTCGGAGCACCCCTGATGTTAGATATAAAACATAAGGTGGGTGTCCCAAATATTGCCCCTGTGTCTAATATCGCCTACTCGTTTTTACAAAGTACGATTCGCGATATGTATGAGAAAATGCTGTAACTTCTTAGTTCTGGGTTTGCACTAACAGCGGCGCTGGCGAAAACGCTCTTATCTCTGGCAGCATAAACTATATGGCGTTTGAATTTGTTTTGGCTGTTGTCTTCTAAAATTTTGATCCAAAGAATCCTGTGAATAACCAGGTAGTTGCATCCAAATTCTAATTTTGCTTTTGATATTTGAAAGTGCATTAAACAAGAAATCCAGAGGTGCTATTATTTTTGAAAAAAAAACTGGCGCTTTATACTTCGTTCTTAGCATGTTTGTGTTGACTGAATTGTGTTTCTAATATCGTCTACCATGTTGAACCTAATATCGCTACCAAGCGATATTTGGAACAGCTGGTTTTTCATTACAGTAGCTGTAATGAAAAACTAAGTATTGCATTATTATTTCCTTTCTTAATTTTAGGTATTTTATTACACTTTCCGTTCTCTTTTGTTGGAGGCCTCTTGTCTAAGATACCGAAGGAAATTAAAAATAGACAGACATGGAGTGCGTCGAGTCTGTAGGCCGCATGTCAGGCAGTTCTGAAAAAAGAAATAGGAACGTTAAAGGCTTCCAAACAGTTTGGCGTTCAAGATCTATGATTCGTGAGTACATTAAGAAAGATGGGATTGATGGAACTGCGGAGGTTAGAATAGTGGTGAGAAAGAAATTTGGGAGAAAACCTGTACTGACGGATGATTAAGAAAAGGAGCTAGTTTTAACTACTGCAAGGAAATAGAATCCAATTTGTTTGGTTTGACTCGAAATGATGTTAAACATATGGCCTACCAACTTGCCTTGAGGAACAAACTTCCCCACCCCTTCTGTTGAAAAACAAACTCAGCTGGTCGAAAGTGACTAAATTCGTTTTTGAAAAGGAACGTTTTCCAATTGGCAATCAGAACGCCGCAGTCATTGTCAAGAGCCAGAATCCTAGAGTACACTGAAGAAAAAGTAAAATCTTTCTTCACAATTCTTAAAGCTTTTTTTTCAATGTGGAGGCACTTGTCGCGAAGACATTCACCTATAATTCACCGCAGATTTGCTGGCCATTTTATTATGGGGGCGCTATATAGGCAGACCAGCATTGCCCCCTATGAAGGGACGACACAAACGGAGGCGTTTTAGTGGCGCTTCGCCAGGATTCGATCTGAGCACCCTCAGCACCGAAAACCAGTGCGCTGTACCACAAGGCCGCCACGGCCCGGTCACAATTCTTAAAGCATAACTTGAGAAAATTATGTTCCAACCTACCAGAACTTTTAATGTTGACGAAACGGGCATTACAACTGTCCAAAGTAAAAATGTACAGGCGATTTGCTCGAAAGGGAAATCAGCTGTATAGAAAATGTCTTCGGCAGAGAGGGGGAAGCTGTGGTCAGGAGTGGCTCATGTGTACCTCCTGCTTTGAGTGGAACCACAAACATTGTGATGCAGCCAGTGGAAAGCGCAGGAAATATATATATGTTCCATTTGCTTGAATGATTAAGTGGCCAAAATAGGTTTAAATTATTGTTATTACTTCTGATTAAATTTTTCCACAATAGATTTTCTGTTCTTTGTTCTCTTTCTTTATTTGAATTTTTCGTCTTTTCTTTTTCCTCTCCCCCCCCCCCCCCTCTCATACAACTCCAGCATTCAACCTTGCAAAGAAGGACTTTTCTAGCAACATCTTTTAACAAGTTCTCCTAATTTCGCCTGGTGGGCGGTAATAGGAACAGAAGTAGGCGATATCAGGAACCGCTCTGGGGTTCACTGGAAATTTAAATTTTTCCAATTCAGCTACATAATTTAAAGTGGCACTGGTTTTGGAGCTGGTGGATCTCAGGATACCAACGGAATTAGTTCTTAGGGATGTTCTTTGAGTTCCCAGTCTAATCAGAAACTAAAAAATGGATGAAATGGCGAAAAAAAGTTAGAGTAGGCGATATTTGGGACACCTACCCTATTAATAGATTAACAAGGGTTGGTAAAATTAGTATTTATTTGATCAAATTAAGTTTGGGAATGAGGAATAGTTTTTGGATTAACTAACTAACACTAACACACACACAAACAAACACACACATACACACACACATATATATATATATATATATATATATATATATATATATATATATATATATATATATATATATATATATATATATATATATATATATACATATATACTATCTAGTCAAAAGTATCCGGAAGCCCAGTGGTACGGACTCGGAGAGTCCCGAGGCATATATTAATATGATGTTGGTCCTCCTTTTGCAGCGATGACAGCCTGCACACGTCTGGGGAGACTTTCCACCAATTTTTGATACGTGTCCAAAGGAATTGACTTCCAGGCGTCCATCACAGCCGAAGTCAGTGCTGGCAGTGGGGATGGTCGATTTGGCTGGATACGTAATCTGCGCTCTAATTAGTCCAAAAGGTGTTCAGTGGGATTTAGATCGGGGCTCTAAGAAGGCAAGTCCAGTTTTTGAACACCCATTTCGCCAAACCATGCCTGTGCAAGTCTCGATGTGTGAATGGAGCCAATATCCTGCTGGAAGAGAAAGGTGCCTTCCCCGAAATATTGCAATAGAGTTGGGAGAGCAACATTATCCAGAATGTCGGAATACATCTCAGAGTTCATCTTTCCAACAACAGGAACTAAGGAACCCAGGCCAAACCATGAAAAACACCCCCCAGCATGATGCTGCCACCACCAAACTTAACAGTCGCCACAATGCAGTCACGTAAGAAGCGCTCGCCGGGTATCCGCGAAACCCAGACGCATCCATCGGATTGCCAGATTGTAAAGCGAGATTCATCACTCCAAAGAACATTTTGTCCATATGTCCACAGTCCAATGACGGTGAGCTTCGCACCATTGCAATTCGCGCTTCGCATTCTGGGGAGTGATGTTGGGCTTGTGAGCGGCTGAACGATTATGAAATCCCAAGTTTTTTAACGCTCGACGAACAATACTGTTGCTAGCACTAACGTCTGATGAACTTTGGAACTCCTGAGTGATTTCAATCAACGAGGACTTGCGATTTTATTCCATTACCCTTTTCATAGTTCTACGGCTGCGTTCACTAATTTTTTTCGGCCTGCCACTTCGTTTTTCTGCAGTTTCACTGCCTCGATGTTTACACTTCACAGTTACATCAATCACAGTGGATTTCGGCTTCTGTAGAATATCCGAAATTTCACGAACTGATTTCCCAAAAAGGTGGCATCCCATTATAATGCCACGATCAAAGTCACTAAGCTCCTTTGACTTACTCATTGTCTCACACACGCATAAATATGAGGTGACAAACACCTACCAACACTTTTATAGCTTTCTGTTAAGCATAAAATTACGTCACCTGCCAGATCCACTTCTTTAGGGGGATGTCCGGATACTTTCGGCCAGGTAGTGTATATTTAAAACATATAAATTACTTATGAGAAAATATCTTTTCTGTTTATATCTATACATTTATAGAACGACATTTATTATTAAATTCCCATTTGAAACTGTAGTATGTTGAAGAACACAACATCTTTTCACGAATAAATCGAATTGTTGCTCTGTAAATACGGCAACCTGACTTCTAAGAATCTATACTTTCCTGAAGCAAAATTTCATTCTTTTTAAATTTTATATCTATTCAGGCAATTACGAAAGTATATTTACTAATAGCTATATCTTAAAGAATATCAAGGGAAAACTTTTTCCTTAAAAATTCTCTTTTGTACATAAACTTTCTTCTTAAAAAATATTTCTAATCTTACAGTATGTGAAAGTAGTAAATTGCTTTTAAGTGAGAACAAACAAAAGCGGAAAGTAAATATTTTGCCGACAGATATTGCTTCTATTAAACTATTATTTGTAACAATGTATACTTTTGCTGGATATTTAATGACTCTACCTTGTTATTAATTCAGAAAGCATCGTGATAGTTAAGAAAAGAGGTTAAAATTTAATATTACTCCTCTAAATAAGTAATACTATTTCTTTCTATCTAATGATGCTTTATTTTAAGGTAGCAAAAATATTTGTTTTGCTAATTAAAACAACAAAAAGAGAAAATGAACAAATTTTTGTGCTGCACATTATTTTAAATACGCATTGCAAAACATTTTTACCTTCGATATTTAGTCGTATAAATTCTTTTGAAGCAACATTATTTTGTAAAGTATCTTTTTATGAAATTTTGGTTTAAATACCTACAGGAATACATTTTATTCATATTATAACTCTTTTAATATGAAGATACACAAAAATATCATGATTTCAGAATCGCGAGGACTTTGTTAATATTGCTACCTGAATAAAGTTAATTCATATCAAAACAGCTGCAAAATTAAGATGTACGAAAACATCCTGATTTCCGATTCAAGAGATATTGTCTTATCAGGATATATTTAATATACTGCAGGAATTTGATTGATGCGTTTTGATGACCTTTTAGACTTATAAATAAAGACCAAGGAAATTATTCAAGCCTATCGAATGATGTACTATTGTTCTCAGTACAGTAGAGGAAGGAAGAATTCAATATCATTGTATTCTGTAGAGGTAGAGTGTGTTTAGTGCAGGAAAGGAGGGAATAGATTTCATTCATATTACAACAATTGAAAAATTATGATAAATAAAAATCTCATGAATTCTAAATCCTGAGGGCTTTGTTAATATCTCTACCTGAACACGGTTAATTCATATCACAACCGCTGCAAAGTTTAGACATCATAATTTCCGAAACATCATAATTTCCGAATACATCATAATTTCTAGGGTTTATACAAAAACCGACTTTTTAAAAAACCGGTTTTCGAATTCCAGATTTCCAAAAAACCGGTTTTAGCCGATTTTCGAATTTTTGTCAAAAAAAAATAGAATAGGGAAAATATTTTATTTAATTTATATAAAATAGCAAAAACCGAAATCAATATCAAAGTCAAAATATAAAAAAAAATTAAGGATTACACATTACTTACACAAAATAATGAAAACTCAAACAAAAATTTCAAATTCCAATTAATATTTATATTTATTTCACTAATTTTAATTTCTCCTAAGAAAATAGGATTTTAAAAAACATAAAATAACCACTGAACGGTGGCTAAGTCTTGTTCTTATTTTGGACACAATATTGCCTGAAATTGAAAATACTCGTTCACTAGCTACTGAGCTTGGTTTTATAGTTTTCAGGGCATCAAATTACAAATCTAAGTTTTTGGTTCTTTTATTCGTTGCCTCAAATAAAGAAAATTCAGGTTTCATTGTCTTTGTATTTGTAAGTTTATCTCCAGGATCTTCAAGAATCTTATGAATTTATTTTTCCATGGCTTCCTTTAAAAAAGCATTACTCTGATGAGTAGTTCATTCTATTTGCTCTTCATCAGAATCGGTTTCCATAAAAGAATTTGGAAATATTCTAGACAATATCTTTCCAGATAACTATAACAACTTTATATTTTTGTTTCCAGTTTTCAGTTTACAAGATTAAGCAGACCAGTCGTGACTCGTGACGGATTGCACATATGTACTAACATAAAATAAGTCGGTTATGCACGTCTTTTCCGCGTGCGCAGTGCACAATGCACAAGCACTGGCCAACGCAACTCGCAACGTTGAAAAAATGTGTCTGCTGCCCGTTGCATAGAATGAATAGCAAATCAAATAAGTTAAAAATTAATTTTTACATAATAATTTGAATTCTTTTAAACTGGTTTTCTTAATTTAAAAACCGGTTTTCAAATGAGACAAATTTATTTTAAAAACCGGTTTTTTAAGACCGTCAAACCCTAATAATTTCCGAATCAAGAGATATTGTCTTTTCAGGGGATGTTGTCTAATCTACTGAAGGAATTCGTGGACGCCTTCTGATGATCATCTCGTTTCACAAATAAAGACAAAAGACATTATTCAAATATCGGAAAAGAGGCAATATTGCTCTCAGTGCAGTAGAGGAAGAAAGACTTCAATATTATATATTCTGTATGGTGCAGGAGGGCGGATTATAATCAAACTATAATACATAAAAAAATAAGGATTTCTGACTCATGAAAGTACTGTTAATATTGCTACATGTATACACATTATTATATTGCAATCGCTGCAAAATTAAGATATACTAGTTAGTACCCGTCAAAATATGACGGCTAGATAGTAAATAAATGCATTAATACACAAATTACACTCAACACACATCGCCAAATGTTGGAAATCATAATAATGCGCAGAAACAAATTAATGTGTTTAAGTGGACTCGAGCTTAGTGAGTATCTAAAAATAGATTTAAAAACGTCACTGAGCATGCGCATGAAAGCAATTTCTTTTTAAATTGTAAATTATCGCGAATTAAACAATTTCCATCAGGTTTAATCTTATATTTCACAAACATAATTATCAGAAAAATAAAAATGGCAGAGGAGATCTAGAGAGACTCCTCGTAATAAACGTGTTTATCATTAAAACATGTCACTGAGAATGTGCAAAAACAGTGAGTCTAAAGCCAGATATTAACATGCCACTGAGCATGCGCAGAAATCAATTTTAAATTTCAAATTATCTGTCATTAATAGAAATTGCGGTTACAAAAACCAAATTTGACAAATCTACGGATTACAATCTTTCGTTTAAGACCAAAATGAAGTAAATTGATGCAGTAGTTTTCTCTCACGGACTGCCCAAACAGTCGGCTTAGCAACTTCAATATATAGATACTTCACATATTTTTGAATCAATAGATATCAGGAAATATTGTGTAATATACTGAATAAAATTGATTGATGCGTTTTGATGATATTTTCGCCTCATAAATAAAGACCTAAGAAATTATTCAAATACTGTGAAGGAAACAATACTGTTCTCAGTGCAGTAGAGGAAGGAAGACTTCAGTATTAAGCACTCTGTACATGTAGATTCCTATATGATGCAGTAAACGAGGGAAAAGATTTTATTCATAGTATAACCTTTGCAAAATTATGATAAATAAAAATGTCATGAGCTCCGAATCATGAGTGTTTTGTTTATATTGCAACCTGAATAGATTTTATTCGTGTTACAACCACTGCAAAATTAAGATATACGAAGACGTCATTCATTTCCGAATCAAGATTGGACATCAAGAGATATTTTCTAATATACCGAAGGAATTTTATTGAGAATAATTGATGATCTAATCGGCTAATTATATATATATAATAGCCCTTGTCTCTGTATAACACTTCCGGGCTGTACTCATCTTTCAATTGAAGCCCTCAGTAAACAAACAGCCGGTTAGGCTTAATTTCAATTTCAGATGTGGATCAGAATTTTTTCTTACCTAAAAACTAATATCTTCTCCATAAAATCACGTTTGTTCAGCCTATTTTCTTATAAAACATTCAGAACTAAAAAAAATTGGATGTTTTTAGCTGTATATTTAACAATTTTTAAAAATCTGTTTACTTTTGCGATGAATTCTGAAAGTAAACAAACTTGAATGTGAATGAATCATGTAGCTCAAGTATTCATTTCGCGTAGTGAGCTGTAAAAAACTGGATGGCAGTCTACTACTCCAATCGCATGAAAAACTAAATAAATAAAAAATAATGAAAGGGTTTGCTTTTACAAGGTGTGGATTAAATGCAATATCGTTAGATAATTCGAGATATTTTTAAACTTTCATATACTTTTTCCATTATGACGTCATTATTAGTATTATGACGTCAAAATGACGGGTTACCTTCTAGTCATAAATAAGGACCTAAGAAATTATTCAATTACTAGTTGGTACCCGTCATAACATGACGGCTATATAGTATACTAGCTTTATATACCCGGCGTTGCACGGGTGTACCCTTATCAAAGCTTACATGATATGTATATTTGTATTTTATGCCAATCTACATGTAAGCTTGGCATGCCCTCTCCACTGGTCAGCATCCCATCCGCATATTATAATAACCCCCTCCCCCATGCTGATGTCAGCATTAAAATGTTTCTTTCAATTTTGATATCCCACTGGATCCCGGCCCTTCAAGGAGCTTGAGGGCTTCCCCGTAAACCCTTCTTAAAATCAACGGTTTCATAAGCAAAGAATTTATAAAAAGGAATGGAGTTAACCTGAGCTCTAGATGTATACGTACTAGCAACCGAAATATATACAATTCACACACACATACACCTTTCCACACTTCATTTAATTAAGGTTGATCTCTCTCTCTTTTCCCCTACCACCAATTTGGTGTTCCAAATAGTGATATATAGAAAATATAAATTATTGGATTGTAGCTAGCAATTTTTACAAAATCTAAAGCGAATCTCAAAAAATAGTGACATTGATCGTGTTTGTTACATTTAATTATGTTTCTTACATTTCAAATCAAGAATCTTATGGATATCTCTTTCTTTCTTTTAGATATGACGGAATGTGTAAAAAACACGTAAAAACACGTTTAGCCCCCCCCCTAACCCCCTTGGGGGCCGAATTTTGAAAAATCCTGAATTGATTTTTAGGTATTCCTGTCCCTTACATTTTAAAACAAGAATCTTATGGATATCTGTTTCTTTCTTTGGGATATGAGGGAATATGTGAAAAATACGTTTTGCCCCCTCCCCCCCCCATGGGGTCCAATTTTGAAAAATCCTGAAATTGGTTTTAATGTATTCGTGTTCCTTATATTTTAAAGCAAGAATCTTATGGATATCTGTTTATTTCTTTGAGATATGAAGAAATATGTGAAAAACACGTTTAGAGCCCACCCCCCCTGGGGCCAAATTTTAAAAAATCCTGAAATTGGATTTAAGGTATTCGTGTTCCTTACATTTTAAAGTAAGAATCTTATGGATATCTGTTTTTTTTTCTCTGAGATATGAGGGAATATGGGAAAAACATGTTTTGCCCCCCCCCCATGGGGGCCGAATTTTGAAAAATCCTGAAATCGATTTTTAGGGTTTTGTGTTCTTTTCATTTTAAATCAAGAAACTTACGGATATCAATTTCCTTCTTTGAGATATGACGGAATATGTAAAAAACACGTTTTGTTCCCCCTCCCCTCCTTGGGGGGCGAATTGTGAAAAATCCTGAAATTGATTTTTTGGTATTCGTCTTCCTTTCATTTTAAAGCAAGAATCTTATGGGTATCTGTTTCCTGCTTTGAGATATAAAGGTATATGTGAAAAACACGTAAAAACATGTTTAGCCCCCCTCCCCCGCTTGGGGCCGAATTTTGAAAAATCCTGAAATTGATTTTAGGTATTCGTGTTTCTTTCATTTTAAAGCAAGTATCTTATGAATATCTGTTTTTTTTCTCTGAGATATGAGGGAATATGGGAAAAATACGCTTTGCCCCTTCCCCCCCCCCATAGGGGCCGAATTTTGAAAAATCCTGAAATGATTTTTAGGTATTTATGTTTCTTACATTTTAAAGCAAGAGTCTTATGGATATCAATGTTCTTCTTTGAGATATGAAGGAATATGTAAAAAGCACGTTTCCCCCCCTTCCCCCCTTGGGGGACGAATTTTAAAAATCGCTTCTTAAATGACGCCTTCAGCACAAAAGTAATAAGCTCCTAAAATGTGATATCTGTATCTCCAATAGTTTTTGCTGGGCGTTGATACGTGAATAAGTCAGGACTTCTTCATTTATATATATAGATAAAAAACACGTTTTGCCCCCTCCCCCCACCTTGGAGGACGAATTTTGAAAAATCGCTTCTTAAATGACGCTTTCGGCACAAACTTAATAAGCTCCTAAAATTTGATATCTGTATCTCCAATAGTTTTTGCTGGGTGTTGATACGTGAATAAGTCAGGACTTCTTCCTTTATATGTAGTATATAAATGTACTAATACTCAAATTACACTCAACACAACATTGCCAAATGTTGAAAATCCTAATGCGCAGAAACAAATTAATGTGTTAAGCGGTCTCGTGCTTAGTGAGTATCTAAAGCCAGATTTAAAAATGTCACTGAGCATGCGCGGAAAGCAATTTTTTTTATTGTAAATTATCACTAGTTAAACAGTGCGAAATAAACAATTTCCATCAGGTATAGTCTTATATTTTACAAACATAATTATCATAAAAATAAAAATGACAGAGAGAGATCTAGAGAGACTCCTCGGAATAAACGTGTTTATCATTAAAACATGTCACTGAGCATGCGCATAAACAGTAAGTTACTAAAGACAGATTTAAACATGCCACTGGGCATTCGCCGAAATAAATTTTTTAATTGTAAATTATCGCTAATCAATAGAAATTGCGGATACACAAACCAAATTTGACAAATCTACAGATTACAGTCTCTCGTTTAAGACCAAAATTAAGTCAATTGATGCAGTAGTTTTCTCTCACGGACTGCCCAAAATGTCGGCTTAGCAACTTAAATATATAGATTGGGAATGGGGTGACATTTTCAGTGCAGAAGAGGAGGAAAGAATTACCTAGAATATTTAAGTAAGGTGAAACTCTTTTATAAATATCCCATGATTCATGTTTTACCGGAAGTTACTTTTTTTGGTGACCTTATAAACATCCTTTCCCAATAAAATACTTCTTTCCTTTTTGGCACCTTTCGGAAATCTTACTTGAGCCCTGCGCTTTCCCGAACTGAACGGTTTTGAGGGGATGGGTGAGAGGCGGAACACAAATTTCCTATCATTTTACCTATTGAAGACATTAGCGCCCTTTACACGTACATTCTTTCCCGCGTGAAACTACGATCCCGCGCGATTGAGTGCACGTGTCAAGGCGTCAGAGAGGAAGGGAAAGCTGCTTTGGAGCGTACTGCAAGTTTTTTCCGCGAGCAATCCCGTACGCTCCAAGCACTCCAAGAGCGTACGTGTAAAGGGCGCTATTAGCGCCCTTTACACGTACTCTCTTGGAGTGCTTGGAGCGTACACGTACTCCTTAGCGAGTCCTTACACGTACTCCTTAGCGAGTGCATTTTAAAAAATTGACAGTACCAACAACCCATACGTTATGACAGTTAAGTCTTGCGACAGAAGTTTTCATCCAAAAGAAAAGGACCTACTGCTGAAAGCCGATTCCGAACAGCTACAAACGTCCATGCCTAAAGTTGGACTCGAACCCACAGACTCTGGTATTGTATGTCAACACCCTGGCCATTCGGACCTCATCCGGTACAAGTCGATTAACCCTTTGAGGGTCGTCGTTTGCACAGTGCAAACGCCTAAATCTTGTACTTTTTATTCACTTGCATTCAATGTATTCCAGTTAAATGAGCAGAAAAATGTCTAGTACGGCCATCTGTTATCAGTTTAAAGAATTAAAAATACTTTGTAACCTTTTATTGGTAAATTTTTCGAGAATCTTTAGATTAAAAAAATCGGGGGGGGGGGGAAATCTACACCGTGCAAACAGTGGAGGTTGCTGCTCCTGAAAGGGTTAATTGGGGAAATTTTCTAATGTTGAAAAGAAAACTTCAAAAATTCCACTGTATGATAAGTTTGAGAACATCTTACTAATTCGAATAAGCTATTGTTTTAAATAAGGGCTGACTTTCTAAAGAAAAGGCATTAGAAATATCTCCTCAGCTTGATTCGAAAGAAAACAGTGATGTGACCCCCCCCCCCAGTTCGCAATCAATCGTTACATAAACAGAAACAATCGTTAAATAAACAGAATTTTCCTCGAACAGCATCGACAACGGCATTGACAACAAAATTGCAGGATTTATGTCGTCCTTTGCTTCATCGTTCAGAAGACAGATATCACAATAAATATGTATCCTCCTCATGATTAGCAAGAACTGCATTTTAAAAGCTTGTTGGTAATGATAAATACTTTTGAAATTAAATTAAATAAATGACAAAAAAAGAGAAAATTACAATTTAAAAAAAATTAAATGAAATAAGTGTACATTTTGTTTATTTAATACACATCTGATTTTTTTAATTTAAATTTTCGGTTTACGTATTTTTACATTGTTTCCCACTTAAGTTGTTTTTATTTTTTATTTTCACACTGTAAATTTTATTTTATTGCATGTATTATATTTGCTTTTTCCTACCTCGATTTTCTTCTTTCTCCTTTTGTTCGAGTTTTACGGACTAGTCAAATAAATCTGGCTTTAAATGCATATAGAAGAACGAAATTAACTCATTTTTACCAACCTACACATTTTTTGCATTTATAATCAAATTAAACTCTGCAAAAGTTTCAAAAGTACAATAGTGTCACGCGATAAAAACATTCTTTTTTGACTGAATAGGTAAAGAGTATTGAACCCTAATAATTAATGGGTTTTAATGTGTGTAACAGGAGGAAATGGACTCTTTTGTACCTACTCACACATTTTCTGCATTTACAATCAAATTTAATGTTAAATTAGGTTAAAAACTTCAATGGAGTCACGGATAATAATATTCATTTTCTTGACTGAATAGTGAACGAGTCTTAAACAGTAATAATTAATGTGCAATTAATGTGTGAAGTCTGCGGAACGGCGAAATGTACTCTTACCTACCTACACTTTTGGCATTTATAATGAAGTTTCACGTTGCGAAGGCTAAAAACTGCGAAGTGTCACGGGATAAATAATATTCTTGTTTCTTGACTGAATCGTGAAAAAGTCTTAAGGAGACAGTGGACTTTCAGAATTGTGAAATTTGTCCAAAAATTCGATTTTTTAAAATTTTATTGAGTTATGAAACTACGGACGAGTAGGAATGTGTTGCAAAAAGAATTTTTAATTTCTGTGATTATTTTCCTAGTTATAGGAATTTGCATTTAATTTAGATATTATGTGGTTACTAATAGCAATAACTTTAAATGTGTTTTTCTCAAAATAAAAATTTTCGTGTCATACGAATATTCAAACTGCTCCGGGCGCATTTCTAATTATCGTATTGCTTTGAAATTTAAGTTTTATATACTTAACTGCATATCAAATAAATCTTATTGAAAAAAATTATGCTTCGTAGCTCAGAATTTATAAATTTTGTACTTGAAAAGATGATTTATAGGTATTTTGCGTAATAAAAAGGGTGTTTTCACTATTATTATTTTTTTCTCTTTATATTTTTAATGAATGCTAAAATAAGCAATAAGTTTCATTGTAAGTTCTATAAGGTATCCTGTAAATAAAAATGATCATATTATATGCAAAAGAAATGCTCCTGGAACATTTTTAATGAGGCCAATTTTTTATATAAATAATAATTCATAGTTCATAAATTATTATTAATATTTCATCATTAAATTTTAACCACTTTTGCATATCTATGGTACTAATCACATATTCAAATTTCAAGCAAATCCGTTCAAAACAAAAAAAGTTAGGTTTGAAGGTCCACTGTCCCTTTAAGCGCTAATAACTGAAAACGATAGTTTAGTACAGTTTTTCATTTTGAGCATGTTACCAGTCATTAAAAAGCGTCTAAACGAATACCAAAATTGTACCGTGGTATCTTTATTTATTTTTGCTACAAGTAAATGTATCGGAATAAAAAACATTATCGGAAATTTGTTTAAGGAATGGGCCGTAGGTGATATCATTAACAATCTTTAAATCGATGTACCACGCTTTATCTAAAAGCGAAAAAAAGAATGGGGCATAGAATTTCGGTAAAATAAATGCTAAATATCTATCTAGTGCAGTAACCTGATGACAAATTTTCAGACATAATAACATTGAACTATACATATTTTCGGGCTGAAAAGATAATGTAAGGATATGGAAGTAAATAACACCTAAGTGAAACTAAAATAGAAAAGTACAGGAAAATGAAATTGTGGACGTGTTTATTATGAATCAATGAATGTTAAGAGACAGATCAAGTTAAAATGGATGGAAAACATTCTAAATAGACTTAACACTAGACAGACGGGAATTTTTATCTTACTAAAAAGATTGAACACCGCCATTTTAACGGTTAAAAATAAAATCAAGAATTTAGAATATTTAATTTTTAAAAAATGGTTAAATAGTTTAAATTTTGAACTATTTCATACCAATATATAATAAATCAGTATATATTTAGATTTTTTATGCAGGTAGGCCTAGATGACAACCTGGTATGGTTTATCCATAAAAATTTACGCATGGTTTGTGCCGTTCTTATTTTTCACAATCAATATTTCAGAATAGCCAACATTTCTGTTATTTTCAAAAGAGGGAAGAGAAGAAAAGTAACTAACATTTTTCTGGAATTATTTTAAAAATTTCTGCCTGTTTTCTATATTGCCGTCTAATTGACGACTTTCAGTCTTAGTAGATATACAACACATTTTCTCCTACTCTTTACTATCGAATATAATTTTGTAAATGCGTGTGCATATGTCGCGTAAAATTAGAAAAAGTCATAAAATTTCAGAAGCCTGAGGATATGAATACTGACATAGCGCTCAATAGTATGTCCGAAACCGTCAAAATGGCCTCCCGGAATAAGTGGATTCTGTAACCCACTTCGCGTGGGTTATTGGGAGAGGTGAGTTAAACAAACCAATACCCATGTTTTTGAACGCGTATCTAAGTGAGTTAAAATACTACCGAGTTATCGCAACTGTGTTATCGAAACAAGTATGTTAAACAACTTATGTTATGTGAGTTTACTGAGCTGAAAAACCAACTTTAAGTATTAGACCATAAATGTCATGCAACTTGAAAGTCTGAAATGAAGTATTCGGGATGAAAATTTTTTAAAGTACTTAAATTTTTATCCATTATTTTTTATAACGCATTTAATTTTTGGAATACAAACCCCTCTATGTATGGATTGAACACATACGTAGAGGGAATACAACGCTGTTTATTAGCACACAACACTTAGCTGATAGAACTCAGAACTGAACTCACAGGTTGAGCTACTTGCTCTTTTATCCATCAACAGAATATTCTGGAACGCCGTTCCAGGAAATTAAAGAATGTTCTAGCAACTTCTAGAACTAACAGAAATAGAATTAGAATTAAATTAAATTAAATTAAATTAAAATAATGTAGAGCTTCGAACCGGGGACCTCTTGATCAGCAGTCCGGTGCGTTGACCATTCAGCAAGAGTCTTTGACGGGAAAGGTTTTAAGCGGCATTGCTCCCTCCTTAGAAGAACAGCGTCCCGCTGTCCTAGGTTGCCTAACTGCTAGCAACTTTTGATCTGGAACGTGTCTGTGGTCCGGTGTAATCATTCTTTACATTGGTAGGCGGATCCTCTTCACAATGGCCGTCTTCAGATGTTGAAGAATCACCATTCGGATGTTGTGCTTGTAATTCAGGGTCGTAGTAAGGCTTCATTCTAAGAAACTTGGACGGTGTCTATCGTTTTCCGGCGTCTTGATGTTGGCTCATAGTCTTGGACTTCGTAGGTTACGTCAGATAATCGTCGTAACACCTGGTATGGTCCGAAGTATTTTTTAAGCAGTTTCTCGGACAAGCCTACTTTCCGAACAGGCGTGAAAATCCATACTAAATCTCCAGGTGAATAGGACACCACCCTGTGCTTGGAATTATGACGCCGACGGTCCTTTTCTTGCGCCTCTAGGGTTCGTAGTCTGGCTAACTGCCTTGCCTCTTCGGTTTTCACGACAAGATGCTTAGTATAGTCGTTCTCCACGTCAGGGCAGAAGGGGAAAAGAGTGTCGAGCGTTGTTTCGGCTTCTCGGCCATGAAGTAAATAGAAAGGTGTGAATCCGGTTACATCCTGTTTAGCGGTGTTGTAAGCGAAGGTCACAAACGGCAGTATCTCGTCCCAGTTTCTCTGTTCTACGTCTACGTACATGGATAACATGTCGCCTAGTGTTTTGTTGAATCGCTCAGTAAGGCCATTGGTCTGGGGATGGTAGGCTGTCGTCATTTGATGACTAATGTTACACAACCGGATGATATCTGAAACAAGTCTTGATTGAAACACTTGCCCTCGATCGGTGATGATAACTCGGGGCGCTCCATGTTTTAGAAGTATATCTTCGACGAGGAACCTCGCTAATTCCGCAGCTTCAGCAGTTTTCAGGGCTTTTGTAATAGCATAGCGACTCAAATAGTCGGTGCAGACTACGATCCATTTATTTCCAGTGGTCGAATTTGGAAAACGCCCAAGGAGATCTATCCCAATGCGATGAAATGGCGCAACAGCAGGCGGTATAGGCATTAGATGACCCGGTGGCTTCTGTGGAACGGCTTTCCAACGCTGGCATTCCCGGCAGTGCATGACATATCGTCGCACATTTCGGTAGAGCCCTGGCCAGTGAAACCGCTTCCTTATTCTGTCGTTCGTTTTGACGAATCCTAGATGTCCGGCCGTGGGTGCGTCATGGAAACATTGAAGAATGTCTTGACGTAGATGCTTTAGAATGACAGGAAGCCATTTCTTGCCGGTTGGATCGAAACTCTTTTTACATAGTACGTCTTCAATCAGCTCAAATTCTCCTTTCACTGTTTCGCCATTTCCTAGAGTCCGTATTAACTCCGCAAGTCTTGGATCTTTTCTTTGTTCGTCAGCAACGTTAGCAAAATCTATAGCGGCGATGACTTCCGATGGTATATTGTCTTCTTCCAATGGATTTCGGGACAAACTATCAGCGTCCTTGTGTTTCTTTCCGCTCTTGTAAACAATCGAGATGTCATACTCTTGTAGTCGCAAGGCCAACCTCGCAAGTCTTCCTGAGGGATCCTTTAGATTAGTTAGCCAACACAGCGAATGGTGGTCTGTTACGATTGAAAAGTGTTTGCCGAAGAGGTATGGTCTAAACTTGTGAACAGCCCATACGGTGGCAAGGCATTCTCTTTCAGTCGTGGAATAATTTTTCTCTGCTTTGGTTAGTGTCCGCGAAGCATAGGCAATAACTGTTTCTTTTCCATGCTGTATATGAACCAAGACTGCTCCAATACCATAGCCGCTGGCGTCCGTTCGCAATTCTGTTTCGGCGTTTTCGTCGTAAAGTCCCAGTATAGGGTCAGATATCAGTGCTTCCTTTAGCCGGTCGAAAGCATCCGACTGCTCACGTCCCCAACGAAATTTAGAGTCACCTTTCAGCAACATTTGTAAGGGTTGAGCTTGATGACAAAAATCCTTGATGAAGCGGCGGTAATAAGAACAGAGTCCTAGGAAACATCTGACGTCGTGCACACTTTTGGGTGTGGGAAAACACTTCACGGCCTTTACTTTATCTGGATCGGGGCGGACACATCCTTCCGATACTAGATGTCCCAAAATCTTAATTTGTTCAGCCCCGAAGAGACATTTTTTTGGATTTAGGACAAGCCCAGCTTCTTGGATGCATTTAAGTACGACATTCAGACGTTTAAGATGGTCGTCGAAGGTCTCAGAAAACACGACAGTGTCGTCTAGATAACAGAGACACATGGTCCATTTTAGGTGTCGTAGCAAGTTATCCATCATTCTTTCAAAGGTTCCCGGCGCATTGCACAGACCAAAGGGCATGACCTTGAACTCGTAAAGTCCTTCTGGTGTGATAAAAGCTGTCTTTTCGCGATCTGCCTCGTCCACTTCAATCTGCCAGTAGCCAGAATAGAGATCGATCGACGAAAAGAACTTGGCTCCTTTTAAGCTGTCTAATGTGTCGTCAATACGTGGCAGAGGGTAGGCATCTTTTTTCGTAATTTTGTTGAGCCGACGATAATCGACACAAAATCGCCAACTTCCATCCTTTTTCTTCACGAGGACAACTGGGGACGACCATGGGCTCTCCGATGGTTGAATAACATCTCTGTCTAGCATCTTTTCTACTTCCTCTTGAATAATTCGACGCTCCGCAGGAGATACTCTGTAAGCCCTTTGGCTAATCGGTAGATGATTGCCAGTGATTATACGATGTTTCACATTTACTTTTGTTCCGGCTTTTCTTGATTGATCAAAAATTTCAGGAAACTCAGAAAGTAATTTCGTTCTACCGTGAGATCTTGGGCTAGCATTTGGGAATAGTCGACCGGAGAAGGGCTCGATTTCAACTTGGCGGCTGAGCAGATATGCGCACTGGAGATGCAGTTCAGATACCTCTCGTCTAGAGTCTCTGCATAGCCCACACACATGCCTTTGGGAATGAACCTAGCTTCTGGTTGAGCATTCGTGACCCAGAGTTCGGCTGTACCGTTGTAAAACGTCAGGATCGTTGAGGGCACCGCAACTTCTTTGCCCAGCAGCAGTAGTCGATTTCCCTCCACTATGACGTCTGTGATCGCATTAATTTTGGGATTCGTGACAATTACTTTAGAAATAGAGTGCGGAGGTACGACGCAGTCTTGAAGGGTGTTCACTCGCCATGTCTCAGCAGATTCAGGATCTGACATCATTTCGTCAAACACTAGTTCCGATCGGCCACAGTCGACGACTGCTCTCGAGGCTTCGAGAAAATCCCAACCAAGTATAACATTGTGACTGCAGTTCGGCATAACTGTAAACTCAAAGGGACGTATTAGACCATTGATGTTTAAGCGAAGAACACATTTCCCTATTGGACGGACGTGACTTCAGTCGGCGACCTTGAGGATTATGCTTCCGTTGATTGGGAACATAATCTTTCACAGCTGACGTCTATATTGGTCTGAGATGACAGAAAATGATGCGCCGGAGTGCACGAGTGCACGTACTGGTTGACTGTCAATGTTTAGTTCTAGATAATTCTTCGTCATCTTTGCGGCAGCGGGAGGATTTTGTTTTTCAGCGGCCTCACCTCCAAGGAAGGTCGCACTGCTTAGTTTTCCTCATTTCTTCGGCCAGGTGAGACACTGGAACGTCTATACGGCGATGGGGATCTGAAGCGACGAGTAGGCGATCGACCTCGGTTAGGGCTAGGCGACAGACTTCTTTCAAACGTTCGGCTGGATTCGTCGGCGGTGTTCTGGGAGATCATGCGTCGTTGGGCTGTGTTTCCTCTATCAGCTCTGTAAGCATTAAAAATTGCTCTTCTATCCCGGCAATAGCGAACGACATGTCCGGGGCGGCCACAGTGAAAGCAAACGGGACGATTGTCGGTCGTACGCCACACGTCAGTTTTTCGGGGTAATTGTTCCTGTGCCGGCTCCGGCCTGTCATACGTCGAGTGGATGCTGCGGTTGTATGTGGGAGTCGACCTTCGGAAGCTTCCACTAGATATGGGAGCCAAAGATTTCTCGACCTCATCTCGCACAATTGCTTCTATGGTTTGTACGCCTGTTTGGGGCTCTTCAATTTGGGGTGTAGTTAATCGCTGTATCTCTTCACGGACAATTTTACGGATCAGTGAGGTTAGATCCTGTTCCTCGTCGACGGAGGCAATTGGGACAACATTCGGCAAGCGACTGAATTTCTGCCGTCCTATTCGCTTTTGCTGCATTTCCTCAATGTACTGACACCATTTACTGAAATCGACTGTCGTTTTTATCTCCTTAGTTAATAAGGCCTGGTACACCTCTTCTGCGATGCCCTTCATTAAGTGGGACACTTTATCGTCTTCTGACATGGCCGGGTCAATTTGGTTTCAGAGTCCTAAAACGTCTTGGATATAAGATTGTGTAGCTTCCCCAGCTCTCTGCGCTCCGCATTTTAAGCAATCCTTAGCTCGCCGTATATATAGCTGAGAGTCACCAAAAGTTTTTTTCAGTTCTCTTTCGAAGTCGTCCCATGAATTCAGCAGATCTTCGTTATTTTCAAACCATATTTTGGCGATCCCATCAAGGAAAAAGTAGACGTTCGCAAGACATAGAGTATCATCCCATTGATTAAATTTTGATACTCTAAGGTATTCTTTTAACCACTTGGTTGGATCTTGTCCAGGATCGCCTCTAAAAATTGTCGGCTTTCTCGGTTCCCTAATTAGTGCTGGAGACAGCAGGACGGTTTGTGGCTTGACTTCTCCTTCAGGCATTGCCGGGAATCGCTTTCGTGGAGCGGCTACGTAAAGACCGTATTCCGGAGGAAGATTTAAAAGTCTACGGCTTCTTCGTATTTCTTCTGCTTCCAGACTGAACTGAGTACCCGGCGCCTCCACCAAAGATGTCGCGTATATGGTAGTCGTATGGATTGAACACACACGTAGAGGGAATACAACGCTGTTTATTAGCACACAACACTTAGCTGATAGAACTCAGAACTGAACTCACAGGTTGAGCTACTTGCTCTTTTATCCATCAACAGAATATTCTGGAACGCCGTTCCAGGAAATTAAAGAATGTTCTAGCAACTTCTAGAACTAACAGAAATAGAATTAGAATTAAATTAAATTAAAATAATGTAGAGCTTCGAACCGGAGACCTCTTGCTCAGCAGTCCGGTGCGTTGACCATTCAGCAACAGAGTCTTTGACGGGAAAGGCTTTAAGCGGCAATATCTACCTTTTTAGACGAGATTAGCAAAAATTCTTTTCCATTATTCCAAATCAATTTTTTGTTTATATTTATATTTTACCTAATTGTTCTCATCATAGCTCTCATCGTATAACCCATTTTAGTGAGTTGGTAGCGGTTAAATCAACCCACTTTGAATCAGGATTCTAGAACCCACTTTCCCACATGGGTTATATGGGCCAAAAGCGAGTTCCCCTGTGCAACGGATTTGAACTCGGAGAAGTGGGTTCACCGGCCAAACTTTTTTTCTGTGTGTAGTGTTAAACGCGGAGTCACTCAACTGCGGCTCAACCAGATCGAATGTGCGGCCCGAGTCACTCATTCTCATTATTAGGCAGGTGCGTTTCTAAAAATAATTTTGGAAATGAGTACCCGAAAATTACAACGCTGTAAAAAAATGTATCACTTGCTTCTCGCGCTGTTCTTTGTGAATCATCCAATTATAGAATGAAATATGCGAAGAACGTATATAAAAATCGACTTGCTGATTCTTACAGTCGTGACATAGTGGGAGTACCAGGAAGGTAGCAAGTATAAACCTGATTTGCTTAAAGTAGTCAAAAGTTTGTCTCGACATAAAAAATCCAATTCATTTTTAAATAACCTTCTGAATACATTTAGGTTTGGAGTTTTATTTTTTACGTTATTGTATTATGGGGTACTAGCTGAAAACACTCACTTCGCTACGGAGTACATTCAAATTAAATACAACGGTCAATGTATGCAATTAATACCGAACAAAAAATAAATATATATATTCAAAATAAATTCGACGATCAATGTAAACAATTGATGTAATATACATACATATATATATATATATATATATATATATATATAAAATCGTAAGGGATATTTATTTTTTTTTTGGATAATATCCAATAGTCTGCTGCATGAGAAAGAAAAAAATATTTTTTTTGTCTATTTAGTTGTTATGCACGTGACGATAAATTAATTTAAAGTACCAGAAAAAGAAATCACGTGATCGGCATTTAATAAATTAAATTTTAAAAATGAACCTTTAAAAATTCACCAAAAATCAGAAAATGGAGGTAAAGATTGGAAAAAGATGTCAATTTAAAGAAATTTTAATGATCTTTCTCGTGATATAAATTTTATAACCCTCAAATTATTATTTTAAATGCAAACATAAAAAAAGTTACAAAAACAGCTTAAAAATTTACTTTTAAAAAATCTAAGGAGAATTTTTCAAAAATCTTTCTTAGTGCACCCCTACAGCATGAGAAGAATCGCCATGCAAAATGTCAGCCCTTTAGGTATAGCGGTTTGGTCTGTGCGTTGTATGTCAGTGAGTCAGTCAGTCAGTTATGGAACTATTTTATATTTATAGATAGGATACTATGTTGCTGTTCGCGTAACGTAGCAAGCAAAATGCATACCACCCGAGAGAAAAGAAAGGCTGATATTGGCGGCTTTAGCGGATGCAGCTTTTATCATTGTCGTCTAAACCTAAAATGATGGATCGCAGGAGTAAGGCAAAATTATTATATGTACACATGCCATCACTAGAGGGAACAGAGTCATCATCTGGCAGAATACAAAACGAGTAGAGAAGCACTGAATTTAGCGTTATGCCTGTGTCATATGCCGGTTAAATCGATATCCTAAATGTTAGCGTATAGTTACTTGAATCATAATATATGATAAACTATAAGGTCATAAAACCAAATGCTTCCAGTGTTTAATAGTAACCGTGAATTCAAAATTTTTATTTTAAAATACGGATTTTAGATCGTTTTTTGTTATCCTCTAACTAAAATTGTACGCTTCTTATTTATATGAGGGCCTATTCTTTTTTTTACATATTCCACAGTTCATTTCATTATTTAGTTTATAAGGTGCGGCTGCTTGAATTTGAAAACACAAAATAAAATGTCGATATGAAATTTTAAAAAGGTTTAGAATCCTAAACGCTTATTCTAGTATAATTCGGCACTCATATAGTTTTCTAAAGGTTAATTGAGATTAAATCCATTAATCTTCAATTCAAAAAAAATTATATATAACATTCTGGTAACAGCCCCAATAAATCGCAAAAGAAATCAAATAATTACATAAAAATTTTAGTGTGATACAATTCATTGAAAATATTTCCTATACAAGTTTCCATTGCGCAAAAGTTTGTCGGTTTACATCTTAAATTTAGTTTAAAACGTGCATAAAAATAAAGTGTATCTCAAAGTAAGATATCATGTTTAGACCTCTTTGCGATATATATATATATATATATATATATATATATATATATATATTCTTTATATAATATATATAATTCTTTAGATTACAGCTTCATTTATCTAACTTAGGCATGTCAATATAATAGTTTATCAAATTTTTCTAACAACGAGTGTAGAAGCTCGCTCTGAAAAAGGAAAATAATTTGATAAAAACTTCTATAAAAATATAATCACTTTATAACTAATATCACTCTTTCTATTTATTCATCTAAGCAAAGGAAAAATATTATAAAAAACACTTGGGGCCAGCTGCAAGCTGCTTATTTGGTTTAAAGCATTACCTTAACTTATAACCTTTCAAACATGTCAAATAGTTCTTTAAAAATCTTTACTCCGAACAGCGAAGTGTCACACTTAGAAGCAAAAAAACACAAAGTAATTACTTATTTGTGGAAAAACTTCAGTGATTTCTTTGCATATTTCTCTATCCATGGATGGTTTTGAATTAATGAATGAAGTAGAAAAATTGATGACTCTCCTCAAAAACGTCGAGTTTCTTAATCATATCATAATGTGTCAAAGATTAAGGAAATGCGGTTGGGAATATGTTCACTTTTTTAGAAAGTTTTTGGATGATGGGGAAGGCGCGTGCTATTAATCAAAGCATTTGTTTGTAAAGGAACAGTCCCGCGTTAGAAAAACTGAAGAAGAAAAACTTATCCATTATAAATAATGCAATAGCTGGACGTAATATCTGATATTTAAGGAAGAAAAATGCTGTCATACCTCCGTAATTAGGATTTAATTAAGTGCATCCCAGATGTGTTACAGAGTTTTTTGAAAGAATTAGAAAACTGCTTATTTAGAGGAAAATATCTCATTGGGATTTAAAGCGTCCGTTACACAGATGGCGAGAAGAAACTAGTTTAACTGTCAAAAAAAATTAATTATTATGGTTTTCCTTTTTACTGTTTTTCTCTGTTTAAAGTTCAAATTAAAACAAAATTTTAATTTGCGTAAAGAGTAGAAAGTCGTTAACAATTGCGCGTAGGAATGTTCGTGAAGTAGAGCTGATGTTATTGAATATTAAAAATAGTGATTTGAGAACATGAAAATTCTAGTATGATTCGGTGCAGTTTTCAAACCAAAGAACCCCCTTTTTAAAGCCTTTCTCGAGCGTCTGTCATTCTCAAGTTTATTATTATAGAGTAAATAAGAAAAAGAGATATGTCCAAGAACAGTTAAAAAAAATTTAAATAAAACTAAAAAAAAGAATATTTTTAATAAATTCTAAAATATTCAATAAAAGTTAGAAATTCCTCTCTAACTTTCAGAGATAATTTGCCAGGAAATAATGCTTCAGGAACTGAACTTGGTGATTATAAATTATTGTCACTTAGGTAAAAAACTATTGCGATTTTACAGCCTTTTCAAACAGTCATAGAAATATATACCTCTAGCGTTCATGTAGCGTTGGACCTAGGTTTCGCACTTCTTATTATGAGCTCCTCAGCCTCTTCGATTATGATTTTTTGTACCCCAATTCGGGATTGACGATGGATCTTTTCGAAGTGGGCTGTAAGACTACACATTGTCAGTCACCAGAAAAAATTAAAGAAATTCCGCCTTTAGAATTCCTTTCTTTCCGCCGTACTCATCTGTTTTACCTTACTACTGTGAGACCTAGGTTGAAGGCTGCTTGCAAGCAAGATATGTATATTTTTCCTTAAGGCTATGTTTCCAAGGTGGGTTGCATGCTTTTTGTCGACACTCTTAGGGCTTGTTCACATAGGAGTCTGTTGCGTTGCGTTAAGGAAAAGATGACGTTGAGACGAGAATAAACCAATCATATGCCTCCAAACGATTAGCAATGAAATTTTTAACGCCTATGATTGATTTATTTTCGTCTCAACGTCATATTTTCCTTAACGCAACGCCACGGACTCCTATGTGAACAGGCCCCTAGGCCGTCTGCACACGGAGCAACTCAAAAGAAACTGATAACTGACTCCAATCGCAAACCAGTCCGTGATGAGTAGTAACCTATGTAATTGAATGGAGCCACGCACACGGAGCAACTGGTTACAAACCCGTCGATAACTGACTCCAATCGCAAACCAGTCCGTGATGAGTCGTAACCTATGTAACTGAATGGAGCCACTGAATGGGTTTGTAACCAGTAGTTCCGTGTGCGTGGCTCCATTCAGTTACATAGGTTACGACTCATCACGGTCTGGTTTGCGATTGGAGTCAGTTATCAGTTTCTTTTGAGTTGATCCGTGTGCAGACGGCCTTAGAAATGTATTTTTTAGCATTGGGTGCCTTACTCTAATAGAACAATATTGAAGCCCATAGCACTAATTTACACTGAAAAAAAATTGATGCAAAGAATAAATAAGATTACAAAATTATGAATTCTTAGAATTGCTAGTAAATATTGTTGCAGTAACTGCTATACCGAGAGCGAACAACGAGATTTTTTATATCTAATGTGGCAGCCCCTTATCTCTTACGACATTGGCCCATCAACATAGCTAAGTCTTGCTGGCTACTTTATCATGGGAGTGAGCATTGCTCCCTATGAGGGGACAAAATGGTAATGTCCAAGCCTTAAACGGGATTTGAACCCAAGCCTACTGCGTGGAAGCAGACGATTTTAACTACTATACCATGGGGACGCCAAGAAACGAGAAGTTGTCCACTGAAATGTAGGTTGCTAGGGAGATAGAGATCTTTCCATTCCCTTCGATCTTGATGTTAAGGACGTGCATGAGTTGAACTCTCTTATCATCAATCCTAATGTTTAGTTACGAGGAATTTTCCCTTCAAAATTTTCCTACTCATTGATTTCACTTTTCTACTTTTGGAAAAATATTTTTAACACGTACTTTCCAAAAAAAATTTTTATTTTTTGGGGAAAAAGTTTTAATTTACAGCTATAAATGACATTCATAATTTCATGTCTTATATGCAATTAACTGCTAAGAAATTAAAAATTTTAATAACCGCGCGTTATTTATACGCCTACCTTCATCTGTAAAAGAAAAAGTTAAAAATACTCATTTTTAATCCATGATTAGAAATATAAGGTGACGGGAATTCCCCATAGCTTAGCATTATAATTTAAAATCTGCGATGTCAGCTGATGCCACCCATTAATGAACCACCACCCCATTACTGCATGAACACTGTAAAATAAACAAGAGAAAACATTAAACCGTTTCTCACAAATTACCCTAACTTTATGATCTAGTCCAGAGGTGGCGAACGCGCGGCCTCAAGTCCGCATGCAGCCTGCGTGATCTTCTTGTGCGGCTTTCATAAAAGCTAGCACTTGTATTAATTAATATTTAATTTTATAGACTACTACAATTTGCAAATCAATGGAATTAGATAAAGAACGGCATGAATGTATGTACGCAGGCTTCTCGTTACGAAGCTTGATCCAAATATTTAATTACTTTCAAGCAAGAAACAAATGCAAATATCCCACTATCTTAAATTTTTAATCGGATTTTAAAATTATTTCAGGAATTGTTGCTATGTCAGTTATTTATAATTTAATAATTTTATTTTTCTATTGTATTTCTTTATAATGTTAAAATTATTTAAAAATGCTTCTACTTTATTATTTTTATTTGAAGTGGTATTTAAATATGTAGTTGTTTATTAAAATTTTAAAATCTGGATATATATATATATATGGGCTTACATAAATAAAAATACCAACAGCGAAATATAAAATATTTACAGTGGTATCTATGAATCTTATAATTTTATAAAAAATATAATAATTGATGATTAATGTTATAACAAATTTTTCCCCTTATGTGAATACAAAAATATTTTATATTGAAACTTTTTAAGTCAAATAATAAATAAATCAAGACTTAATTTTTTGTTATTATTGTTCTATATAATGCATCAAACTGTTAAACTATACCTAACTATAATAATTTCATAAAAGTCGCATTTATAGGTACATCAACTTATGCGGCCTCCTTTATTACCACCTAATTTACATGTGGCCTCTAATGGTAAAAAGATTCCCCACCTCTGACCTAGTCCAATAACAATCATTTTACGACTTCAAAAAAATAAGGGTCTGTTCACATAAAATCCATCAGCGTCAGCGTTACTCGTATTGAAATATATTTAACCAATTGCAAACCTCCAAACGATATTAGTTACGAAATTGTTAAGGCCTGTGTTTGGTTTAAAATATGTCAATACGAGTAACTCTGACGCTGACGTATTCTATGTGAACTGGCTGTTAGTCACTAAACAGCACTCAGAAAATATCAGCATTGTTAGTGTTTAAAAGAACTAGTGCCTTAAACAAAAAGCATTTGATATTGCGGTGTTGGCGTGTTGTACACTAAATGGAGTTGGAAATCGACACAAATTAACAATGAGCTAAATATTATATATATATACTTTTGGAGATGCTACAGAAGAATTGAATTTAAATCATAAAATAACGGACTCAAGATGATATTATTTTTCAAATTATAGTCATCTTATGCATAATCCACTGATTGTTTAAGAACACCTCTGTTTCCAGACATAAAATTATTTAGTTCACCAGTCACAAGAACTTAATCTCATAAGATCGTTTCTGAAATGAACGTGAAAGGCGCATTAAAAAAAGCTTTGTATCAATAAAGGATTTACTGTGGTTACTGAATGAAGCCCGGGCTGAAACATCTTGATCTGACACTGCAGATCTATCTCTTCAAGAAATGACTAATATCTGAAGGAGTGAAATCAAGCATGTAAAGTTATGCATAAAAGTCACTAAGCATTAGTAAGGAAAAAAATTTCGCCTTTTACTCCCATTTCATAATTTATTTTTATCAACAACTATAACTGAAACATAATGGTGGTTTTATCCCACATTCATACCTAATGGAGATCTTGATTAAAAAATCAAACTTTTTAAATTTGAAGAGAACTGGTGATTATTAAATTCAATGTTTCGCCGCACTTTATGCCACTGTATGCAGACATTTTGAAATGATTGCGTACATAATATTTTCCCAGTCACACACGTACACATACACACATATATATATGCATGCAGGGGGAGTGGGTATCAATATAATGGACACACTGTTTAAAAAAAGCACGCGCTACTGCTCTTGAAAATCAAGTAGATGACTTCAGAGAAGTACATGTATCAGCTATCACACAGTAGCATGGAAGTGGATGCATACAGTGGGTATCAATATAATGGACACATTGTTTAAAAAACACGCTACTGCTCTTGAAAATCAAGTAGATGACTTCAGAGAAGTACAAGTATCAGCTATCATACAGTAGCATGGAAGTGGATGCATACAGTGGGTATCAATATAATGGACACATTGTTTAAAAAAACACGCTACTTCTCTTGAAAATCAAGTAGATGACTTCAGAGAAGTACAAGTATCAGCTATCACACAGTAGCATGGAAGTGAATGCATACAGGGGGTATCAATATAATGGACACACTGTTTAAAAAAAGCACGCGCTACTGCTCTTGAAAATCAAGTAGATGACTTCAGAGAAGTACAAGTATCAGCTATCACACGGTAGCATGGAAGTGGATGCATACAGGGGGTATCAATATAATGGACACACTGTTTAAAAAAATCAAGCGCTACTGCTCTTGAAAATCAAGTAGATGACTTCAGAGAAGTGCAAGTATCTGCTATCACACAGTAGCATGGAAGTGGATGCATACAGTGGGTATCAATATAATGGACACACTGTTTAAAAAAACACACGCTGCTTCTCTTGAAAATCAAGTAGATGACTTCAGAGAAGTACAAGTATCAGCTATCACAGAGTAGCATGGCAGTGGAGGCAGAATTAGCTATTGTGAAATGTCGGATCCGAGAGCAGAAAAATATGATAATTGACGCGAAGCTTCCGAGTGCTTTTGTAGCATATATGGTAGAAATTGTCCGTGTAACAAGAGCCAAAGAATCAATGATTATGACGAGGCACAGAAATGGACACGGTGTTGCCTACGGAATGCGGAAATTGCCTACAGATTGTGCTACAAAACCTAAAGCAACAGTACATGAAATAACAACAGGGATGGCAAAATTCAAAAGCTGTCTCAGATCAATATATAATGAGAGTAAACATGTGATGTTAATGCATTTCATTTAATTAGTTACTATGTTTATTTATATCACGTCTAAATATGAATTTCAACACCTTTATGCCTATAAATACTAACTTAAACTTATAGATAAGTTACATATATAGAAGACTTAAAGTATTACAAATGATAGAAATGTACGCTTTACCAATAAGTTATGGAGCTGTAAAAGCAACTGGCATTTATAGGTCAGAAGAAGTATTGTGTAGCAGAACTTGTACTTCGTACAAATATAATTTTTTCACAAAATGGAGTTAATTTTATTATTATTATTTTTTGCTTATTTACATTCAACTTAAGAGAATTTTTTTATTTTAAAACTATAACCAAAAGAGTAAATAAATACAATTTATTTTCCTACCAAGAAATCTTCCATGACCCAGAATCTTAAGTTTCGTGCATACAACATACCTTGCGGGGATTGACTAACCTCTTTTGCAGTATAAACTAAAGGAGCTCTTAATACACGTATAAAATAACATTCGAGATATGTTAATAATAAAAAATATCTAATTCCATGATTGCTAAACATGCCTGTCAAATTCAGATTTCTTCCTTAGGAGCACACGCCTTCACAGTCAATGTAGGCAAAATGACTTTGCCGTGGCTTATTGTTCTGTTCCGTTGCTGAGGAAGAAAATGTTATGATTAATATAATTTAGTGTTTTTAATCCTTTATAATATCGCTCTTTAAATACATATTTGGAGGCAAAGAAAATAATAGTTAAAAGTACTTGGGATAACTGCTGTAAGCAACTTATTTGGTTATAACGTAGTTTAACTTCAAATAAGTCAATCCGTTCAATGTAGTTCTTTGAAAACGTTTACATTCTTTGCTAGTATCACAACTAGGGGCAAAAAAGCGAAGTGATTAAGGAAACAAGGGACCTTCCACCCTCATTTATTTATTTATTTTTTTTTCAGTATTACACTTTTTTACTATAGTGAAGACTTTTATAGTTCAGAAATAGGTATTTTGTGGAACAATAAAAGTTGTGTTTCAAAAAATTATTCAAAAATGCTGGAAATTTTCGAAATGCTCCATGCGCATTCATTTTCTTCTGATTTCTTCAAAATTTCTCGGGATTTTTAAGTGAAGAGTTTTTCATAAAACTGTGCACAATTCTTTGAAAACTCAAATATTTTTCAAATTTATAGACCATGAAATAAAGTAAAAAAATAAAAAAAATAGCAGGCAGATGGAAAAAAAAAACTATTTATGGCTTTTGATTCATAAAAAAATTACAAAAAATAAAATTCAATGCACACTTATATTTATGTATGTATGGTAAACGTACAATAAAAAATTTAAGGTTTTCAAATGACATAGAATGCGCTTGGAGCATTTTGAAAAATGCTAGAATTTTGGAAAATGTTTTTGAAAGACAGGCATTTTTCTGCCAAAATATCCTTGTTTTGAATTCTAAGGGTCTTCGATGTAGTAAAAAAGAATATTTTTTACTCTGATTATGTCCTATAGAGTTGAAAAGTGAAAATTAAAAAATTCCAGGTTGAAGGTCCATTGTCTCCTTAATTATTTTGAGAAAAACTTAGCTGATTTCTTTGCATATTTCTCTATTTTTAAATGGCTTTGAATGAATGAAAAATGTTCAAAAATTGACGAATCCCCTAAAAAACGTTGTTTCTTTATTATATCACAATATGTCAAAAGGTAAGCAAATACGGTTGGTAAAAGTTCACTTTCTTTAGAAGTTTCTGGATGACGGAAAACGCGTCCATCCAACCATTTGTTTGTCAGGAAATAACATACTCTGGAAAAACGTCAGGAGGAAAACTTATTCTTTATAAATAATGCAACAGCCTGACGTGAAATCTGACACTCGAGAAGGGAAAATGGAATTTCTTCACATACATGGTTTAATTTGCTGTACCGTGGATGTGTTCATGATTAAAAAAGATTTAAATAGGGAGTTAATTAGGAGGAGTATATTTCTTTGCTGATCCTGTTATTTGATACAGAGTGGCGGTATAGTTAAGCAAAAATTTGTTTATGATTAGAAAAAAAAATTGTGTGATAATCTAATTTTCCTGAATTTTATACTTTTAAAGTAAGTATAAAATAAGTAAAATAAGTATAAAATCAATAATTTAATTTTTATTATCATCATCTACAACTTTTTATATATTCAGATGTATTGAATACAGTCGCTCAAATAAAAAAAGAAACGATGGAACCTTACCTGAAATGATAAAGTTTTTACTACAAAATGTTTCAATCACTTAAAAAAATGTATTTGTCTTATAATACTGACAGTTTTTAAAGCATCTGTTAGCATTGCCTCCATTGAATCTATTGTCGTATTGCTCGTCCAAAGTTATTTTAACGGGCGTGAAATAGTTAGTTAGTACATTAAATTATTTATAAAGGGGTAGTTGGGTGCGTTGTGTTTTTAAAATTTATTTTGTTAATAACCCGTAGTTCAGGACGTAACTAGCAATTGACGAACAAGGGAACTAAAAAATTGAGAAACAAATAAAACAGAGAGATTTAAAATTAACTTAAACTTAAATTTATTTACAAATTATTATACATTGTTTGTACACATTATTTTAATCATATTTTTTTTATAGACACACTTATCCATATACCAAAATTAGTTTATCATTATATCGAAATTTAACATTCAAAATTTACTTGACGAGGAAAATAGGGAGCGCACGACAAAATACCAAAACTCAAAATACTTATTCAACTCTAACTCTTATATCAACTACTCCTACTCTGACCGTAAACAACCTATTTTAAAAAAAACAAAAACAAAAGGGGACTGATCTAAACAATAAAATTGTGCCACTCACTCAGTTCCGTTGATATTTATCTAATTGTTGAATCCACTGATTCGTCTAGCTGGGGTCCTTTGGATCCTTCTGTACATAGGCAGGGCACACACACACACCTCTTGATTCTCCGTCTCTTGATGATTCTTGTGACCGCTACACCACTTGCTCCATTATTATTTTATATGCAGGGAATTCTATTTTATCATTAATATTTGTGGGGAACTCCAAGTTCGACTGAACGCAGTAATAACACCAGGAGAACCGCAGCTCTACTCCAATACGCAAAATCTCAGGATAAAAGCGGGGAACCGAACCTCGACCCGGCACGCCAGAAGTCTGAGTCTGAGACTCGAGAGAGAGAGAGATCTGAGAGAGCCCCCCTTTTTTTTAAACTCCCTAATTTATACATTTCAAACTCCTTTCTTCTTTCGTGTCTCCTCCTCCTCAAAATTTTCTCATCCATGCAAGATTCAGCTAAAAACTCATTCGCTTGCTCATTTCAAAATTTATTTTATTGGCCGCCCTCAGCTAAGCCGCACACGCCCCCACGGAAAACATGCTTGCCTAAACCTCACACGACGCCCTTGGTTCTTACATGCCGCCGTTGTAAATCTGAAAACGCAGTCCATTGTCGTGTAGTGTCAAATCCTGGCGACAACTCTCTTAATCTTGTCTGGCGATCTACCTCCCAAGTTGACCACCGCCGCAGGACTATTCACTATCTTACGTCACACAGGACCTCTCCGCTCTATAATTATCGTCCCGCTCAGCCGGCGTTCCCAATTTCATCAAAACAATGTAATGATAAAAGCCTTCGATCGACTTCACCTCTTAATATTTCTATGAAATTTTCATATATTCGAATGCGCTTCATTACATCTATACACAAAAATATAAACAATTTTTATCGCAGAAAAACTTGAACACACGTATTGCAGTTTTTCACAGTTTTTTTCCCAACTTTGAAATGGCTTGATTCGAAATGCATATACCCTAAAATGTCTAAAATAATTCTAGGAAAAGACTGTTGTAAAACTAACGATTGAATATAGAAACATAAACCTAAATAATTTTTATCATCCAAAAAGTATCCCATGAACTTTTTGCTAACTTTAAAACCGATTGTTTCAAAATCTATCTGTTCTAGAATGCCGCAATATTTTTTTAGGAAAATGCTAGATAGGATACTATATATCGAACACTGAAGATGGAATTCAGTTTATGCTTTGCAGTACTATAAAACTGATGCAATCATTTAAAGATTATAAAGTAAAGTTAAAAAATAAGGCAGACCATATTTATTATGGTGATGGAGGGTATGAATTAAAGCATATTATTGGGAAAAAATACCATAAATGTATTCAATTTGCCCCCAATCTAGCTATTACTATAAATTAAATCGTTACAAAACGTAATGTATACAAGCATATTAAGTTTAGTTAAATAAACTCACATGCCGTCTCTAGGAAAACGAGAAAAAAATGAGAAATTACTTTAGCCTGTGGCCATAAGATAATCATGGAGATTTTTAGCAAACTACATGAAAAACTGGATTCATTTATACTCGAATACAGTATAACTCTTTTTAAGAATCTCAATATAGGTTCAAATTTTGATTTCTCCAGTAACACAAGCATATTTCAAGAATCTATCAAGCTTAAAAATATTTTTAATAGAGCTCAACTTCGTGCAGTTTGCAAACAATTGCCTGCTCTAGCATGAAATTTATTATATTAATTTAGACTAAATTCTGTTATCACTTATTAATTTATAATAAATTCTGTTATCTAAAATCTGTTATCACTTGTCATTTCTTTTAAATTGTTTTTCTAACAGATAATATAAATTTATTGCGTATTATTATAATAATGTTCATTTTTGGAGATCTAGAAAAAAAGCTATTTTCTTGTTCCATTACTCAAAATTAATGGAAAATTTTGTTTAACGTTGAGCATCTATAGCTCTAAAGTAAGGATAGTCACTATAAATAAAGAAACATGTAAGAGTTTTAAAAAAAAACAACACCTGTACTTAACAAGACAGATATTAATTAAGTCCTAAAATTTTTGTTTGCAAAAAATTTTACCTGTAAACTTTTCACCCTGGCTAAATTGTGACATTTTTGCATTAATATTTTCACGCCTCTGAGCTCTTTAATAAGGAAGAAAGTTATTAATAACCCCACGTTGTATGTTGTTATGTAACGCTCTGACGCTTCTGAAAATATTTGTTGTACAGCAGAAAAAAGTATTTTAAAAACTAGTAAAAATTTTGTCACCTTTAAAGAACTTTGGAATAATAGAGTAATCTTGCAAATTTCCAAAGCTTTCTCATATTGATATACTATTATACACATAAGTGTAAGGATTGTTTTGAAGCATTTCATTTCAGAAAATTTAGTAAATACTGAGGTTTATAGTGTCAGGCATAAAAAAAAATTTTCCACCCTTTTTACGTGAAGAAAAGAAAACATACTTACTCAAAAGTACTTACTTATAAATTCTTATCGCATTAAATAATCTTGGGAATCGTGCTTCCGTGGTTTCTAAATATATTCTACTTTACTGTTGTAATAAAAAATGCAAAGGCTCTTGGACTAATAATATAGTCTATATAATAATACTTGTGCATTTATGTACGCTTGTGAGGTGACACATATGCAGGAATTTCAATTTTGTTCATCTCTTCCCACATATTCCATATATTTAGTTCTTTGTTTTACATTTTAGTAATAAAATAATAAAGAATAAAAAAAATAGATTTTAACCAAATCTCTAATCCTCATGGAGTGTCTTTTGATATACATAAGTCAGCAGTTATACTAATTATAATGTTTGTAAGCTACTAATAACAATAATTATAAAGTGTATAAGCCTCTAATTATAATGCTCGCCAAATTGTGCTCTAGTAGCTAAATCAAACACCCAAATCTTATGGTTTCTTTTTCATTTAATATTTGAACCTTAATTAAGTCCCTTAGGAATATCAACTTCCCTAGTTTTAAATAGGAAAAGAGAAGCAATGAAGGATTCTTATTGCATAGTGCTATGCTTAACGTTATTTAGAATATCTTCGATTCGTTGGTTGTGTTTTTGGAATAATTAAAATAATTAATAATTTTAAAGGAGACTCCTCGTTGGAATTTCAGTCGTTGGACTGCCAATCTGAAAATTGTTTATGTTAAAAAAAAATTAAATGAAATGTACTTTAACTTTCCCCTCTCTTTCAAAGTGAAAATGAAAGGAGTATTTTCTTTTGATGAATTATTTGAACAGATATTCAGAAAATAGGAAAAATATTTGTGTATTATGCAAGAAGGCTAAAAAATGTATTTTTCTATGGGACGTTACATATATGTTTACGATACCATGGCAAGGAATTATATTTTGAGAATGTAATTTGGAGTTGAATTATTCACCTTTGTATAAGAGTGGTTATTTAACAATAAAATTTTAGGAAATGCTTTCGTGATGAATTTCAATAATTTTTGTTTAAAAGCGATAAGCGTATATCCCTCAGTTTTAAGACATTTATAAAATATATGCGTGAGCTGTTTAACACATTAAAATTTTTTGTCCTTAGTAAAGCCATGGATTATATTTGAAAACATAAGTAAAGCATCTTGCAGTTTAAATGAAAATTGCTTCATTTATGTCAGTCTAGTTGCATTTGATGTTGATAAATTGCAAGTTTTACTAGTATTTTGCTTCTTATTCAACAATGGAAATGTCCTAGGCAGGAATATTACTCATTTTGGTTTAAATTTGATAAAAATATATTTCTCAAGTTCAAGACGTTTGCACAAAGATATACGTAAACTGTCTGACACATTGAATCGTCTGCACGTAGAAAAGCTTCACTATCTAGCAGTAAGTATTTGGGCACCCATGCAAACGACGATATCTGAGGTCCTGATATACGCCACGCCCTCCGCCGTTAAATATCGTGTAGGAAACTACATTGGCATTAGTCGCATGCAAGATGCCACGAAGTGCAGAGTTAACTCGAGAGATATTTCGAGAAAGGTATAATCGTCGGGTATCACAGAAATGGCCGATCCTTAAAGGACATATCTAGCGAGCTGAATTACCCAAAATCGACAGTGGCCTTTGTGATTCAGAAGTAAAAGGTGAGCGTATATTGTCGGAATGTGCCCCAAATCGGCAGACCCACGAAACTGGGAGGTAGAGACCGACGGATGCTGTCCAGAGAAATTCGGAAGAACCGAAATCAACGGATGGCCCACATACACCAGGAGTTTCAAAAGGCATTCGGAAGTGTTGTTTCGATTAATACCATCTGTAAGGAAGCACATCTGCTTGGTTTTCATGGTCGTGCTGCCGTCCATAAGACTTTGATCACAAAGTCCAATCACGCTGCTCTGTTAATGTGGTACAAAACACGTCAAAAGTGGGCCGTAGATCAGTGGAAACTGGCTCTCTGGAGAGACGAATCAAGGTTTACCCTCTACCGTTCGGATGGCAGGGTCTGGGTCTGGCGTCTGCCTGGAGAACGCCTCCTGCCAGAATGCATTGTGCCCACAGTAAAGTTCGGCGGTGGTGGAATTATAGTTTGTGGGTGTTTCTCCTGGACTGGGAGATGACTGAGACAAATGAAGAAATCTGGAGGACTCTGGGAGAATACAGATTGAGACTGGGTCCCAATTCATGGTAAGCTCACCGCTGACGCCTACTGCACTACTTTGGATGACAGTGTGCTTCCTACTTTGGGGCAGTTTTACGGGTTGGACCCAGTTACTTTCAGGACGACAACGCTAGCTGTCATGTTGCGAGGTCCATCACGGATTGGTATGGTGACAATGGGGTTCACCGAATGGACTGGTCTGCCCAGAGCAAAAACATGAACCCGATCGAGAACTTCTGGGACGAGTTGGATCGCCGAATTAAGGAGTACAACAACCGTCTAAATTTGGTGAAGGAACTTAAGTGTCTTCGCCAAGCCAAGTGGAAGAAAATACCACTAGCCGTCATACAAGGACTAGTGGAAAGCATGCCCTGGAGAGTTAAGGCTGTAATTGCCTTTGTGGATGCTCTGCCAACTATTGAGCATGATAAAATTTTGTTTTTCTTTTCTATCACAGGTGTCCAAATACTTATTGGTAGATAGTGTATAAATCGTGATTTTAAGTTTAAAAACTGAAGTAAAACATGATGCAGTTCAAATGAAAATTGATTTCCTTTATTTCAATCTAGTTGCATATGTAGATGCTAAATAGCAAAGTTTTGTAACCTTTTACGCGGTATATAATTACATCGCACGGTGAGAATGATTTACCATCTTTTAATAAAAAATACCATCATGGACCTATTAGGATCTTAATGACTTCGGCAATTAAAAATAAACCTTAAACTTTCTACTAGCACTTTTGTCGTGACCCATAATGCCTGTATTAAAGAAAAAATATCATAAACAAGCATAAAACGATTTTTGAATATGTACCTGTTTAAGTTATTTCTGAGATAAAGATAACATAGAAAAGAGCTTTAACAATGTGCTTGGTTACAGTAGAGAAAAAAGATCTGTTTGTCTCAAACTTCTAGAAAATGTTATTAAAAATTATTTTTGAAGTTGTGAAATCTTAGAAAATGGTCAACGCATGCCAATGCTTTTTAAAAGATTTGCATTAAAATCAAGAAAAAAATTCCTCTATATGCAAGTTACTACCATCGTGTAAAAATTAAAATGTAGCGCGAAGAAACACATTGAACCTAAATTATGTTTCTAACACTACAGGAAATTTAATTTTATGTTACTAGAGAAATATTGGCCAAGAAACTGTGCCGTTGAGGTATAAAGTTCTAATAATTTAGAAGTAAATCTGTATTCTCTCCAATTAATATCAATGTATATATATGGGAAGGAAGAAATAATAATTTATAAAATCTGTTAAAAAAAATAATCGGTCACTGATGAGAGTAAATCGATGAAAGTCTTACCGCTGTAAATATCAATTATCTGAAACTAACTCATCTTTACTTCTCCATTATATTCAAAGCAAGAGCTAACCAAGAGCTCATGACAAAGTCAACTTGAACATATGTCCTCTGATTAACCATTCCTAAATCAATTACATCTCTTGGCGAAAATATGATTTTTTATCCTATTACAGCACAAGAGCATGATTGCTACTGCACTGTTTTATAAGCGTAACTTTAGTTTGAACCTTTACCTCTATTTCAATGCTGCATACTTGGAATAGTCATCATTGGGGCTCAACCGGCAATTCTTTATGTAGGAAGATAGTACCGACTATTTAAAATATGGTTACAAGGACTTCTTTGTAAGGAAAACTGGCGTTATTTTGCTCTGGTGATATTTTTATTCGAACTCACTATGTAATAGTGAATTTCAAGTCCGGGACGCTACTTTATCACCTTCGTCTCGGTTGCAAGACTTATTACGAACTGAAAAGCAATCTGCAGATAAAATAAAAAGTCAATGAGAAAGGGGGTTAAAAAAGATGATCTGTGAAAAAGTGAGACCGTTTGACTTTTAAAATAAATAAATTGGGCTACAATTGATTTTTTTTTTCCATTACCCTGAAGATAATATAGTTTAAACCAGAGATAAAATTATAGAATGTTCTTTTAACTTCTCTCGACAAGCAAATAGTACGTATAGAGAGTATAACGTGCTTAGAGTAATTAACAGTATAAAAGTATATGTCACGGAACTCCAGTTCAGATGTCCTAAGCAGTTAATTTATCATATCTCTGATTTAAACGATGACTGTTTTTACCTTTAATAGTAACTGATTTTTAATATTCTAAAATCAATTCGCCATATTGCTTGCCAATATGAACAAGGCTCTCCAGATACCTGAAACAAATACAAAATTTCTTCCTCTACCCAAAATTAATTACAAATTATTCTGGACGTAGAACAGCTAATACTTGTAAAATATGAAAAGTCAATAAAAGTATAAAAAAAGTAATGGTTTACCAAATCTAGACCCTGTACCTAACAAGGCAAATATTAATTAAGTGCGGCAGTTTTTGTTTCCAAAAATTTTTATTTGTGAACTTTTCATAACGTCTAAAATGTGACAGGTGCGCATTAATATTTTCACGCCTTCCAGCTCTTGAACTGAAAGGAAAGTTATTAACAATATTATATTTTATGTGCTTATTCAACGCTTTGTGGCTTGCAAAGTTTTTTTTATACAATTATGTATGTAAAAAAGTGATTTTTATGAAATAACGGGAGTTTTGTCACGTACATAAATAAATTTAAATTTAAATAAATTTTAGTTAGAGCAGCATTGCACATTCTAAAAGCTGTCTGAAAATAATGCAATACCAATAGATCGACGTATAGATGTGGCCTCCACTAATTTTATTTTGAACATTTTAGATTACTGCATTTTTTTTATTTGCTTAAGTCCTTCGCTCATAGACACGAAAGCATACATATTCATAATGCTTAAGACTAATTTAATAATGGTACCAAAATTAAGAATAATTTGTGTACCTTTTTTATTTGTATGGTACCAAAATATTTATTCATTGAACTATTGGTTACATAACATTTATTTGAATATATTGTCTCACGAAAGAAAGAGTAAAAAATGAGTCTATTTTGCCTCATTGTGAACAACTGTCTGCTTTTCTTCATATGTACGTTTATAAATACAAAAAAATTTATTTACTTTCTCCGTAGAAAAATAGCGTGTAGTGGTTAGTGCTTTGGGCTCCCAAAAAGAGGTCTGGAGATCGAATCCCTGATAAGACAAGACAACAGAGACTTTGTTAAGGAAGGTCACTTGAAATTTTCTCCTGATGTACGGATATTTCTATTATACTCTGCCGGAAAAAGGTTTGACGTTACATCATTGGTTGTTTAACTTTTACGGCACCAGTTTCCTGGCCATATACGTGTACACAGGACAGTCCTGTGTTGTTCCCTCTATGGAGCTCTTCTCTGTAACATAAGATAGCTGGGAAATTGTTGGGCAACCGTATTTAGCATAGTTGTTCAACAGTTGGATTTGTCCGTTGAGGATATGTTGAAGCAACGGTTGTCTGTTAGTTGGTCCAACCACTGGAAGAGCAGTTCAACTCTTATTTGCATTTGGGACAAAGATATTTTATATTTGTTGGCCCAATAGCACTTATTTGCAGTTGGAACGACTGCATTATATACTTGTTGGCCCAGCATAAACATTTTGCAGTTGGCCCATATTTGTTTCTGGAGGCTCTACCAACAGTAACTATTCTCCAACGATGTAACGAAAATTTGCCATTGAGCCAAATATGGTTGTTACTTGGACTGTTAGTTGGTGCAACCACTCTAAGAGCAGTTAAACTCTTATTTGCATTTGGGACAATGACATTTTATATTTGTTGGCCCAACAGCACTTATTTGCTGTTGGAGCGACTACATTATATACTTGTTGGCCCAGCATAAACATTTTGCAGTTGGCCCATATTTGTTTCTGGAGGCTCTACCAACAGTAACCATTCCCCAACGATGTAACGAAAATTTGCTTTTGAGCCGAATATGGTTGTTACTTGGGCTGTTGGTTCACCTATAAAGCACCCCCATCATAAAGTAGCGAAAATTTTCATGGTTTGGATAGGTAAGTGTCGTCAGGACATAGTACCCGCCGCGTTGGAGGAAAAAAAAATGGAAATCACAAAATTTAGAAAAAACTTCCAGAATACTATTATTTTTAAATGAATTTTGATATTTAAGTCACAAATGGTAAAGCTTTATGCTACTTTTCAATGACCTTTTCAATGCTTTATGCAACATTTATGTGAAGATCATTTCGCTTCCATTAATGCATTTACTTTTCATCAACATTCTAAAAGAAATCCACCCCTTTGCAGAAATAATGCATCTCTTACAAAAAATGCAGACATAAATTGACTTTACATAATTACATTAAAATTCTAGAAACGTTGGGAAGAAGTCAGTGTGTGCCGACAGTGGACAATTTATAACTTGATATGTAATAAAGTTGGAAGAAAAAAATCGCTCCTAACGAATGGTGCGTTTAAACTCGAAAAAGTAAAACAATTTACATTAAAAAGTTTAAATGGAAGTATAAACTTTCAAAGAACGAGAAAAATGTTGTTCGATGGTCGTGGCGAGCTGTACATTACAACGTTGCGTTGCAAGCCAGTCGCTACCTTGAAATTTGGTTACCTTGAAATAAAGTTAGGGGCTTAATCCTAACAATCTCCATTGTTACCGCTACTGTCCTCTACCGTTTTTTGTGCCGAAGTCTTCAACGACGCGTGGTGCTATCGCGGTGGGCTTCTGTTCTGACGTTAGCGGTTCGAAACTAGCCGTTTTCCGGCACGCTTTTTTCTTTTAAAAAATTAACTTTAATTATTAACTAACGTAATATTAATTTTTATATTATTTTAAGAATATTATTTAAAAAAAATTTAATATTTAAAAAAAAACATTCTTTACTTAAAATCCTTTTTTTATTTTTGTATTTTTATTTCATCTCTTAACCTCTTTCTATTAATTTGAATACTATTTTAGGTGCTTAAAATAATTAAAAAAACATTCTTTTCTTAAAATCCTTTTTTTATTTTTGAATAAAACTACGGTCTCAAGCACACCTCTTTCTTTTAAAAAATTACTTTATCTATTAATTTGAATACTATTTTAGGTGCTTAAAATAATTAAAAAAAAATAATTAAAAAAAAGATAATTGTTCAACCCGGACAAAGTCGGGACGGGCCGCTAGTATATATATATATATATATATATATATATATATATATATATATATATATATATATATATATATATATATATATATATATATATATATATATATATATAAAATCGTAAGGGATATTTATTTATTTTGGATAATATATTTATTTATTATCCAAATATATATTTATTTATTTTGGATAATATCCAATCGTCTGCTGCATTAGAAAGAAAAAAATATTTATTTTGTCCATTTAGTTGTTATGCACGTGACGATAAATTTATTTAAAGTACCAGGTAAAATAAATCCCGTGATCGGCATTTAATAAATTAAATTCTAAAAATGAATTTTTAAAAATCTAGCAAAATTCAGAAAATGGAGTTAAAGATTCGAAAAAGATTTCATTTTAAAGGAATTTTTATGATCTTTCTTGTGATATAAATTTTATAACCCTCATATTATTATTTTAAATGCAAACTTAAAAAAAGTTACAAAAACAGATTAAAAATTTTATTTTAAAAAAATCTAAGAAGAATTTTTCAAAAATCTTTCTTAATGCACCCCTACACCATAAGAAGAATCGCAATGCAAAATTTCAGCCCTTTCGGTCCAGAGGTTTGGTCTGTGCGTTGTATGTCAGTGAGTCAGTGAGTCAGTTACGGAACTGTTTTATATATAGAGATTATATTAAAATCTTGTTTATTTACAGTTATAACTATGTGAATTAACAATTTTTTAGGGCACGGGGTAGCCTTGTGGTAGACCGGAAAATCCCTCTATGAGGTCAGAGAGGGTATGAGAGGATGTGATCCCCAAAGATGTCGCCCCTGGTGGGGAGCTTTATGAAAACTGGGGTGGCAACTAGCTACGACAGACTCCGACCATTGTGGTAAAAACGACCATTGTGGTATAAAACAGAGCCGCACTCTTCAGTCTGAGAACCTATATGGAGCTGGCTTGAAACTTCCGGCCAGGGGACATTAGAAAGATCAACAACAGCAATTTTTCCTTTATGTTATTGATGTAAAAGAAATATAAACTTTGATATGATACTTTTGTGTAGCGTTTTATACATAAAAGTTCACATCTAAATTTAATAGTTTAAATATTAAAAAAAACTTCAATTAAATTTTATGTCAGGAGTTTAAATTTCCTAGTCGTGCAGCAGAAAACCGCCATGTAAGTAATACTGCAATCCATTCTACTGAACGAGTAGGTCGAATTACAGCTACACCGTAGACAATTTTCTTAGAAACTCAAGATATTCTCAGTATTTAAAAAATAATAAAATGTCAATTTTGACATGAGTTTTTAATAAAAAAGGGACATGAAAGGACATGTTGCTAAAAGAGGAAATAAGTTTAATCTGAAAGAGACTATGTTATTTTAAGGTGAAGCTAAACTCTGGGAAGCATCAAAAGATTTCGAGAATTTCCATGCATTTCCAACACATTGAAAAACATCGATAAACAGTAACTTGGTCATTGACTGGCATCGGTAAATAATTATAGTAGTTTATTTTAATAGAAAAGTAATAGATAAAGCTATAGGAAAGTAATTATAGTAGATTTATGAAGACAGTTTTATTTAAAATATTGTGTCATGCTATTGTTTTGTGCGCAGGTGGCTTTATAGATCTATCTAGCATAAATCTTACATACAAAGTAAATGAGAGAGGAAGAGATTATCATGCACAACAAACTAGTTTACATACATTTTAATGAACTTATGTGTCATGAATAATATTTCATCACACTTCTTAAATAATAAAACTGTTAATTAAAGAGTGAGAAATGAGGTTTTTTTAGTTGAACCGACAGCGTCAATAAATTTTCTTTTATTGTTATAAGTTATCATTCTGCCGATGCACTATCTCTTCTATTTGATCTTGAATTACGCCATAGCATGAAAACGTTTCCGCTAATATCAGCATCCCCCTTCCCTTTTTTCCCGCTAACACTTTAAGGCTGCAATGTACTAAGAAAAAAAACGCATTTCCCTTTACCTCTTCTTGCAGACTCTTGTGGTGGGAGGAGTCCAGTTGACAGTTCGAGAACTCCACCCCCCTTAGGATTGACATTTTAGGGAAGTGTAATGGCTCTCTCTCTATAGGGGGGTTAAGCGCTGTCCCCAAATTTTTTATTTAAAATATATTTTTGTCAACAATTTACAGGTACATAAATGCTGATAATCAAATAAAATTGGTATTGTCAGATAGCCTGAACTTTTCTGAAAAGCGCTACAGGATTCATTTTATAAATTTCGCCCACCGAAGGAATTTATGCGCGTTTAAAACACACTATACCATATTTTTCCCCGAATAATTTAAATTTTAAAATATTAATTGCATTTAAAAAGAAAAAACGAAAAATGTACACAAATGTAAAATTTCTTTCGCTATGACGTAATACAATTTTTTTTAAAATCTTTGAATGCAAGTCGGCAATCCGTGGACAAATTTTCTCCATAGGTTAATATTGAGGTGAGCGAATCCAATGGAGTTAGTACATAGCAGCCTTAAGTTCGAGCCTTTTTCACTTGCCTCCGGGAGTCGTCTTATACGTGGATGGACAGTAATCAAGGTAAATAATAATAAGAATTTCAACACAGCATCTACCCCCAAACCTGAGCTTGAAAATCCGCATCTTACCATTGTTGTTGTTGTTGATGCTCGCTGGTTGTAGGTTATATTCACCAGGTCCTAATAGGCTATTGGTCTGAAAGGGGCGGCTCCTGTTTTGAATGAGCACCACAAGGGTCGGAGTCCGACTTGGCTAGATGACCGGTCCCGTAATTTTGAACCGACTCAAGTAACGAGACCGGAACACTTGACCCCGCACCTCCAGAGGTAAATTTTAAAAACTTGGTGGACATTACAACCACGACCTATTTTACGTGCTCCGAACAACATTAGTGAACACGGCGGTGGATTTGCAGCGTCGAGCATCGAACCAGGAACGTTCAGATCACTGGCCCGCTGTTCTTGCCAACTGGGCCACTGCATTCTTCTTCCCATTAATCTGCATTATCCCTTACAGTCTCCGACTAAGCAAAATAGTAGGATATTGCTTAACGCGCGTAAAGTAATCATTTCTTTATTCAAGGTATAACTTATGCCCAAAACCTCGAGCATCGAGTTTCAGTTGGAAAAACTCAACTGAAAGATCAGACCCGTATTAGGAAACGTTCACTGCCTTTAAAGCCCTTCCCCTGGTTGTGGTCGTCACTCACCTAAATTTTCAGGAACTCAATTTTTATTTTATGTACTAAAACATATTTTAGTAAATATAAATAATATGATCGACGCTAAGTGATCAGATCAAGAAGTTATCAAGAATTATGTTTAGTCTGTACACATACTCTTAGAATATTACAAATCTAAGTTGAATTTGTAGAGGCACATATTATTGTAATTACGCAGCATGTAGTGTACATAACCCTCAAATACTTTTTTTCCAACTTAATTCCTTTGTGCTTCAATAAACTCATTCTTATACCGATATTTTCATCAACAGGTAATGTATCTCCTTTTACAAAGCCGCTGTGTGAAGTAAATTATTTAGCTTGACAAATAGTAATGTCGTATGCGATCATATTTCATATCCTCCCGGTTCCCTTGTTAGACCGCTAGTTTCTCAAGCATTGTTATTGTCACCGAAGCCATAAATTTTCTTTTGACTCGAAGTAACATTAAGGATGCTTTAAAGACATTCCTAATACCCACTCAAGTAATTTTCGATTCAATTGTATTTCCGTGTTATACTCATTATTTTACATACATGACGAAATATGCTATTTATAAACGACAGATAAATTCTTCAATCAAAATGTATTAAAATAATTTTATTTCTCAAGCATTCGTAAACATTTTTTTCTCACCAGGACATTTTTCGCTCTAGTCATTAAATCGAAAAATCACGTTGAGAATAAATTGAAATTAAAATACTCTTGTCAACACGAAATTTAAAAGCAGTTGTCTTTAGAGAAGCAGTGAATTAATCAAGACAAAAAATATTGAATTTTATATAAAATCTTATTTCTGAATTTCAATATACAGGGTGTTTCATCAAGACCACCCAAACTCTGCACAGCCAGATTCCTCGCTTGGTGTACATAAAAAATGCCCAGAGAACTGTACCTCTACGACCCATAGTTTTTGTGAAAAATGCAAAAGAAAAGTATGACGTCATTTCCGGTGTACGGAGAAAAACTTTGTTAGAAACATGAACATCGGTACTTGCATATGTTTACGTAGAAAAAATATTCAATATGTCCACCGCACATATTGAGGCATGCATGTGAGCGCCTTGCGTTCTTCCATCAACATCGTGCAGATTGTGTGTCGGGTCGACGCTTCCAGTATTTATCAGTCTGTTGTCCAACCTGCGGATGACTTTGACATCAGGAGAATGGCGTGATGGATAGCGACGGGCATGCTCCCTGGCAGTTCGTACGGCATTGCCATTACATTGACCGAAGATAAAGTACATGTCGCACTATTTATTTTTTCCAATGGCACATTAAAAGACAATTGAACATCAAAAAGACAACAATAAATCTATAAATGAAAGCGAACAATCCAGCAGCGTTCCCAGATTGATGTCCGAGGAAGAGCAGGACATCTGGACAGGTGAGGCAAGTCCAATTCCTCGTGAAGGTCACACGAGGTACAAAGAGGGTCAGGGACCACGTTGACGCGACATAGATGTTTACGCAGGCAGTCGTGGCCAGATATCAGACGAAACACGGCGACAGATTTCATCCTAGGCCACTGAGGGACATTAAGAATCTCATTAAGCCATGGTTTATTAACGTTGCGATTTTTGAGTTCTTCGCGAAAAGAATCCCTGAAGATGCTCTTTATTATGCATATTCACTGAATATTCACATGTCGCAATATTCACGAACGGAATGCATTATCACCATGGGAAGATTACCGGTAGTTACTAGATTCAGCTTTACAAATACGATACAAACGGCGAATTGATGTCATTCCACGGCGCATGCATGCATGTCTCGATATGCGAGGTGGATATTTTTAACATCTTCGTCTACAAGCATATCCAAATACCGATGTTCTTGTTTCCAATAAACTATTTTTTCGTACACCGGATATGACGTCACACTTTTCTCTCGCATTTTTTATGTACTCCACGCAAGGTGTCTGGCTGTGCAGAGTTTGGGCGGTTTTGATGAAACACCCTGTGTAAATAGGGTGGTGTTGAATCGAAATTACCAATCTCTCCCTCAGAGCATTTTTTTCTTTCGGTAAAGGGCAATGAAATATACCTTGTACATTATTAAAGATATACATTTGATATTACCTTTAGAAAAATTCCTACATTATTTTTTATTAGTAGGTGGTTTTCCAAAAATAATCGTTTTTAAATAATTGCAATGCAGTATGAAAATATCCTTAACTAAATTTTAAAAAAAATTACGGTTGCTTGTTTTGATCCTACATCACTCAAATGTTACTTCATGATACGTTAAATAAAATAATTGAGATGCAACTGGAATGGTATATGCCAGAGGTGGGGAACCTTTTTACCATCAGAGGCCACATCTAAATTAGGTAGTAATAGAGGAGGTCGTATAAGTTGATGAACCTATAGATGCGACTTTATAAAATTACTATAGTTACTGTAGATATAGTTTTGACAATTTGGTGCATTATATAGAAAAATAACAAAAAAAATTAAGTCCTTATTTATTTATTACTTGACAAAAACAGTTACAATATAAAATATTTTTGTATTCACATAAGGATAAAAACTTGTTATAACATTAATCATTAATTTTATTTTTTTTGTAGAAAAAATAATACGTTTTAACGTACATGGAGTCCGTCACAACAATAATAGTAAGAAAATAGTTTTTGTGTAGAGATCATATAACATGTCTGGTAGTATTGCTAAGAAACTCTGAGCATTAAATTACATATAAAGTGTAGTTAAAGTATCATACGATGAAGGTAAACGAAGCTCATTTGGATAAATATACAATTGTAGCGACTTTAGACAACGATTTCAAAATGTCAACTTTATTTTGGCCGACACTGTACATACATTCATGACGTTCTTTATTTAATTCTATTGATTTGGAAATTGTTGTAATCTATAGAATTAAATATTGATTAATACAAGTGCTAGCTTTTATGAAGGCCGCGCATTCCTCACCTCTGGTATATGCTTAAGCCGTGATTCATTGAAAGTTCCTTTCACTTGCGAAAAAGGCTTTGAGACACAAAATTCCAATAATTTACTAATTCTAAATCTTAAAGACTATGGATTAATTTTCTAAATTATCTACTTTGGTTTAAATATTATAGAACTAGTCTGGTACTGTAAAAGTACTTTAGCACCAATGGAACACTTTTTTTGTCATTTCAACACATTAGGTCAAATTAAACAGGTATATAGATTTTTCAGTCTCACTACTGAATAACCATCATTATTAGGAAACATCATTATTCGGATCAATTTTGCCTTCCTTTACTGGCAGGAACAATTAAAATCGTGCAGACATTAGTATAATTACAAATCAAGGAAAATAATAAATAATAATGTAATAGAGAAGGCAATGGTTAAAATTACAAGCTTAGCTAATCATAATATATTTATGATTTGATTATAGCATATTTTTAATAAATCGTTGATATAACATCAGTAAAAAAAATAGACTGACAGTCATTAAATGGTAACTAATTAAAATAATCTGCATTAAAGATCATAAAAATTTCGTGAGTAGTGTAAAAAAACCTTCCTTAGTTATAGCAGAAGATGGGGAAAATAAGTTATTCGATTACTATAAGTTAAGAATTAATTAACAAAAAGTGAATGTCTAATGACAAGTGCCTCCGCATTAGACTCAAAAGAAAGTTAAGAATTAAAATTTACGAGTGCCATTTTAATGGAAAATTTCGCGTTTAAAAATCATATTCCATGAAAACACTTAAATTTGATAAGGAAACAAACAATCCATGTTATTGCAAATTTATAGAACAACGACTGAACTTGATTCCAGAATTTACCTTATTTTATATCAAAAAGCAAGTTCCATTTGTCTTTGGCTCACAAATAAATTCTAAAAGGAAATTTAATTTATTTGTGAGCCAGACAAGCAGGATATTTTCTAATTAGCGGATCTTACAAATTTCTAACTTTCAACTCTCGAAAAATTTTTGGGTTTTCGAATTTTCCACTGATCAAAAAATATGGTAATTACGTGACTATAACGCTCACTCTTCAGTTATTAATACAGGGTGTCCATAATTAAAGTCCCACTTTCAAAAGGCTGCAAAAAAGAACCACTGGTCAGAATGACTTGAAATTTGAACTGAATATACTGGAAGAAGAGGGAAACGATTTGGCATAATAAAAGAAAGTTCCAACCGCTTACAGTGCCATCTATTGATACATTTTGGAACCTTTTTTTATTATGCCAAATGGTTTCCCCCTTCTTCCAGTACATTCAGTTCAAATTTGAAGTCATTCTGACCAGTGGTTCTTTTTTTGCAGCCTTTTGAAATTGGGACTTTAATTATGGACACCAATTATGGACACCGGGTGTCCATATTTAAAGTCCCACTTTCAAAAGGCTGCAAAAAAAAAACCACTGGTCAAAATGACTTCAAATTTGAACTGAATGTACTGGAAGAAGGGGGAAACAATTTGGCATAACAAAAAAAAGTTCCAACCGCTTACAGTGCCATCTATTGATACATTTTGGAACCTTTTTTTATTATGCCAAATGGTTTCCCCCTTCTTCCATTATATACAGTTCAAATTTGATGTCATTCTGACCAGTGGTTCTTTTATTGCAGCCTTTTGAAAGTGGGACTTTAATTATGGATACCCTGTATTACATTAAAAATCAGATTGCTCATTAAAAAACAGCACACATTTAGTGAGGCCCGTAGGATAGATACCGCAAGGGAAAAAAAACCTCGTTCAATGCAGACGAATAACTCCAGAATAATCAAGTTTCTAAAGGTTAACACAGAAAAAGAAAAGCCTAGGGCAGTTGTGAGGAAAGTGCGGCCCTATTTAACTTTTGACATTTTAATTTACAGGAATTTAAAAGTCCGACTATTGGTATATTTCACATTAATAGTTTTATTTTATGTAGGAATGATAATGTGTATATAATAAAGCTCAAAAGATATTATTAAAAATTTAAAAAATATTATGATTTTTGTTCCGTCATTGCTTTGGTTCATGGGCTCATGCTTCAGTTCAACATATCGTTGTTAATCCACATTTTATCTTCTAGCTCATCTAAAAACTCTTTTGAGATCACAGCTGAACAGATATACATTTGGAAGATCAGCTAAAATTGCTTACATATAAATTGCTACCAAATACAAAGAAGTTATCGTCTAGAAGACAAACGCAATCAGGATCAAATAACAATTAAATATTTGATACTAATTTTTTTGTTTCTATTCCTTTTTTGCAAATAAAATCAAAAGTATATTTCGTTTTTATATTTATAAGTCATGCATTTTTTTTAAATTTAGAAATATATATATATATATATATATATATATATATATATATATATATATATATATATATATATACATATACACAGTGGAATCTCGATCGATCGTTATCCGATTCATCGTTTTCCCGTATGTGTCGTTTATTTCACCCAGTCCCGGCGATCATATTGCTTTGTTATGTTCCCGCATCTATCGTTTTCCCTCATTTATCGTTCAGTTCGGTTTCTTGAAAAATGATGGATCGAGATTCCACTGTATATATATATATATATATATATATATATATATATATATATATATATATATATATTAATTTATTATGCGATTTTTTGGTGCAGCCCGATGAGAAAAATTTATATACTGATGTGGCTCTCTGACAAAAAAGGTACCCCACTCCCTGGTCTAGGTTCAACTATAGTTACACAACCTCTAGCATAGTGACTGAGAAATTACTAAAATTTCTCTTTTTTTTAGAAACTTATCATCAATATTAGGCGAGCATACTTGTCGGAATCAAATTTTAATCGAAATATAAACTATCTAAACCATTTAAATTTCGAAAATTCAGATAAAAACTAAATTATTCCTTTGCTTTTCAGAACCTGCGGTGCTTGTATTAGATATATGGTGTAAGGTGTTTCACAAGCCTAGTAAATTGCCCAAACGAAGCACCCCATATGAGGGAATTAATTCAGTCACCCTACAGAGGACACCCCAGAATTCCCTTTAATTTTATTTACTTGTTACCCTGTAATTTTATTAATATTTTGAGGGAATTATTTTCATCGTTTTTGATTAGTTTAGACTGAAAGTGCCTTGACGACCAAGTTACAACATGGTGTTGTAACTTGACCGTCACATCTTGTGTCTTGGTGCTATTGATATTTCCTTTTATTACTTACTTCAAAAGTAAAAATTTCACCCTAATCGAATCCTGGGTAAAGAATACAAGTAAGTTGATCAACTAAATTTAATTATAAACACAGTAAACAAATCACAACTAAACAGCATCGATTGCCTTAAGGAATAGGGATGTTTCTCGCCCGAGGCAACCAATAAAAAATAAATACTGTTGACGCCAATGGCTATGTTGGCAATCTCCAAACGCGCCCTTGAAATAATACAAATATAGGTATCATAGTTTTTAATTCTTATGTTGGCATCGTAAACTAAAAGATATTAGAATTGTTTGAAATCGCTTGCTTCATTAATAAAAAGTTTGTTACGCTCGCACATCGTATGGTCGATGTTTCATGTATTGATTTTGTTCATACATTAGTATTGTAGTTCATACATTAGTACAATACAAGATCGAAGGCATCTTAAACAGCAGACCGTTAATTCCGATGAGCTCAGATGTGGATAATTTAGATGTTTTAACTCCATCACATTTTTTGATAGGACGCATTTTGAATACAATCCTTGAACCACTAATAGTGAACAAACCAGATAATTTATTAACAAATACTAATAAAATTAAATGGAAATGAATAAAATACCAGCGGGTTATACCTGGGGGTCTAGGACCACGATAAAAAAGAATTCCCGGTCCGAGGTACAACAGGTTTAGGAGACGTAAAAGATGCGATTAATATCTCTTCTGAAATAAGAATGTTATTTTTACCAGAAACATTAAGGAACTCTAGTGGCAGATTTTGCTTACCAATTTCAAAAGTGAGAAAAAAAACTAGACAAATAGATCTGGCGACGGCCAGGACCAAAGTACGTTGGGTCCAAGGTACAACAGGTTCTCCTGTATACATACAGGTAATATCAAATGTATATCTTTAATAATGTACAAGGTATATTTCATTGCCTTTTACCGAAAGAAAAAATGCTCTGAGGGAGAGATTGGTAATTTCGATTCGACACCACCCTATTTACACAGGGTGTTTCATCAAAACCGCCCAAACTCTGCACAGCCAGACTCCTTGCGTGGAGTACATAAAAAATGCCCAAAGAACTGTGCCTCTACGACCTATAGTTTTCGAGAAAAAATGCGAGAGAAAAGTGTGACGTCATATTCGGTGCACGAAAAAAATGTTTATTGGAAACAAGAACAGCGGTATTTGGATATGCTTGCAGACGAAGATGTTAAAAATATCCACCGCGCATATAGAGACATGCATGCATGGGCCGTGGAATGACATCAATTCGCCGTTTGTATCGTATTTGTAAAGCTGAATCTAGTAACTACCGGTAATCTTCCCATGGTGATAATGCATCCCGTTCGTGAATATTGCGACATGTGAATATTCAGTGAATATGCATAATAAAGAGCATCTTCAGGGATTCTTTTCGCGAAGAACTCAAAAATCGTAAACTTAATAAACTATGGCTTAATCAGATTCTTAATGTCCCTCAGTGGCCTAGGATGAAATCTGTCGCCATGTTTCGTCTGATATCTGGCCACGACTGCCTGCGTAAACATTTATGTCGCGTCAACGTGGTTTCTGACCCTCTTTGTACCTTGTGTGACCTTCACGGGGAATTGCCGAATACGACCAACAAATTCAGAGGGGGGATAGACATCAAGACGAGCAATAATCGCTTAGGAATGTATGACCGGAAACGCAAACCTGACACTGGAGGGCGCTGTTTACTTAATTGGACCATACCTCTTTACCAACACCACTGGATGGCCGGAAATATCGCATTTTTCTGGAGAAAGTAGAAAACTTTAAAAAAAGAAAAAACCATAATGACATGGGAATGTATGACCGGAAACGCAAACCTGGTTATCTAGAGCAAGGGTGTCCAACAAGTCGATCGCGATCGACCGGTCGATCTCGAAGCCAATTTTGGTCGATCGCTCGAGATGTCTTAACTTAGAAACCGATTAGACTACGTGATAAATAGAGCACTAATTTAGGGCCCTAGTTAGGGCGGCAGTAAGGGTTCTGTTTACAGTGCACTAGACTGGGACTGTAATTCAGTCTGAGACCGAACGTATACCATGGCAACTGTGCTTTCCAAGCATAAGAAAATTGCTACTGATATACGCCTAATTATGATTCCTTGGTTAGGGACATACAAACTCAGTCTTCCCATTAATGTTAACGTAATAAATTCTAAATCTGTCTTTATCTATAGCAAATTTTAACTAATATTGTCAATAATTACTCATGTTGTTTTAATTCCCCATGCACGTGACTTTTTTGGCCCGTTATATATATGTTGTTTTTCACGTAGATAGATACGTATGTTTGAACATACATTTTGCTTATATACCCATAGCTCGTGAGAGTGCACCTCGTAATGAAACACGGTGTATAAACATAGTATGTACTTCACACCTCTCCCTCCCCACTTAAACTACGCCTATTACAACAAGTCGATCGCGACACATTTTTAAGATAAAAAGTAGACAAAAGTTGGCCACCCCTGATCTAGAGGATAAACAAAGATGCAGAAATGTTGACTTTTCATTTCTTCTTCTTTCAAATTTGTTTTAGAAATACTCTGGTATGTTCTTATTTTAACCATATCCTTTCCATTTAAGAATGCGAATGCGATCAAAAATAATTCGATTTTTAAAAACTGTTTGTTGTTTTATTATATTTTGAAATTATTTTCTTGAAACGATTCGTTATATCAATATTTTGTATCAGAAGGAGGGAGGGGTCCACAGTTTTCACCCGATTTTCAAAGGGGTCCACGACACACAAAAAGGTTTAGAACTAATACATTAAACGAATGCTCACATAAAAAAGAAATTTTCATTTAAATAGAGCCAGAGGATTTAGAATTTTAGCTATTTTTATAGCTGTACTTCCAAATAACTACCATTTGGCGATATTTTAAGTTTGGACGCGTTTTGGGCCAATGCTCAATGAAAAAGTGTTCATCTGCAAACAGATACTAAATTTAAAGACATACATATTTTGAATTTTTAGAGAGAGAGAGAGATTGAGAAATATTTAAGTGATGCTTTCGTACAAATGGAGCTTATCGATCCCCAGGCATTTTAAATCCTATTTCATATTTTATTCATCATCAATTTTAGGCAAAAAGTGGGCTCATTTCATATTTCCTTCTGCTTTGTAAAAATAATGAGAATATTATTATTCATAGCAAACTTTTTTTCTTCAGATAAATGGCAGAAATATGTAGTATTCTTAATCCTTAAACTATTTGATTGGTCCTAAGAAAAGAAATGGCAAGCATTGTCAAAAATAGAGACAGAGAGCAAATAATGGTCAGACGCAGTATCGATATTAGCTGGAACTCTTCTAAGAATTATATTATTAGATGATCAAAAGATTGCGGGTGATCTAGCGAGTTGCTAGAAGGCATAAAGCAAAGTTTTTATCCATTTAAAAGGGCTTTCTTTGCTTCATAAGTGTATTACAGAATGTTCTGTGTAAAACATAAGTACCATTTCAGCTGTAGTCCCCTTTTATTATAACAATTCAAATTACTTTAGAACTATTTAAGATATTTATAATGCCCATAACTATATTTCTTATTAATATATATCCCGAAAAGTTTGAAATAGTTTATTTTATATTAAAATTCTTGCTAGAAGGCCTGCCCATTTGGCATGCCGCCAAATGTCGTGCCTACAAATTCTTGGGCAGCGGGACGCAGATTCCGAATTTTCGCCCACTTTTAGTTCCCCTTGAAACGATGCAAAATATTCCTTGTGCTTAAATATCATAAATATGATAAGGTCGGGGGAAGTTGTCAGGGAGGAATTTACAAACGCAAACTATTTCCTCACACTAACCCATTAATTCTGATGAACTTGCGCCAAAATTGAATTCCATTTTCTCGACTTTGAGAGTCGCCTAAGAGCAATTGAAAATGAAAATAGACGTCTTAATTTACCCACACTGATGGATCTGTCTTGCAGACATGTCTCGAAACATTGCAAAAGTTTTGAAGACGCTGCTAGGATGTTATTTCATTTCATCCGCTAATGTACTGTACAGAGAAAGTGTCATTTTTTTTCTTAAGTTAATTTATACATCGTTCCATAGATAAATTCATTTGTAGATACGCAAGAAGTTTTTAAGAAATTCAGATACTCATTTATGGAGTCGACATTAGAAAAGAGTAGTTTTGTAAAAGTCTAAATTCTAAACAATAAAGGCATACATATCGCTCACTCCTATTAACAATGTCATATCTCAATCGGAGATTTTTAGATATGCCTGTTTTCAGAATGCCCTGAAAAAGTAGTATACCCCTGCAAGATCATTATATGTCACCACTCAATATTTAACCGCTAGAGAGCAGAATTGATATTCATTTTTAATACATTTTATTCTTCTTTTAAACTTTAAAATCCCTCTCCTAAAAAATCACGTTCTTGATACATGACGTTGTTCAAAGGAGTGAGAGATATGGGATATGTCCTCGATTATTTTATGAGTAAGTAAAACACTTTTATTTTAAACACGTTTCTAGTGTCCCCGTATCGTATAAAAGTGATTCTTAATTTCGGTAAAATAAATATTCAATGACTTTTTTCTGGTACCAAATTAAATGTGGCAACATTTAAGGCTGCTATGTACTAAGAAAACAATCGTATTTACCTTTTCCTCTTCTTGCAGACTCTTGTGGTGGGAGGAGTCCAGTTAACAGTTTGAAAATTCCACCCCCCCTTAGGATTGACATTTTAGGGAAGTGTAATGGCTCTCTCTCTATAGGGGGGTTAAGCGCTGTCCCCAAATTTTTTATTTAAAATATATTTTTGTCAACAATTTACAGGTACATAAATGCTGATAATCAAATAAAATTGGTATTGTCAGATAGCATGAACTTTTCTGCAAAGCGCTACAGGAATCATTTTATAAATTTCGTCAACAAAGGAATTTATAAGAGTTTAAAACACTATACCAGATTTTTCCCCGAATAATTTGAATTTTAAAATATTAATTGCATTTTTTTTAAAAAACGAAAAATGTATACACATGTAAAATTTCTTTCTCTATGACGGAGTACAATTTTTTTGTTTAAATCTTTGAATCGGAAATAAGTCGGCAATACGTGGACAAATTTTCTCCATAGGTTAACATTGAGGTGAGCGAATCCAATGGGCTTAGTACATAGCAGCCTTAAACAAAAACATTTCGGTGTTATTGTAACTGATGTCATTCCAGACCATGTTCAAAGATGGCAACTGGCAGAGAAATGCGGCTCAGTTTGCAATGGCACCACATGGGTCAGAGTCCGACTTAGCCAGGTGCCACCACAATGATGAACAAGCACACTCGGGGCGACAGCTTGAGGGCTCGTGCCTTTCCTTTTCCTATGACCACATGGAAGGACTTTCCGGCTTACGTATTTAACGTGCCCATACTCGGCGTAGACACGAAAGCCTTTAGTAACGCTCTTCAGGATTCGAAGCGAGCTACTTCCATCCGAGGTTTAACTTGATACCACTATGCTGCCTCGAGCTAACAAAAACATTAAACGGAAGTACCCATCGGAACTTGTTTCGTCAACCACAATAAATAGGTTATCATGAACTGAAGCTTGCATCAATGTTGCAATGATATAAAAGTTATTTATAGGCTGTAACAAGTACGGACGTACCACCAGCAGAGAGAGCAGCGCCACCGTGCGGTGTCAACGGAAAAAAGCCAGTCTGAGCTGAACCATGAACAATTTAGCCGCGTGCGTTGTACCCTAAGCCACCCTGCAATTAATACTCTCATTGATAATGCCTGTAAACCTAATGTGTTCGAATTAATGTTGTTATTCGGGATTGCTTACATAAATTCTTAGCTAACAGCTAACATAGTCTCTGCATTCTCTTCCTTAAGGCTGCTATGTACTAACCCCATTGGATTCGCTCACCTCAATGTTAACATATGGATAAAATTTGTCCACGGATTGCCGACTTGGATTCAAAGATTTAAAAAAAAAATTGTACTCCGTCATAGAGGAAGAAATTTTACATTTGTGTACATTTTTCGTTTCTTTAAAAAAATGCAATTAATATTTTAAAATTTAAATTATTCGGGGAAAAATCTGTTATAGTGTGCTTTAAACGCGCATAAATTCCTCTGGTGGATGAAATTTATAAAATGAATCCTGTAGCGCTTTGCAGAAAAGTTCAGGCTATCTGACAATGCCAATTTTATTTGATTATCAGCATTTATGTACCTGTAAATAGTTTGCAAAAATATATTTTAAATAAAAAATTTGGGGGCAGCGCTTAACCCCCCTATAGAGAGAGAGCCATTACATTCCCTCAAAATGTCAATCCTAAAGGGGGTGGAATTCTCGAACTGTCAACTGGACTCCTCCTACCACAAGAGTCTGCAAGAAGAGGAAAGGGGAAATTCGATTTTTTTTCTTAGTACATAGCAGCCTTAAGTCTTCAGCAATAATTAATAAGCAAATTTCAAGAGTGAGATCTCTCAGCTAAAGACACTGGATGGTCATAGATAAGCAATTATGTTAATAAATTATTACTATTATTACCTGATGTTTAATAATATCGTATTGTTTAATGCCTCATGTAATAATTATATTGTTTAAATGCATTCTGGCGTTAAAAGGCAAATTTATTTAGGCAAATTATTAGGTATTTTAAACCATACCAAATACTTATAATTGAACAATACGCACTGATAATTCATTATCATGAGATATTACTCCTTTGTGCCCAACAAAAAATACTTCTCATGATATTATTTTTACCTGATTTGTCATCCCTCAAAAAAATATTCCTTTGTTTGAAGTTATGAAAGTAGGTTAAGAACTCTGGTTTATCTGATGAAATTTCAAGATAATATTTTTTAATATTTTTTGAACGTTTACTGGAAACGTTTTGAGAGAGATAATATAATGAGTGATCTTACTTTATAAATCCCGTTATCATAATCGTTTTGACACCTCGGTCCCCTCCGCTTTAACGTATCGGCCCATGAAACACCGAACATCAGCGCTGCGTAGCAATTCCTGCAAACTCAGACAAAGGTTGATTTCCCCTGTTCGGTGTACGTTTCATATAGGCCTGGGCGCCGGACGGACAGTACAGATCAGCCGACCGATTTGGGCAACCCTGGGCCCCTTCCATTATCATAATTAGGATTTACGGAAACACTTTTAGGATATGTATGTCAAGAATTAATTAAGAGAAAGAATAATTAAGTTAAAATTACGGGGGACTTAAAAATAGCGAAATCTAATATGAAAATCATTAGTAAAACGCGTCGAGAAAAAAGGGGTTTTCCCCGTTTCGTTAGTTGACCTTCTGCTCGCGATATTGAAGTTCCGTGGAGGGAAATTATTTTTAGATAAATGTACAGGGTTCGGCGCGAAAATAAGCTTCTAGAACTTTCCAGGTGGTGCTTTGCGCATGTGCCATAAGAGTAGACGCGTAAGTGAAGATCTAGAATTCGCAGAACGCGGGATTAAATCGTTGCTGGTGGACGTGCGTTTGCCGGGTCCACAATTTGAAAATGGCGAGCGCTGAAACTTGCAGATTGGAGAGGTGGTTTATATGAAATCGAACTGAATAAACACTACTTAATTTAGACGATGCTGAGTACTTTTTGAGTGTATGCCTTCCCTCGATGCCCTGGACTGTAAAACAAGAAGACTGCAAACGATAATTTAATGCAGGCAAAGCCAACGCCTGTCATATATACTTAATAAAATAATTCTAAATTTAATCATCCCTTTTTTTCTTTGTTTCGAAAAACTTCGTGATACGCAAATTTTGTCAAGTTTAAAATGTATACTAAGATTGAACAATAGTAATTTTTCATTTATTTTATTTTGTCATAAGTGAAAGAGTCTTCTTTTAGCCTGATGGTTTAGTTGTAGATACAAATTAATGGTTAATGTAAGGATGAAATATAATTCAAAATACCTATAAATCAAGTAACACTCAGGGAAAAGAATATAACACGTTTTTGAACGATAATGATTTTGATTGATAAATGATATTAATATTTGACAAACTTTTGTACTTCCATACTTCAGTACTTCAATATTAAAATTTGTTTCGAAACTTGTCTTCAGAAAATGTAATATATTTTAATCTGGTGTTTGTTAGTTTACGCATAAAAAATATCGAATTTCGCGAAAAACATTACAATCTATAAAATTTCGCAATTATTTTAAAAAAGGTCCCAATTTTACGTACTTGGTTATGTAGGTATCAAAATTCTTGGTTAAAAGCTAACATAGTCGTACTTTAGTCTCCACATTCTCTTCCTTAAGTCTTCAGCAATAAGTAATAAGCAAATTTTGAGAGATCTCTCAGTTAAAGACCGTGGATGATCTTAGATAAGCAATTATGTTAATAAATTATTACTATTATTACCTAATTTCACTTAAAAAGCCGTTTATCAGCGAGTTTTCGCCGAAAAGTAGAAAAAAAATTATTTTTGCATTTATTCGCTCATATTGGTAAATTTCGCATTTATTCGCATCTATTTCGTAAACACGAAAATTTCGTATCCCTATTATGCCTTTCAACAAATAAATAAAATCACCAATGGAGTAAGTATTTATTTGAACATAAATTTCACAGGTTCCTGATATGAATTCCGCTTTGTTTTGATAATTAAAAAATTTTTAAAAAAAACTCAAATTCTGACAAGGGCACCTGAGTTTCTCATCTCATTCCAAAGGGTGCCGCAAATGTAAAAATGACCTTGACCTAGACGCTTCATTAAGAAATTGAGTGTCATATTATAACCAGGATTTAACCTAGCTCTTTGACCATTTTTAATGCGTAGGAAACATCCTGCTCAAATAATGTTATGAGTTGATCTATGCGCAGTGAAACAAAATAAGAGGACCATAACACTTTTTTTACTACACCATTTTGTGATTATATTCTTTCCTCAAATGTAAATTTCTTCAAACTTTAATAAGAATCTCAGAGATTTTTATTCAGATTTTAAGAAATTTACGCTAGTTAAATATTCTTGAACTATTTCAAATTTTCATTTAATAAGTTTAAGTTTAAAATTTTGGTATGTTTTTACATAGTCTATGAAACAATTTCCATGCGAGTATATTAATGTTTCACTTTTCTTCAAACGAAAGTTTTCAAAATAATTTAAAAGTAGGATAAATAAAAATTTTATATTGCAAATATTTGAGTTTTTATATTTTCTGAGAAACTTTTCCAGTTGTAGAAATATTTGCAGAATTCTTGACGTAAAATAAATATCCTGAAAGCAATTTGATGATGACGGTATGAGCAAAGAAACTAAAACAAATTTACCAAAAGTCAAAATTTCATAGATGTGCATATATATATATATATATATATATATATATATATATATATATATATATATATATAGACAAGAAGGTGGGATTATGGATCCCCCCTTTTTTGGGGGCTCACTGTGGTCATACCAAAGACTGATTTTCATATTTTGGGGCTCTAACCTTTTCCATAACTCATTATCTAAACATCCTTAAGTGGATTTCTATTAAATCAAATTTTAAGATGTATACAATCACATGAGTGAAAAAAGTCAAAAATTGCAGGTGACCCAAAGTGGAGGGTAATATGGACCCCCAACTTTTTTACCAAAAAAAATCATTTATCTATTTATTAAACAGCTGAAAACAAAAAAATAAATGCTTTCAAATGAAAAATTGAAAGAAAAATATTATATTAAACAGTTGGATCATCAAATATTATCTATGTATAAAAAAAACTCCAATTTTTGCGACAGAAGTCGCAAATATAAAACTCAGCTTCGGCTCCGATGCACACAGCATGAATCCAGTGTAGGGTCATCACGCAACGAATCCAAAGTTCTCATGTGTCATCTGTGAATGCACCTTCACAGAAGATTAACGATGCTTCTTGCTGGTCTGGACCATCTCTGTAAACATATGGGCTTGTATCCACCCAGAGGGATGAGCTCTTTCAATTGCTCCGGATGGGGCTCCATTCATAAGCTAATCCGTTAATATTTTATGAGGAAATATCATCATTGGTGGAAAATATGTTCCCTCAGCACTCATGCAGCAAACCACAGTTACTAGAGAATCACGTTCAGCTGTAGTCAGAGCCCCCACCTGACATTTTCTCTTCAACCCGATGACTTGGGAAACTTTTCACTGAACCACACTTAAACCAGTCTCATCTACATTGAAAATTCTAGAAATGATTCCCAGAACACAAGCCTTCCATCAAATAAAAATAACCCAGCCACCTTCTCACGTGTGAATCCTTCTGAACGTGCATATGACGTCCCTGTATATTTTCTGATCGAAATTTGTCTGACGAGTGAGGAATTGGTTAAGCCAGTCTCTCCCTGCAGCTTTGTTTATGAAAGTGTGGGAGATATTGCGTCCAGCCAATTGGAACGCCAATTTCCTCACATCTTGTCGAGTGAGACCGTTAAATACTGACTCCGTCTCTAGAAAATAGGCCACTAACTCTTTTTCAGTGTAATCTGGTAAAACAGGCTTCCTCCCTAGTTTTTGTGCCAGGTGATTGTCGAATGGCACCAGAATGGTCGAATGGTACCAGCACTGGCATTTGGTTCAGATCCTGTGGGTTCGAGTTCCACGGATGGCATGGACGTTTGTAGCCGTTCGGAATCAGCTTTAAACTGTAGGTCTCGGTAAAATTAGCCCTTGTATAACAAAAGTTGACAGTAGCGCTCCAAGTCAAAACCCTAGTTTTTGTATAACCAAATCTTCTGTAGGCTTATCTACTTGTGAAAACAATTATCTCAAAATTATTCTTGATACACCAAACACTCTGGCCGCCTCCTTTAGTCTCATTTCTCCGCACCTGAGCTTCTGGGTAGCCTCAACCATCTTCACCCTATCCCAACTTCTTCTGTGCACTACAGCGTCCTTGCTAGCGGGAGATTTCTTCTCAACTTGCATTCTTAGCTTCCAGAATAACCGAAAAGGATTGCAAAACGTGAAATGTATCACAATGAAATCATCTGTGGAATCTCATTTTCTCACGGAAACAGTATTGTTACATCATCGAAACCGGTTGTGGGTAAATTGGACCCGGGTCCATAATACCAGCACCCATGGGGTCCATATTTCAAACAACGCCATCCTGGAAACAAACTCGTTTTTCACATTATGAGTTACATTAAATTTAATTTTAAACTAGCTTAAAAGGAACTTCATGCTGTGTAGAATAAGACACAGGAATCAGTTTTTATAAAACATAGTAATAGCTATGTAAAATATTCACTTTTACTTTCCTCAGAAAAAGTTTAAAAACTCGAAAAACAAACAATTGGCAACAGGACGTCATTTGCGATTGAACTGGGGTCAGTGACCTTGACTATCCATTGCAGCCACCAATTGGGCATATGTGTGTGTTGAGGTTCAAAATTTATCGCTGGAGACACATCCTAAAATTGCAGTCCATATAGTCGTAGGCAGCACGAATAGTCCATGCCTAAATAAAACATACAGTAAATTATTTAACACATCTTTACTAGCCCATTCTATGAGAGAGCGACTTGACCCTCCTCCAGGGGTCCCAAGTCCAATCTGTGGGAGAGTAGGTTTAGAAAGTCAACCATATGTCACATACCTCCCCGATACCTTGAAAATGGACGGTTCATGCGGTCAAGGATTTATTACTCGTCAAATTTCGGACTTACTTTTATAGACTTATATGGTTACAATATAGAAGTCTAACTACTTTCCATGGATATTTTTAGGTCTAGCTGGGAACGTGCTTGAGGGTAGATATAAAAATTATTGAAAGTTTGGCAGGTTGTAGTAAAATTCGAAATCAAATGAAATTAGGTTAAATAAAATCAAAGGGAGATTTTTATAATTTTAGGGACTGAGGAATATTTTTTGCTATTATATATATATATATATATATGTGTGTGTGTGTGTGTGTGTGTGTGATGACCCGAATGGTCCTCTCTTGAACTAACACAATCGAGGCCGAAATTAAATGCAATTTCAATTTACAAAGAACAACTAAAGTTTATTCCATGAAAACAGCAACATGTTACTCGCATCGAAGCCAACCCGCGTCTCTCGTAAAAGCCACAAAATACAATTAGCTCAGAGAGGTTGCCAGAATTGGCGGATGAAGTTAGTGAGTGGAAAGGCGAGGCGTTTTCGCCAAAGAGTAGAAAAGGGGGTTATCAGAACAGAGATAAATTTCAGAATGGGTGATTATAGGTTGTTAGTAATATTATCATATATATATATATATATATATATATATACAGTGTAATCTCGTTCGATCGCTTTCCAAATCATCGTTTTTCCGTATGTGTCGTTCATTTAATTCAGTCCAGACAATAATATTTCTTTGTTGTATTCCCGCATTTATCATTCAGTTTACTCAGTCCCTTGAAAAACGATAGATCGAGACTCCACTGTATATATATATATATATATATGTGTGTGTGTGTATGTGTGTGTGTGTGTGTGTGTGTGTGTAATGAACTAACGATGTAAGCCATGAACATCAGCTTGGCGAACTCGTAGCGTTTCGGACAGTCCGGGGAGTAGTCGTGACGAAGCATGAGACAAGACACGGAGCCGGGCCTGAGTGACAAAGTCATCCATTCAATCATAACACAGTCTTTATTTCAGAAGCATTTTCGTGGTTGGTTGTACAATTATTTCATATTTTCACATTCAGAACAGTCCGGAGGCTGCCGGAACAGCACGCAGGAAACAATCATATTCGCAGCGCAAAAATTGCGACTGTATAGGGCGACTGGCTGACACACAGAAGCACGAAAGATCTAAATTCACGCCCGGAGTACGGGTGCAATAAACTCCTAATTGGCCAATTTAGGACACCTGACTCTAGCACGTCATATCGGAAGATGACCTCGCCAGGCTTCTAGAAATTTCTTTTTATATAACGCTTATATAAGGCTATCCGCACGTGGCTTTTAGGGGGAAAACTACTAGATTATTTCGGTTATTCCTAGGTCAAATTTAAATGAGGGACACTATTCTGTAGCGATAAGATGAAAGAATTTTGAATAGACGCTTTAATGATAACGAAAAGTTATTGTTTCATATATATATATATATATATATATATATATATATATATATATATATATGTGTGTGTGTGTGTGTCGGACGTTGGTTCTTCACGCCCGATCTATTAACGTAACTTCGAACAGAATCATTTTCTTCTTAGCAGTCGGTGGTCCGGTAGCGAGGACATTCATAACTCAATAATTTCCAGCACTGCAGTCAACTAAGCTTGAAACTCACAAAATACCAGTCAGTACACTTTCCGAAACATATTTATTTAATCCAAATCAGGTGCTCAGCTCCATAATTAAAAAGCTACTTCCCAATCCTTCCCGAAAATACGTACCGCAGAGCGGCACGTCCTATCATTTCCTAATTCCCCATAGCTCTGCAGATTTTCTTTGTTTCAACCTTAAATCCAACGCTTAGTGACGCTCATTACTTATTCATTTCGTCATAACGTACATGCTCTTTAGTTGACCTAAACACTTTCTGAGCGCCAACTCTTCAAGGCTAATCCGTCTACTTAAAATTCTCCCATGTGGTTCTGTGAAATAGAATCAAGTCGAACACATTTTCACTGCAATACATTATGCCGCTTATTTGAACTCCCAGACTTTTAAATTGTTAATCCTATATTTTAATAACTAAAATCCCGTTTTAAGGTCGAGCGATCACACCCCCCCCCATATTTTTAGCCTCACATATATATATGTCAAGGTGCTTACACAGCATAAATTTTTATCTAAATTATTTCTTAATAGTTTTTATCTAATAAGTCATCAGAGTAGACGTGTGGCAAAGAACTAATACTTAAGTTACAACCAAGACTTTATTAACATTAATTAATTTAATGCTTTTGTTCTTTAAAAGCGCCTATGCAAAGGCGAGGGGGAAGCATCTCGGGAAATGCGTGGGTCAGCCGTCACGCGCTTTTGAACATTCGATAATTGCGGCAAGCGGAACGCGCGCTAGACAAATAATAGTTGATGACCTCGGTCCTGTGAACTCTCCGCTGCAAAAAACAACCAATATCCTGAGTTGGAAAACAGTAGAATTTCTAATAGTAAATAGTTACCGTTTAACGCTAATTTTCCTAATTTTAACCCTAATTGATATGGTTAAATATAGTTTACGTTCCTAGCATTATACATATATATATATATATATACAATATGATGTGGGACAGAGATATATAGATATATGTGCTTTTCAGAATGGCAGATCTCGAAAATTTCCATTCCGAGCAAGCCAGCAATATAACGTAACCATAGCAGACCACTTATTAGTTTCACATTGTTCGAGAACGAGAGTTTTGAACATTTTGTAAAACCAACCTCTTTTATTGAGCTCTGTGCCTTCCAAGTATACTATATTTACCGTCAGCTCGCTTGTATCTGTGGAGACGTCCTAAAGGCACTGCATGAAATAAAGATCCCCAGAAATTTGAAAAGTTGAAAATGCACTTTAAAGCAGCCATTCTTTATATAATTCTAGATCTGGGCTTCGAAAGGGTATATCGAGTCGGATAAAATGAGTGCGCATTTTTACTCGCCAAAAAAAAAAGGCTCGTATCTGAAACATTTATTTTAATTGTGTAAAAGTACTATTATTGCTAGACCTGTTTTTAAACTTTATGTTTTTGATCTCTTTACGTGTCTCGTATATTGCATTTGTTTTCCTCAACTTTACGAGTAATCTGCATTTTGTAGATATATCAGTCATGTACCAAAACTGATTTTACTATAGTGTTTTGACTATTACTAATGAACTACCTTCAGTATTACCTTAAAAGCATCAGTACATATATTTTTTATAAAATATTCTGAAATGTATGTCGGGAATAAAGTCGCTCACATGGTGTAGTGGTTAGCGTTCTGAGTTGCCAAGCAATGGGCTTGGGTTCAAATCCCAAATAAGGCTTGGTCGTTTCCGTGTCGTCCTCCTCATAGGGAGCAATGCTGGCTCATCTATAAGGTGCCCCTATAATAAAGAAGCCAGTAAAATAGCAGTGAATAACAAAAGGTGTATGTCTAACGACAAATGCCTCCTCATTAGACAGAAAAAAAATGTCGTGAAAATATAGTTCTCTGCATGCGTCTACCTATTTATTAAATGCAAATGCTTATACTCGCAATTAGTTGAAAAATCAAATATGTACTTTGGGTCCCAATAGGTCAAAATATTTTCATTAAATTATTGCTTTTTGTATTAATGTGAACTTGTTGATGGAAGAGTTTGTCATTCATATATACAGTGAAACTTTTATATGCTGGGCAGTAATAGTTTAAAAAATAGTGGCCGTTTTGAGGGGTGACCGTGGGAAAGAGTTTTCTTGCATAACACTGGCTCTATAAAGTCTTTAATCGATTTTGAATCAAATATGGCCGTTTCGTGGGGTGGACGGCTAAACGTTTCTCTCTCTCCCTCTCTCTCTCTCTCTCTATGTATATATAAAAAAATAAATAAATATATATATATATATATATATATATATATATATATATATACATACAGAGCCTGTTCACACATTTTTTAGACGATGTATATTGTATTCACGAAACTAAATTACATAAAACTCTTGTGTTTTAAATGTTCTATTTGACATCCCTTATTCTGAACTATCTTTCGACACCCCAATTTCCAGGATAATAATGCCTTTTGAAGTGTCAGAAGAGGTATTCTATCCCATTTCTCCTGAACAGCTTTCCTGAGTCCTGTAAGGGTTTTGGAACGACGTTTGGATAATGCATATTTTAAAAGTCCGAAAGCACAAAAATTCATAGGTGATACATCGGTAGATTTAGTAGGGATATCAGTGAAGGGTATGGCCTTGATACCAGTTTTTTGTTCCATTTCTTTTAGGAAATTTACAGTGGATTTTGATGTGTGACTGCTAGCTTTGTCCTGATGGAGTCTTAAAGATTGATGGCACTGTGGGTAAAGCGATGGTATTTCATTCAGAAAAATTGGCGATAAAATATGTTCCTGATAGTATTTGGAGTTAATCTTGACATTTTTTTCCACTCTCTTTATTTTTAACTTGCCATTATAAGAAAAACCAGCAACAATCATGAATCCCTTAGAAAAACTTTCTTTCGATTCTTTGAACCATGTACTTAAATTTTTTTCTCCCCTTTTATGATAATAAATGGCTCTAGTTTTGTTGCAATCATTTAAATACACCCATGATTCATCTATTGTGACAATTGTTTTCCATTTTTCTTTGGATAAGTGTTTCTCATATAGAATTCTGCAGCGTGTCCTGCGTTCAGCGATATGATTTGGAAGAAGACGCTGCACATTGCGTTTTTTTCGCTTTCTTAAGATTTAAATCAACGTTTATCATTTGTTTACAGTGGACACCGAGCATTTTAATGATTTTGCAACTGTCCTTTGACTAGGGGGATTTTCTTTTAACATTAAACAACGTACCTTTGCAATAGTCGAAGATGTCCGTTTTTTCCTTGGATACTTGTTTGGAATTTTTGTCCCACTTGAGGCTCCAATTTGACGTTTTTTTTCCTTTCTTGTTGACGATATTACCTATCGACGCTTTAGATATCACAAAACCATGACTCTCACATCGTTTTTGAATAGCGTAGTATGCATATTTCTCTTCGGAAAAAGCATAAATGTAGCCTTCGAACCACTGCTTTGTTAAAAACGCCATTTTGAATAAAAACAAAACTTTCAAGCCGCAGATGATAATTTTGACTTTTAAAAACATAGTACAATTGCAATTATTTCTTTTGCAGCAATAGATTTTTTATTACCGCTTACTAAACTCGTCTAAAAAATGTGCGAACAGCCTCTGTATATATATATAGATACACACACACACGCATCAGATGGTTTTTGCCCTTCTTGCCTTATTTTTGTAATATATGTGTTGGTAATTGATATGACCAAGAAAAGAAATATTTTAATTATTTATGAAAATTTATCCTCTTGTGTTTGATCAAAAGCAAACACTTACCTAAAAATAAATAAACCCTTTTCTCGTGTTAGTAAAGTTTGATAAAAGTATAATGAAATTAAGGTCATGTACACAATAGCAAGTTGAATAGTTCTAAATAATACATACGACGATGATTTGTATCAAATGTTGTTTCAGTAACAGATCTTTCTTCCCTCTACCGTTAGTATTTGAACAAGCAAAACGAAAGTTAATTGGACTTATTTCAGTGGTGTTCAACAACCGAAAAGGACTGATTTATTCCCTGGGTTGCATATATATAACGATTTTCCAAAATGTTAAATGTTGTTGAAACTTTCAGTTGTAAGAGATGCAAAAATAAATTTAAGTTTCAACTGTCTGACGCTTCATTTAGCTTCAACTATTGTTTAAGGATGAAACTCGGATCTACTTAGCAATTGTTTTACTTTCTTAAAAATCACAAAGGAAAACAGTCACACATGAATAACATTTGATGTTTTTGTAAAGCTAAACATTGTTTGTACGCAAATGAAACATGTTTTTATTTATTAACTTTGTTTCATGTTAATCTGAAACATCTGGAGTGAGAATTAGCCAAATTTTTTTCTTTTAATTGGGAGTGAAATTCATTTCAGGCTGATTGAAACAATTGTTAGTGCTACTTTGATATAAATTCGTATAAACAAACCCACAGAAAACAATGCACGATTGCAAAGTTTGTTGATGTAAATTTATCGTGTCTGTGGGAAAGAGGCATACGTTGAAAGATTAAAAATAAGATAAATATATTAAAGATTCAGATGCCACCTTTTACGTCCTCAGTCTGACATTTTGCAATCAATTGTATTCAAAAACTAGACTTGTAATATCCCCAGAATTACTTAGTTTATAGGAGACCCATGAGGCAAATCCCAATTCTGGCTAGGGACCTAACTGTAGCGCCTGAAAAGGGACTCTTAGAAACATGAAATAAATCTTAATTATTGGGGTACGTATTGTGAACATCATCGTTAAAAATGTCAATAGAATAAATAAATAGAAAACATTATGTGCAAGCTCATGTTCTACGTCATTACCATCGGTTGGTTGGTTGACTGAGATTTCTGCAGTGACCTTTTACTATATAAACTAGTTGTTACCCGCCCAAACATGACGGTTGTATAGTAAATGCATGTACAATCACAAATTATACTCAACTCATCATTGCCAAATGTTGAAAATCATAATATTAAGAATAGAGAAATGCATTTTTTAAAAATTACGATTGAACCCAATAAAAAAAATATGGTTAATCAACGGCGCGAAATGAACAATTCTCGTCAGGTTTAATTTTTTATCTCACAGACATAATTAAAACTTAAAAATGGCAGAGAGAGAGCTAGAGAGATTCATCCGACCATAGGACGATAGGAACATGTGATTAACTGTGTTACCTAGGCCATCGCCTTCTACCACAGATATTTCATGCGATTGACAACGGAGAGCGAAAGTTCCACCGAAATGAGAAAAGTAATGTTCGTTTTTTAATATCTTCGGAAGCGTAAAATTGCAACACAAAAGTGAAACAGAGAGTTTTTTGGTCAGAGCTTTGGAGGGTGAAGAGTTCTCATTGGACGTCTAGATTCATCGGAATAAACAAATTAATGTACACTGCTGGCCAATGTAAATTCTACACCCTGAAGGAAACATGCAAATAACATGAAATTTACAACATGCATTAGCGGACGTGAGATATGAAAATGATTAGAATTTCAGTCCAGACGTACATCACGCGCGCCTGTGGCGCCACTTCAAAGCGTTATTTAAGGCTTGGAGATTTCGACGATTTCAAGTTCGGCAATTGTGTTTTTCTTGTGGTTTTTTTCAAAAAAACGATCAAGTATGCCTCGTCGAAAACAGCGATCATCTTTTGATCAAGTATCCGAGTTCGACAGAGGAAGGATAGTGGCCTACCGAGATTGTGGATTATCTTTCAGGGAAATCAGTAGTCGTGTTGGACGAAACCAAACAACTGTAATGCGGATATGTGATCGTTGGATGCAGGAGGGTACGACGGACCGGCGTGTTCGATCGCATCCACCTCAGCGCACCACTTCACGTAATGACAGGCAAATTGTGCGCATGGCAGTGACGGATCGCTCAGTCACATCACGAACCATAGCACAGCACATGCAGTCTGTAACGCATCATCCAGTGTCTGCGCGTACCATTCGACGCCGTTTACAGCAGAGTGGTCTGTCCGCAAGACGTCCATTGCTTTGTCTACCCTTGACGCAGAACCACAGACGTCTCCGCCGCCAATGGTGCGATGACAGAAGGATTGGGACGGCAGAATGGAATGAAATTGTCTTTACTGACGAGTCACGCTTCTGTCTGCAACACCACGATGGTCGCATTCGAGTCTGGAGACACCGTGAAGAGAGGATGCTGAACAGCTGAGTTATGCAACGCCACACTGGTCCTGCACCGGGTATTATGGTATTGGGCGGTATTGGATATCACTCTCGCACACCTCTAGTACGCATTGCCGGTACTTTAAACAGCCAGCGCTACATCTCCGAGGTGTTGGAGCCAGTTGTCCTTCCTTACCTTCAGGGCTTGCCCACAGCCATATTTCAACGGGATAATGCGCGACCACACGTGGCACGCATTGTCCAACGGTTCTTCGTCAATCGCCAGATTGAATTGCTTCCCTGGCCGCCTCGCTCTCCGGATCTTTCGCCGATAGAAAACATGTGGTCCATGGTTGCTCTACGATTGACCCAGATTCCATCCCCAGCTGCCACAGCAAATCAACTTTGGCAACGTGTGGAAGCTGCTTGGTCTGCTGTACCCCAAGAAGTCATCCAAAGTCTCTTTGAATCAATGCCGAGGCGTGTGGCAGCGGTGATCTCCAACAATGGCGGCTACTCTGGCTACTGATTTTGGCAGGAACCACACTTCACAGAAGTCTATAAATTTAATCATTTGATACTTGGTCAACATGTTATCTACAAAATAAATTTTGTTGTGATATCTCTTGTCTTTCTTGGTGTTGCAATTTGGGTGGCCAGCAGTGTATTTATGCGGCCTCGATCTTAGAAAGTGTCTAAAGCCAGCTTTAAACATGTCATTGGGCATGCACAGATGCAAATTAATATGTTTTTCCGGCCTCGTGGTTAGTCAGAACCTAAAGCTAGATTTAAACATGTCACTGGGCATGCGCAGAAAGCCATTTTTTAATTGTAAATTGTCGCTAATAAATAAAAATTGTGGTTGCAAAAAGCAAATTTGTCATATGTCTAGATTAAAATCTTTCGTTTAAGACCAAAATGAAGTAAAATAATGCAGTAGTTTTCTCTCACGAACTGCCCAAAGAATCACCTTAGCAACTTAACTATATAGATAACTAGCTGAAACCCTGCACTTCGCTACGCAGTACTCAAATTAAATACAACGGTAAATGTATGCAATTAATGCCAATATATATATATAAAATGCAAAAAAAAATATATATATATATATATTTATAATAAATGCGACGATCAATGTATACAATTAATGCAAAAGAAACAAAAAAATATATCTATAAAAATCGTAAGGGATATTTTTATAGACAAAATAATGTAGAAGGAAATATTCAAATTAAATGTAATAGGACATATTAAAGAATATAGTAGAGTTAATATTGTACAGTTTGATGAACATAATATCTTTTATTGTATTTTAATATTTTTTTAGATAATGTCCAATCATCTGCCGCATTAGCAAGAAAATATATTTTGGTCTATTTAGTTGTTATGCACGTGACGATAAATTTATTTAAAGTACCAGAAAAAGAAATCACGTGATCAGCATTTAATAAATTAAATTCTAAAAATTAATCTTTAAAAATTCACCCAAAGATCAGAAAATGGAGGTAAAGACTCGAAAGAGATTTCATTTTAAAGGAGTTTTTATGTTCTTTCTCGTGATATAAATGTTATAACCCTCAAATTATTATTTTAAATGCGCAAAAATTTTAAAAAGTTACTAAAACAGCTTAAAAATTTAATTTAAAAAAATCTAAGAAGGATTTTTTCAAAAGTCTTTCTTAGTGCACCCCTACACTATAAGAAGAATCGCCATGCAAAATTTCAGCCCTTTAGGTCCAGCGGTTTGGTCTGTGCGTTGTATGTCAGTCAGTCAGTCAGTCAGTTATGGAAATGTTTTATATATATAGATTATATGAATATAAACTGTTTGATCTGGGTCCTGTTATGTGTAAACCTTCATCTGTGCAACGTTTTTAATTTTATGAAGTACTTTGAATATGTACAAGTAGGTTACTAATTATTGATTGATTCTTTATTTCATATTTCTATTTTATGTCGGTCCACTTCTGAAATGCGTGCTTAAGACTCCTGAAAATCAGGTAGGAATTTAATTTGATCTAATTTGATAATTTGGTCTAATTTGGTCTAATTTAATCCAGTCTCCAGTTTGTATCCATTCCATTCCATGCAAATATCTTTACCACACAGTCTGTGGTTCGCTATGCTGCCGTTACTGGCCACAAGAAGGAAGTAAAAATATGAAAGGAATGTTGTTTGAAATGGACATTTTCCGGCATCAACGAAGCAGTTCAATTGATAGAATACAAGCATCGGGAGTAAGAGGTCCGGGTCCAACGCTAAGGTCTTGATGAAACATATTTTACCTAAATGTCAGTTTAAACAATTCATTTGGCATAGTTTGTAATGTTCATAGGAGGAAGAAAGTTCTGCAATACTTTGGTCATATCGTGTATTAAACGAAAGGAGATCAGTTTGAAATATTTTCATTGAATCTATCAGATTGCCCTGTGTGTTTTACCAAAAATAAATTATAGATTAAGGACATATTTTTTCTTTTTTTAGCAGACTCTGAGAACAAGATTCCTGTGTTAAAGCTCCTATGTACTAAGAAAAAAATCGTATTTCCCTTTTCCTCTTCTTGCAGACTCTTGTGGTGGGAGGAGTCCAGTTAACAATTCGAGAATTCCACCCCCTTAGGATTGACATTTTGAGGGATTGTAATGGCTCTCTCTCTATAGGGGGGTTAAGCACTTCCCCCAAATTATTTATTTACAATACATTTCTGTCAACTATTGACAGGTACATAAATGCTGATAATCAAATAAAATTGGTATTGTCAGATAGCCTGAACTTTTCCGCAAAGCGCTACAGGATTCATTTTATAAATTTCGTCCACCGAAGGAAGTTATGAGCGTTTAAAACACACTATACCAGATTTTTCCCCGAATAATTTAACTTTTAAAATATTAACTGCATTTTAAAAAAAAAAGAAAAATGTACACAAACGTAAAATTTCTTTCTCTATGACGGAGTACAATTTTTTTTTAAATCTTCGAATCCAAGTCGGCAATCCCTGGACAAATTTTTCCATAGGATAACATTGAGGTGAGATAATCCAATGGGGTTAGTACATAGCAGCCTTAAGTATTGAAAAATGAGTTTCTTTGGGAGCCTAAACTCAGCAGTCTCATAAATTCATTCGAATGTTTAAGAAGCTAATAATCGATTATTTTATCTGAATGTCTCAAAACATTTTACATAAAGGGGAAAACTTACATAAGGGACTTACACAAGGAATTTTCATAAGTAATTCCGTTGATGCTGTAGCGTACTGGAAATAGAGGTTATTTTTCCAAAGAACCCACAAGCGCTTGGAACACAGCTGCGTGTTTTCAAGGAATGTGTTGTTCGGTTCCAAGCCACTAAAGCTGTCAGCCGATAATCTGCCGGCAACTGCCGCCCCCCCCCCTCCACCCCTTCTGAAAATCCAAGCATTGAGGAGTGACGCTTCATAGATTCCGCACAGTGGAGACGTGTTTTTTTCTAGGCTGGTTTTTTTGTTTTTGGGCTGGAAATGGGCCCTGGAGCGCGCAATGTGAACCTGCACGTAAATTTAAGTTAATATGTCTGAAAGTGTCTAATGATTAATTTTGTTTAATTTTCTTTGTTAATAAATTGTTGAGTTTTTGTTTTAAAAATTGGCCCTCGTTTGTTAATTAGAACTCTGTCTTTTTGGTATGGATCAATAGTTGTGAAATGTCTTGAAATGCCTCAGAGAGAATAGCCTTACTACTTGTCGTGACGCCACAATGCCATCTACCAAATGAATTAACTCCTTCTATAATAAACAGTAAATAAATAGTACTTTGTTACTTTTTGAATTGGGTTTGGACGCGTTTCCAAGGAGATTTAGCCAGGATTTTAATAAAAGTTTACGACGTACATCTCATGTATAAAAATTGTATATCACGTTCTGTTCCCAATTTTAAAATCATTACTTACCAGTATTAAAATTTTAGTAGAGTCCATAAATTGCTTTGAACTAAAATAACTCTACAGCCATCAATTTCGATTTGACAGTTTATCTTTTCGGTTTAGAATACTTGTGATATTTATAAAGTCCACGAATTCCCTGCACAACATTCTGCGTTGGTTTGAAAATGATTGAATGTTTCAAAGAACGTTCTAAACTTGCGAAATATTTCGATGCAGCTTTTGACGCCTAGGAGAAAAATAGTTTTAGCTATTAAAGCTTGATTTAGAAGAAAACTATTTCAAACTTTTAGATGTACCCGAGTTAAGAATAAATTGTAGTGAAAAATGACGTCTGAAAATTCCTGATATAATAAAGGCTGGAACGCATGTCAAAGGAAAGTGCCTGGACCAAAAAAAAAACAGAAAATAAACGTATTTTACTTAATGTAAACTGATGTTTTACAAATTTCATTTTCTGAATTTTCGAAAGATGCGAGAACTGCCTGGAAATACTTTAGACAGACAAATTAATTCCTCTTTCTAAAATATACACTTTTACGTGGTTAAATTTGTTTTGAAAATTCTCCGAACATTTGATTAAATTATTTTATTTAAGTTCAGCTCTTAAAAATTTTCCAGTTTAATTTAGTTTATTAAATTAAATTATTTTATGAATTGGGAATATTTACACATCTTTCTTCAAGTTCTTGAAAGTTTGATATCCATATAATATGGTAAATGGATTTTTCAAACTTTATCCGCCACTGTATTGGCCCAATCAGGATTACGTGATGAACTTTGTGACCGATTATTACAAATTATTGCAAAAGGAAAGTAGGTTGGTTAACTAACATTTAATATTATACAGGGAAACCTCTCTGTGTTGGCCCGTAATGGTTACAAAAAAGTGGCTGTTATGAAAACATCAACTTAAAACTGGTTCCGGAGCATCAGATTTGCAGGACATCCGGTTGCCGACAGGAAATATTTCCTGTTGCCAACGTTTTTTTTAAAAATTTGTAAAAAGTAATGGAGGATGTCCGATTGGGCGAGCAGGAGCGAAGTGAAACCAGTTCCGTCTAGTTTTTAATCGGATGCTCCGGAACCAGTTTTAAGTTGACATAACAGTGGCCGTTTTGAGAGGTGGCCGTAGAATAGAGATTTCTTCCGTAACATCATCTCTACGGAGTCTGCAATCGGTTCTGAACAGAAGTATGTCCGCTTAGAGGGGTGGACGTGAAATAAGGACGACCAGAGAAGTTTCACTGTATTTTAATTCTTGAGAGTACATGAAATGAAAATTATGTATAGGAAATGATCAGGCATAAGAAGGATTTTTATCGGTAGTCGATTTTCTAATGAACTGAAAATCCTTCAGATATTACAGAGAGTAGGTGGAAATTTTTCGTTCTATTTTACAAATACCGGTTTATTGGCCCCTACGCCATTAGACCTCTGGCTCTCCAATATTTTAAAACATGGTACTTCAAATTTAAAAGGGAAGTATACACGTGGAATATGAGCTGTTAAAAATGGAGCTTCTTGCTTTAGAAGTTTGATGTAAATATGCATGAGTTCAGTCTCTTTCAAGGTGCTCTCTAGTTGCCAGTGGTGATCATAAATTTGAAATAAGAATACCCCAGAAAGTGTAGGCAACAAATTTTATTTTGATGAGAAGTGTTTAAGTGCTGCTATTAACCCAGTTATACTGAGTCATACTGAGTAAAACTGAAGACCTGCTTGCTTGCATGTTTTAGTTCAGGGATTCCACACCTTTTTACGTTTGTGGTACCTCTCGGAATGAGATTTTAAACTCGAGGCACCCGGGTTAGAATTTTAGTTTTTTTCAATTTTTTAAATATTAAATCAAACCGGAATTTATATTAGGGGACGTGTAAAATAGAAGTTCAAATAAATACTGGCCCCACTGCTGATTTTATTTATTTATTGAAAGATATAAGTAACAAACACCAGAAAAAAATATATTAATACAATTTCAATAATTACAAGATAAAGAGAACTTTCTATATATCATGTTTTTAAATTTTCTGTTGAATCATATAAACATGACAATTCTATGTATTAATAAATACTTTTTTAAAATTTTTTTGATGAATTATCCCATCAACTTGAGAGAAAATGAAGTTAATTGGAAGTTAACTTGCATATAACTTTTCGTTCCCGTTCCGGTCAATAGATGGTTGCAGCAGTCAACAAAACAAAATTAACTTAAAATAACTGAAAATTAATTTAATTCTGTTTAAAGATGGCTAAAAGTATTTAAAAAATGCATTGTCATCGTGTTCTGAGCTATTCTAAAAGTTTCAAATGTCTATCTAGTCGGTAAGTTAATTAAAAATCGATTACAAGATTTGTACTTGACAAACACACAATCACACAAACAAGAGAGCAAGTTAATAAAAGCATGGTAAAAATAGCCAAGGGATTCAGTGTAGCATTACACTACAGAACTACAAAGGAAATCAATGAGAATATTATTGTTTTATTAATGTGAGACTTACGATTGGTACTTAGGGAACAAATTGTTTGATGTCAACTTAATATTTATTTCTAGAGAGTCCTACTAATAGTTTTTTTTTGTTTACTCCCAAAAAAATCTCACCGGCACCCCTGGCCGACATCACGGAACACCGGAAGGTAATAACTCTTTTAGTTTCTTGAAAACTGACAAGAATTCGTCGACTAGTAACTTTTTATTTCATACGTTTTAATAGAGTAATATACAGGGCTGGCCCAAATGAAAAATATACCAAGAAAAATATACCAAGGTTTTTCAGTTGCAAATGTTCGATGTGTGACCCCTTTGTTACACGACAATCATTAATCTGTAATCAAGTTCGTTCAACACATTTTGTAGTATCACACTGTAAATGGATCCTAATGCTGCACAAATGCGTTCTTTAAGTTCTTGCAGTGTTTTCGGCATCGGTTGTGCATAAACAGTGTCTTTGACGTAACCCCATCAAAAGAAATCCCATTGCGTAAGGTCTGGGGATCTTGGTGGCCATGTGATTAAGGTCAATTCATTGTCACCCGAACGCCCCCTCCATTGGTGAGGAAGCTCCTCGTTTAAGTAAGAACTTAAAGTGTTCAGCATTGGGTGCAGCATTAGGAACCATTGACAGTGTAAAATGTAAACAATAGAAATAAACAAAATTAAAATTCAAGCATAGACTGCTAAATCACTACAACATAAAACTTATCCCGCAAAGAAAACATTTTCAATAGAGGATAGCGCAGAAGCTTCATATCCCCATAATGAAAAAAACAAATAAATAATCCAACAGAGATAGATAAATATAATACGAAAATAGACAAAAAAAAACAGAAATCAAGCACTCTGGGCATCCACGCACCAACGGCAAGATTCTGTATAAGTGCCGGAACTGAACCATAAAACAACAGAGGTAACCGACAGGTCTCGTCATCAGGGAGCCTAACCATGTCAGTAACCTCAAGGGGAACTTTCTGAATAGGATGCAGGTAAGCCCAAAAGACATCCCAAGGCCCCGAGTCCCCCAAAGAAGCAATAAGTCAAGAATAAAATGAAAAGACAAACACAACTTACAGTATGGGCTCAACGCACCTTATATGCAAGCACACAAAAATCCTAATGCAAAGTAAACGATGCGTACACACCCCAATTCCGTAAGTGGCAGTTATGGCGAAACAGCAGCCAATTCTATCCTAAAGGTTACGTCATTGTAACATTACTATAGCTCCACCCCACCCCCCATTACAGCTTAACCAGAAGAAAACACAAATACTATTCTAAACCATTGACAGTGTGATACTACAAAATGTGTGGAACGAACTTGATTACAGAATAGATGATTGTCGTGTAACAAAAGGGTCACCAATCGGACATTTGTAACTGGAAAAAAAACTTGGTATATTTTTCTTTAATTTCGTGTATCACTTATTGTAATATGTGTAATAGTTTTGAAAATATAGAGCTTTAAAATTCGGTCATTCATTTGGGCCAACCCTGTATTTTATTGTTAGCCAATTTATGTTTGTTATTAAAGAGACTTTAAGTAATATACGTTTGTTTTATTCTTAGCGTTTATTTCTGGACATGCTGTATACTATATAATTACTCAAATTTACATTAATTATTCCCAGAATGCAAAAGTGAAATTCTTGATACTGTAATGGTAGCCAATATTACAATGCAATTATAGATATTTATATGGTCTTAAATTCACTGAAAAAAGTTCTGCAAACTAATATCGATAATTGATGCATTTAAGAGCATTCTTTCAAAATGTCTTTTTAGTCGCTAAGTACTTTTTTAATTAAAAAAAAGAACAATAGAAGCAGCTTAGTAAAAACCACATAATTACACGAGAAATCGCCTTTCGCAATCATTTTAAGTATCCCCCTTTCAGGAACCTGGTAAATACCTGGTAATATAATTGAGAGATATTATGAGATTAAAGTTTTTCAACAAAGCTTTTTCTTTCCGTATTAAAGTATAAACAAACGAGATCACATAATTTTCTTTCACCGCAGAAATTTTAGCATGATCGCCTCGCGTGTAATTAAAGAAATTAATGAAGTTACTTTTTTTCAGCCTGTTTTCAGCCTGCAAATATAAATAGCGCCGGAAAAAAACTAAATTAATTAGGAGTAATGAAGAAAATATGACACTATTTAAAAACTGATGAAAGGGAACTAAGCTCTAATTGTTTAATTACGTTAATTGACGATAAACAAATTTATGAAAATCGCTCTGCTTTTAGTGGAATTAGCCTGACTTTGATAATAGAATTTTAAATTACCTTACTTTATTCAAAGGACTGAGGTATTCCGGAATTCATTTTTTTTCCTGGTCGTGGTTTACTTTTTCCGATGCGACATATTGCCAGGTGCGCAGGACTTAATTAAGTCTAGTTTGAATATATTTCGTTCGATTCAAAATACACGCATAGCAACTTATCAAATTGCCCGAAATAGTAAATTGAACTTTAGTAACAAAATGCTCATTTATAAATCTTTCTTAAGGCCCTTACTTACGTATGCTGGACCAGTTTGGTCGTATGCAGTGGATTCCAACGTTAAAATTCTGGCTGTTGATCAAAACATGACTATTCGGCAAATCACTAACTTCCCATGGTATTTTCGTGATGTT